>CM059869.1:43983768-44369085 GCA_030490815.1 Acer saccharum
CTGCTACATTAAACACGGGAATAATGGCTATAGGTATTAGGTGCTTTTCTCGGGGCGTGGCGTCATCGACGGGACGCTTGGTTGCGCGAGGCTCCACGTGGCATTCGTGGGGTGGTGGACTTGTCACGTCTGCTTTTTCCCTAGCTGCCTTAGCCATTGGATCCATTGGAGGGTTGAGATGTTCCGATTTTGAAATTGAAACTGCCACCTTCTTCCCATTTAAAAGACAGCTTGACCGGAGTCTCTTCATTTTTTCCATTGCGCCAGTTTTTTTTTTTTTTTTACTTCTTCTACTTCCTTGCTCACTACTGCTATCTGACAATGGCGTTTGAATATTCAAACACCGAGAGGGACTATGGCTATGGCGATGAGGAGTGCTCTCTCGAGAAGTCAGGGCTCTCCCACAAGAGGCAAAGGGCTGGTGGTAATTCCGCCGCCGGGGGAAGCAGGGGACGTCCTCAACCTCACCGCTCGGGGCGACATTCCTCCATTGGGATAAGGTTTGCTAACACCCCCTCTTCTCCGGTGCATATCTCTGAGGAGGGAGATGGGGCGAGTCAAGGGGCTCTTTCCCGTGATGGGGACCGAGACTTGGAGCAGGTGGACATGGAGGAGCTTGGACACCGCGTACTAGTGGAGGAAGGTGGTGCGGCTGGGTTTTCGAGTGCGTTCCCCCCTCAACCTCTACTGCGGCTGATCTATCTCACTTGAGGCGTGACTTCAATATCCCTACTGATATAGAACTCTTCCTTCCCACCGGGGATTATGATGTTTATGCTCCTTCTCCTGGTCACCTTCCCATACATGTGGCCGAATTCAAAGGAGGGGTTCGCCTTCCCCTCCATCCCACGCTTAGGCGGGCCCTTTGTGCTTTCAGATTAGCTCCTATGCAACTAGTTCCTGGCTTCTGAAGGAATTTGGTAGGCTTCCTTGTGCTATGGCGGGAGGCTGCTAGCTCTCTTCCCAACTTAGGGGACCCAGGGTATAGGGAGCTTTGCTTCGTCTTCAAACTGTCACCGTTGACCCAGCAGCCCGCTAGCCAGTATTATCTTCGTTGCGTGAATGCAATTGATTTTGTGGTCCCTAGTACCCGGAGGAAAGATCCCGGGTGGAAGACGGAATGGATCGTGGTTAAAGGCAACTGGGGCGCTTCTGTACGATATTGGTCACTTTGTGAATGTTCTATGTTTACTTTCCAATAATATAGTACCCAATGGTTGTAGTTCAACCCGTGGATGTTTCCTCCTTGGAGGTTTTACCACGTTAAAAAATCTCTTGTGTTAATTCTTCCAATCTCTTTCTCTTATATTTTAATTGTATATTTTATTATCTTGGTTCATAATATTCACATGTGGTGTATAGTGAAGCAAGACTTTGTATAGTGTGATTAGTGTATTCATTCTATTGATCAATTTTGTATCTATGATTCTTTTGTATATTGTAATTTTTGTATAGTGAAATTTTGATCACTCTTGTAACTCATTGAACATCTATTGAAATACAAGCTTACTTTGTTGTTATGTTTATTTGTTCTTATATCTCACATAACTAGTTGATATACTTAGACTTTGATCTTATGATTGTATTATCATATTGTCTATGTATGTCTTCCTTAGCTTATTGTGTTGTGTGTAAGGCTACCTTGAGGGACAAACGAAAGTTTGTTCAAGGGATTGAAAAAGGTGTAAAAACCTATTCACCCCCCCTCTAGGTATGATTTAAGCAATTTAACTTCGTTCGTATACTTTCAATTGGTATCAGAGCGGGTCGTCGGATGGCACTCGACGAGATCCGGTTTATACTTATGTGTGGATTGCTTAGGTTTTTGCTAGTATGGTTTTCCAATATGATATGATGATCGAAGGGGCTTCGAATTCTAGGCCTCCTCTTCTCAAGGTTCACAACTATGGGTTTTGGAAATTAAGGATGAAGGCTTACATTCGATCTATTGATGAGAGAGCTTGGATGACCGTTGAAGAAGGTTACCTTGCTCCTAACAAGATTGAGGATGGAGTGACCGTTTCCAAGCCTAGGAGTGAGTGGTCTACTAATGAGTTTGAGTTAGCAAAATGGCATCATCGGGTGATGAATGCTATTTTCGGAGGTGTTGATAGTAGGCAATTTTCCTACATTCAAAACCTAGAAACCGCTAAGGAGGCATGGGAGGCTCTCCAAGTCACCAATGAGGGGACTAAAGCGGTGAAGAAGTCTCGTCTTCAATTGCTCACTTCCCAATTTGAGGTTTTGCAAATGGGTGAGGAAGACAAGTTTGTTGACTTCCAAGATAAGCTACTAGACATCGCCAACCAATGCCAAGCACTTGGTACTCCTATCTCCGGTGAGAGGCTAAATTGGAAGATTCTTAGATCACTTCCAAAGAGGTTCAAAGCCAAGGTTACCGCCATTGAAAAGAGCAAAGACGTTGACGTCATGAGCATAGATGAGTTGCTAGGATCTCTTCAAACTTTTGAGGTGTGTATGAAACCAAAGGCTAAGAACAAGGGTTTAGCTCTCAAGGTTGTCAAGGAAGCTAGTAGTAGTGATGATGATGAGGAGATGGCGTTATTGGTTAGGAAGTTTAGGAAGTTCATGAGGAAAGGTGCCAAGTCAAGTGGCAAGTACTCAAGGGACAAGGAAGTCAAGAAGTCCTTTACTCCACCTCATGAGAGAAGTGGCCAAGCTAAGAGCAATAGGAAGGTTCAATGCTTCAAGTGTAAGAAGCTTGGACATTATGCTTCTTGTCCTAGTGGTGATTCTAAGAAGGACAAGAAGGGAAAGGCTATGGCGGCTACATGGAGTGAAGATGATGACTCTAGTGATGAGGAGAGCTCAAGTGATGAGTCTTCTAGTGAAGAAGAGCTAGTGAGCAACTTTGTTGCATTCATGGCTTCTCACTCTACTCTAGAGGATGTAAATCAAGATTCGTTGGATAAAGAGATTGATCAAAGTCATCAAGAGTGTTTAAATGATAATCCGACCTACATTGATCTTTTGGCTAAGGTGAAGTTTCTTGAGGAGAAGTTGAAAATAGTCTTAAGTGAGATTGATGAGAAAGAGGACTTGATCAAGATTCAAGTGGATGAGTTTGTTGCTACAACTCGTAGGCTCTTGCGTGAAAAGAATGCTATTGAAAAGAAGCTTTGCAAAGTTGAGGGTATTTTACTTGAAAAGGATATGATCATCTCTAATATGAACTTAGGTAGCTCAAGTGTAGCGGTGGTTGAAGAGAAGCTCATAGAAGCATCACTTCCTACTAGCGAAGCTATCATTGAAGAGAAAGCTCCTAAGAAGAGACGTTCCAAGAAGAAGAACAAATTGAAGAATAAGGTACCCCTTGAAACTCCCATTTGTCCTCCACCACCACCGGAAGGTAAAATCTCTCCTTTTGTTCCCATATGTCATTTTTGCAATACCTTAGGCCATATCAAGCCCAAGTGTTATAAATTCATTGAATATTGCAACTTAGAAAATACATCTAGGAATAGTGAGATTGGACCAAATTCTATGCATGCTAAAGCTTTTGAATATGGAAAGCATGATAATTTTTCAAAGCATGTTAAGAATGTCCGAAAGGTGAAGAATGCATATCCTTCAAAATTTGACCTTGCATGTGTTGCTAACAATGTTGAGAAAAAGAGTATTAATGATATTATTGTGAAACAAGTTGTGGAAGAACTTTACTCTAGGTTCAACATTGTGGTCAAAGAGAATCTTGATGATGTTCGTGTATGTCCACCCAAGACAAAATTTGTCAAGGGTGAGTGCTCTTACCATTAGTGTAAGTTGCACATGTGAGTTAGCTTTAAGACTAGTGTTGTTGATAAGAAGCTTAGCTTTTTGCTTTGTATCTTTTCAACTTGAAATGAACTTAGCTATCTCACTTTGATTGTTATGATAGTCAAAATTTGTTGATTAACTTTTGAGAAGCTTTTTTTTGGAATCTATATGGTAACATTGTTGTTATGGCTTTTAGAGAAAGTCATTTTTTTTTTTTTGTTTGAGTTGGATTACATTGTCTTTAGTCTCTTGGAATTGACACACCTATAACTTGTAGTCATGAGGACTCATAAAAAGGGTGAAGGCATTGTATTTGGTGAAAATAGCTTGCGAAGGTATCTCTATATCATATTGCTTGCTTACTTGATTTTTCATCTGAATGTACACAAACGAAGTTAAATTGCTTAAAGCATACCTAGAGGGGGGGGGGGGGGTGAATAGGTTTTTACACCTTTTTTCAAACCCTTGAACAAACATCCGTTTGTCCCTCAAGGTAGCCTTACACACAACACAATAAGCCAAGATAGACATACATAGACAATACGATGACACAATCATAAGAGGAATGTCTAAGTATATCAACAAGTCATGTGAGGTAAAATATCAAATAATCATAACAACAAAATAAGCTTGTATTTCATAAGATGTTCAATATGTTATAAGAGTGAGCAAAATGTCACTAAACAAATATTACAATATACAAAAGAATCAAAGATACAAATTGATCTATAGAATGAATACACTAATCACACTATACAAAGACTTGGTTCACAATACATCACAAGTGAATATTATGAATCAAGACAATAAAATATACAATTAAAATATAAGAGAAGAGATAGAAAGAATTAACACAAGGGATTTTTTTAACGTGGTAAAACCTCCAAGGAGGAAACATCCACGGGTTGAACTACAACCATTGGGTACTATATTATTGGAAAGTAAACATAGAACATTCACAAAGTGACCAATCTTTAGCTCACCCAACCTAGTGAAGTCTAAGCCTACCCAACCCTATTGGAAAGTATGAAATCCCTCAATGATGCGGAACCACCATATATTGGACAACACACTCAACCAACATCGATGGTAGATTAGAAATTCCTCAAGAGTGCATACACATCCCGTGTACCCCGCTCTATCGGAGTCTATGTCTAACCATACGCCTAGGCCTACCAATATATTAGCCAACTCCCTATCCAAGGCACTCTTGCCTCTAGGGAGCCTCCCATGCATGACTATCCGAGTCCTCCCGACTCTAGCCATGAC
The DNA here is from genome assembly GCA_030490815.1 of Acer saccharum. Classification (NCBI taxonomy): domain Eukaryota; kingdom Viridiplantae; phylum Streptophyta; class Magnoliopsida; order Sapindales; family Sapindaceae; genus Acer; species Acer saccharum. The sequence goes on from CM059869.1 coordinate 43,988,815, forward strand.
TTCTTGCTTACCTATCCGAGTCATCCCGACTCTAGGCAAGACGTCTTGCTTGGCTATCCGAGTCATCCCGACTCTAACCAAGACTTCATGCCTTTTACAAGGACTTCCTAGTGTGATCATGTGAATGCAAATGATGCAAACATTCATTTCAACATAGAACATGTGATCAATACATTCTATGGCACAAATAGACCTAAACATGTGAAAACACAATTAATCAAGTCTAGATGCAAAAATACATGAATAGAAACCTAAGCATGTGAAACACCTAACACATACACTCAAAGTCTCATTTACACACATAACACTTGAATCACAAAATGTTCATTAAGTCCTAATTCAAGATGCTATCAATATACAATCAAAGACTAGATATATGAGATTAAAATCAATCAATATACTAGACAAAAATATAGAGCAAGTTTTTGAGATTTACATCAATCAAAACCTATATTCTCTGAATCACAAACAAATACACAAATCCTTGATTTCTTCAATCAAAGGACCAAATCAAATCTCAAAGTCATTTTAACACAAAATTAATTCAATTAAGTATCAAACAACCTAAGATGCCATTCTAATCACAATACAACTCACAAACAAATGTAAAACCTAGAATCATAAAATCTAGTCAACATAAGTCCATAAATTGAATTTCAATTGGAATGATAATCAAGCTACCTTTTCAAATAGCTTTCATAAATCAATAACATAGATATAGAAGAAGAAACCCCAAGCATTTGGAAGGTCAAATAACAAGAAATCCCCAAGATGAGACCATTACCTCGGATTTTGAAGCTGGTTCGGAATTCAGCGATCAACCACTGGAAATCACAATCAAACAGCTACCAAACCACTTGGAGATGTTAGAGGACTCAAATACGAACACTCTCCAACTTGAATCACTCAAATCCGACTCCGGATGAGGAAGATATGGTGTTTCGAAAATCTAAAAATTCAGAGGAGAGGGCTGACGGGAAAACTTGATTTTTCTTCTTGGAAATTCAAAATGAGAGAGAGAGGGAAGAAATAGGAGGAGAGAGAAAAGATTTTTCAGCCAATCACGTGGTGCCATGTCACCCCCAGGCCGTGGGGGGCGCGTGGCCCACACGGGAGCAGAGGGTGCTCCAGGCCGTGAGGCCCACGGCCTCAACCACGGCCAGCCCATGTGGCCCACGGCCTGGGCTGTCGTCTCCCGCGCTCCCTCGGTTCATCGGCCCGTATCTCGGGCGTTCAAACTCTGAATTCGAATCTGTTTTCGGATTACGAACCATGACTCTCTCACGCATGAAAACAACTATACAACTTTGAAAAACGGTTGAGAAATCATCTCGGAAATCATCGATGAAGTCAACACAACGTAAGAGAACGTAAAGTGGCATAGTCAACACGTTTGGACTCGAAACCTTATGAATGAGTAACCGAAACGACCGGAACTCAATAAGGCATTGAATAAGAATATGTTCAAGTCCTAAACACAAAATACGGAAACATACAAACACAAATACACACACATATGCTAGTTTCCGGACATAGTCCTAGAAAATGCAAAACACAAAGTTTATTAACTAAATGTGAATGCATGAGCATATTTTGCCAAGTGTGTGAAAGTGAAATGTAAATGGAATAAAATCATGAAGGGACACACAAGAATGATATGTGTGAGTGTGTGCCTAGCCTTATAAGAGATAAGAGGTCTTTGTATACCTTTGTAGACCGATAATGTCCGAAACTCTTAAAAGCCGGCAACTTGAACGAATAATGGTTGAGACGTCCTTCGTCTTCGAAATCCTTCATTTACTAACCACTAAACATTACAAGTAAAACACGTTTTGATATGGAATTAATGCCAACACTAATTATCAACCTAACATCATCTATCAACTCATTGTTTGTATCACATTCATGAAGCATGTCATAATTGAGAACTAGTATAGTGTTTATATGGTCCTCTTTGACATTTGCTAGTTTAAGATCTTTTGGTGATAAGTGTTCACATTGATCCTATTTCATGAAGTGTGTTGTTATTTGTATGATTGTTGAGTGGCTAATTTTTTGAATAATGTGAGCTTCATATTCTTTGATAGCTACTCTCTTGAGAAGTAGAGATCTTAAGTAAGTCTCTTTACTTGCTTCTAGATCATGTGCTTTTAAGCCTTGAAATTGGTTTCAAAAATGCACTTTGCTTCTCTTGTATGTTTTGTTAAGTATGTTGAGCTTGATTGATGTTCGCTTTGGATACACCTTGAAGTCCTAAGGACTAGTACATTTAAAAATGACCAATGGTTGGTATCCATTTGCTTTGGCAACATAGAACTCAACGAGCACCCTCATGGAAAGGGCTACACACCTTGGTTGTGAAGCCACCCAATGTAGGAAAGGGCTACGCCATTGTGATGAGTGAAAGCTGCCATGAGGTGTATATGTTTTTGTTAGAAAAATCAAAGAAGTGTTGAATTGAATCATAAAAAAAAAAATCTTTGATTCAAGCCTAAATAAAAAAAAAAGGCTTTTGGAGTATAGTTGAATAATCAAATGAGCTCGGGTTGACAAATAGAAATGGGTTGACGAGCCACATGCACACACACGCTCACATGTTGAAATCTATTCTCTTTATAAGCAAAATTTCGGATGATAACTGGTTTGACCTTTTTATGGAAAGGCCTAAGATGAATAGATGTTGAAATTGTATGCATGCTTGATTATCAAACTACTTCTTCTCATATACTTGAAGCAAAATCTTCACACACTCATGTTTGCTTAATTAGTATTTTTGATACTTTAGCAATTTTTGATGACATATGAGAGTGATAGAAAATCTTGATGTAACTCTCTTAGATATGTGAAGCTTATTTGCAAATCTAATAAAAATTGCTTGTGATGTGATTGTGTGGTGATTTTTGTGAACATTTGTCTATCTTGATTTTAGATGAGGCACTTGTCAAGGGGGAGCATAATATGCTAAATTCTTGTTCTCTTTTATGACATGTTCACATGTTCTTCAAGGTTGTTGTTTGTTGGCATTATTCTTATTTTTGATAATTCATGAAGATGCTATGATAAATTCTTATTCGCATGATGATTTATTGAATATAGTGTTTTGCCTTTGTATATGTTTATTGGTTACTTTATTTGTTTCTTTGTTTCCTCTCACTTTGGTTTTTAGTTTGTTTTTGTATAGCAAGATTATGAGAAAAGCAAAGAAGATTGGTGGAAATACTTCTTCAACTCCCATTGACAAGTCCAAACCTACAATTTCTTCCAAAATTTCCAAAGCTAACAAAGTGGATGAATTGGGAATTTTTGGTTGCAAAAAGCTAATTCAAGAAAGAGGTATTGACTTGGACTCTTGTGTTGAATCCTATGTTTATGATTTGCTTAAGAGTAGAAATTGGAATTCATGGGTGAACATGTTAGGAATCTCTAATGAGACCGTTGTTAGAGAGTTTTATCATGCTTACAAATCTGGTTCTACTGTGACAAGTGCTACTCTAAGCATAAGGAAAGTTGTCTTTAGAGTTTGTTCTAGGAAGGTTAATGAATTTCTAGACTTGCCCGATGACATTGAATCGGAATTCCTTGATGTTGACATCTTGGAAAACCTTGATTTAATGGGTAGGACTCTATGTGATGATAGTAATTTTGTGTGGGGGAAACGTGCTTTTATTAAGCAAGGTGAGTTAACAAAAATTAGTGCATTTTGGCATTTATTTGTGTGCTCCAATCTTGTTGTTTCTACTAATGCTTTGGAGCTTAATAAAGACAAAATTAAGATTGTATATGCCTTGGTGACTAACAAACCTATAAACCTTGGTGAATTGCTTGTGGAGCAAATTGAAATTGCGGCTTGTACTAGTTGTTTGGATAAGAAATTGGCTTTTCCGGGGTTTATAACTCAATTGTGCTTAGCTAAAGGTGTGAGGAATCTTGATGGTGATGTTATGCTTCCTCCCTTAGAGAAGTTGAGTGAGAAACGTATGGCATCCATGTCATACAAGGACAAGGGAAAGTCTAATGATGTGTTTAGGCTTTTTGGTGATTCTCTTGATTCTAACCATGTCCCTAGCTCACCCGCTCTTCCTAGTTGGGCTTTAAAATTGAGGAATGAGATTGAAGAATCTCGTAGGTTGATTGAGGCGTCACAAAGGAAGATTGAAGACCTTAGTGCCAAGCTTGTTGTTCAAGATGATAGGATCAAAGAGTTGGAAGGAAAATCAACTCCAACAAGGCAATATGTGAGATCCGCACACCGTTCTTCTTTCCTTGGTGGCACAAGTGGCTAGAGAGCTTCATGAGGTATATTTTCTTACTCTTTCCCTTTGGCTTCATATCATGTCAAAAAGGGGGAGAAATATGAGAAACATATGGGAGAAATCTAGCTTACTTAGCCTCATTTCAGTTGTTTTATATGTTTGTATATTTGGTATCTAGCTTGAACTTTATGGCATGTAATATTTTTTGTTGTTGAATCTTGGCTTAGAATATTTTGATGGATAGTATGTATTAAAGGGGAGCATACTTGATCCATTTGAACTTATATGTTACTATTTTTTTGCCTAAGATTGGATATTGCCATATTTGTTGTCTCTTGGATATTCTTATGCTTTCAAGTTCTTTTTAGGTGATATCAAGAGAAGACCAAGTTGAAGTTCAAGACTTGTTTTGGTTGTTAATTTGTGTCTATATGTGTAACTCATTGTACTCATTGTGACCAAATTTTCTTTGTAATTGTTTTAGTGTTTGTTTAGGGGTTTTGACATGGAATTTGCCAAAGGGGGAGATTGTAAGGTTTATAGTTAGTGTTGGCATCAATTCCATATCAAAACGTGTTTATCTTGTAATGTTTAGTGGTTAGTATATTGAAGAATTAAGAAGACGAAGGACGTCTCAACCACAATTCATTCAAGAAGCCGGTTTTTAAGAGATTCGTGCATCATTGTTCAACAAAGGTATTAAAGGACCTCTTATCTCTTACAAGGCTAGGCACACACACACACACATAGCATTCTTGTGTGTTCCTTCTTGATTTAATTTCATTTACATATCACTTTCACACACTTGGCAAAATATGCTCATGCATTCATATTTTCTTGATGAATTTTGTGTTTTGCATTTTCTAGGACTATGTCCGGAAACTAGCATATGTGTGTGTCTTTGTATTTGTATGTTTCCGTATTTTTGTATTTGGACTTGAATATGCTCTATTATGATTTCTTATTGAGTTCCGGTCGTTTCGGTTACTCATTCATGTAGGTTCGAGTCCAAACGATGTAGCTACGCTACTTTTCGTTCTCATTTGTTGAGTTGAGTTCATCGACATTTTCTGAGATGATTTCTCAACCGTTTTTCAAAGTTGTTTGTCATAGTCATGCGTGAGAGAGTCACGGTTCGTAATCCGGAAACAGATTCAAAATCGGAGTTCGGATGCCCAAGATACGGGCTGAAGAACCGAGGGAGCGCGCAAGGAGATAGCCCAGGACGTGAGGCCACTTGGGCTGGCCGTTGGTGTGGCCGTGGGCCCCACGGCCTTGAGGGGCCTCTGCCCCCGTGTGGGCCACGCGTCCCCCACGGCCAGGGGGTGACGTGGCCTCAGACCATTGGTTGGTTTGGCCTTCTCTCTCCTCCTATTTCTCCCCTCTCTCTCTCCATTTGAAATTTTAAGAAGAAAAATTTCAGTTTTCCCGTAAGGATTTTCTCTCTAGTTTTCAGATTTTCAAAACACCATTTCTTCCTCATCCGGAGTCGGATTTGAGTGATTCAAGTTGGAGAGTGTTTGTATTTGAGTCCTCTATCATCTCCAAGTGGTTTTGTGGCTGTTTGATTGTGATTTCTTGTGGTTCAACACTGATTTCCGAACCAGCTATAGAATCCAAGGTATTGGACTTAACTTTGGGATTTCTTTCTTTTTGACCTTCCATTTGCTTGGGGTTTCTTCTTATATATCTATGTTTATGTTTGGTAAAAGCTATTGAGAAAGATAGCTTGATTATCATTCTAATTGAAAGTCAATTTGTGGACTAATGTTGACTAGTTCTATGATTCTAGGTTTTACATATGTTTGTGAGTTGTATTGTGATTAGAATGGCATCTTAGGTTGTTTAGAACTTAATTGAATTAATTTTGTGATAAATGACCTTGAGATTTGATTTGATCCTTTGATTGATGAAATCTAGGATTTGTGTATTTGTTTGTGATTTAGAGAATCTAGGTTTTGATTGATGTAAATCTTAAATCCTTGCTCTATATTTTTTGACTAGAATATTGATTGATTTTAATCTCATATATCTAGCATTTAATTGTATATTGATAGCATCTTGAATTTGTACTTCATGAGCATATTTTGATTCAAGTGTTGTATATGTGAATGAGGCTTTGAGCTTATGTGAATGAGGCTTTGAGCTTAGGTTTTATTCTCGTATTTTGCATCTAGACTTGATTACTTGTGATATCACATATTTAGGTCTATTTGTGCCATAGAATGTATTGATCACATGTTCTATGTTGTATTGATTGTTTGCATCATTTGCATTCACATAATCACACTAGGAAGTCCTTGTAAAAAGCATGAAGTCTTGGTTAGAGTCGGAGTGACTCGGATAGCCAAGCAAGAAGTCTTGCCTAGAGTCGGGATGACTCGGATAGGTAAGCAAGAAGTCATGGCTAGAGTCCAGAGGACTCGGATAGTCATGCATGGGAGGCTCCCTAGAGGCAAGAGTGCCTTGGATAGGGAGTTGGCTATTGTGTTGGTAGGCCTAAACGTATGGTTAGACATAGACTCCGATAGAGCGGGGTACACGGGAGGTGTATGCACTCTTGAGGAATTTCTAATCTACCATCGATGTTGGTTGTGTGTGGTGTCCAATAAATGGTGGTTTCGTATCATTGAGGGATTTCACACTTTCCAATAGGGTTGGGTAGGCTTAGACTTCACTAGGTTGGGTGAGCTAAAGATTAGTTACTTTGTGAATGTTCTATGTTTACTTTCCAATAATATAGTACCCAATGGTTGTAGTTCAACCCGTGGATGTTTCCTCCTTGGAGGTCTTACCACGTTAAAAAATCTCTTGTGTTAATTCTTCCAATCTCTTTCTCTTATATTTTAATTGTATATTTTATTATCTTGATTCATAATATTCACATGTGGTGTATAGTGAAGCAAGACTTTGTATAGTGTGATTAGTGTATTCATTCTATTGATCAATTTTGTGTCTATGATTCTTTTGTATATTGTAATTTTTGTATAGTGACATTTTGATCACTCTTGTAACTCATTGAACATCTATTGAAATACAAGCTTACTTTGTTGTTATGTTTATTTGTTCTTATACCTCATATAACTAGTTGATATACTTAGACTTTGATCTTATGATTGTATTATCATATTGTCTATGTATGTCTTCCTTAGCTTATTGTGTTGTGTGTAAGGCTACCTTGAGGGACAAACGAAAGTTTGTTCAAGGGATTGAAAAAGGTGTAAAAACCTATTCACCCCCCCCCCCCTCTAGGTATGGTTTAAGCAATTTAACTTCGTTTGTATACTTTCAACATCTCAACATTGCTGAACTAAATGGCGCTGAGATAGATGGTGAGACAAAAATTGATATGGTTGTCAACCCACTGTCAGATTCCTTTGATTAGTTCAAATTGGACTACACTTTGAACAAAAAGGAATACATCTTGCAAGGCCTGATGCAAGATGTTAAAAGTGCTAAAAAGATCCTTGTGAAAAGCAAAGGTCAAGAGATTCATATGGTTGGTAAAGTTGCTACTATTAAGACCCGTCTGAAGGTCAAGAAACAATAGAAGAAAAAGTAACTTGGGCCTACCAAGAAGGAGACCAAGAAAGTAACCAAGATCAAAGGGAAATGCTTCCTTTGTGGTGAAAAGGGACATTGGAATAGAAATTGCCCAAAGTCCCAGAATAAAAAGGAAGAAGGTAATGTTAATTATCTTGAAACATGTTTTTTGGCAGATTCTACAGATTCTTGGATCAGAGACTCTGGAGCCACTAACCATGTTTGTTATTCCTTGCAGGGGTTCCAAGAAAGGAGAAGGCTGAGTAAGAATGAAATCGATTTGTGCTTAGTCAACGGAACGTTAGTGTCTGCAAGTGCAGTGGGAGATATTAGAGTTTATTTGGATTCTAGAAGGCATTTAAATTTAATAGACGTTTATTATGTACCTCAATTCAAGAGGAATTTAATTTCAGTTTCTTGTTTAAATAAATTTGGATATTCGGTTACTTTTAATAAAGTTTTTATTATTAGTAAGAATGACAAAATTATTTGCAAAGGTACATTGGAAAATGGTCTATACTTTTTGCATAGAAATATCTCTCACTTGTTAGACACAGAATTAACGGAACCTAATCATAAAAGAGTAAAATTATCAATAGATGAAACCTACCTATGGCATTTACGCTTAGGTCATATTAACCTTAATAGGATTAAAAGATTGGTAAGTGACGGACCTTTAAGTGACTTAAAGGTTGATGATCTACCAACTTATGAATCTTGTTTGGAAGGTAAGATGACCAAAAGGTTGTTCTTGGCCAAAGGCGCAAGAGCCACTGAATGTTTAGGATTGATACACACTGATGTATGTGGTCTTATGAGCATTCAAGCTAGAGGTGGATATGAGTACTTCATCACCTTCACAGATGATTACTCGTGATTTGGCTATGTGTATCTCATGAGACATAAGTCGGATGCTTTTGACATGTTCAAAGCATTCAAAGCTGAAGTAGAAAATCAGCTTGAGAAATACATAAAAATCTTGAGATCTGATCGTGGTGGAGAATATTTATCTGGTGAGTTTCAGCAATATCTTATTGATAATGGGATAGTTTATCAGTTTTCTACACCAGGTACACCTCAACAGAATGGGGTATCAGAAAGGAGAAACAGAACTCTTTTGGATATGGTAAGGTCTATGTTGAGTTATTCAACACTTCCTATTTCTTTTTGGGGATATGCTTTACAAACTGCAATATACATTCTAAACGATGTACCATCTAAGTCCGTTCCTCAAACACCGCATGAGTTGTGGACTGGGCGCAAGCCTAGTTTACAACACTTAAGGATATTTGGTTGTCCTGCGCATGTGTTAAACGGAAAGATAGAAAAGATGGAGTCCCGTTCGGAAACATGCATATTTGTAGGGTATCCAAAAGAAACTAAAGGATATTATTTCTATAATCCTTCAGATCTTAAAGTATTTGTTTTGACAAATGCTAAATTTCTATAAAAGGACTATAGGAATGATTTTGTACCCAGAAGTAGAATTGTCCTGAATGAGATGTCAGGAGATACAATTCCATGAGAGGTTACACAACCTAACCCAATTGTAAGTTCCAATCCAACACAAAATCAACAACCTACCATTCCTCGTCGTAGTGGGAGGGTTAGAACACAACTCGAAAGATACATCGGTCTGGGAGAATCAGTGGAGAATCTCCCGGACGACGATGATCCCTACACGTATAAGGAAGCAATGGAGGATGTTGATAGTCGCCATTGGCAAAAGGCAATGCAATCTGAGATTGAATCCATGTTCGATAACAAAGTCTGGTCCCTTGTAGACTTGCCTAAAGGGATAAAACCCATTGGGTGCAAGTGGGTATACAAGAGGAAAAGAGGTATGGATGGAAAGGTGGAAACCTTTAAAGCTAGATTGGTAGCTAAAGGTTATACACAGAAAGAAGGTATCGATTACGAGGAAACCTTCTCTCCTATGGCCATGCTTAAATCCATTAGGATACTCTTATCCATTGCAGCATCTTTAGATCTAGAGATTTGGCAAATGGACGTCAAGACAGCTTTCCTTAATGGAAGTCTTGACGAAAGCATCTAAAGCATCTACATGATACAACCAGAAGGATTCATTGAAAAAGGCCAAATGGAAAAGGTATGCAAGTTGCAGAAATCCATATATGGATTAAAGAAAGCATCCAGATCCTAGAACATAAGGTTCGATCAAGCTGTGAAAGGTTTTGGATTTATTCAGAATCTTGACGAACCTTGTGTATACAAAAGGATTAAGGGCGACAAGTTGGTATTCCTAATTCTTTATGTTGATGATATACTACTCATTGGAAACGATGTAGGTGTATTGACATCAGTAAAAGAATGGTTAGCAAAACAATTTGATATGAAGGACTTAGGAGAAGCAAGTTTTATTCTAGGTATCCAAGTGATAAGGGATAGAAAGAATAAAACGATTGCATTATCCCAAGCTTCATACATAGACAAGATCTTGTCTAGGTTTTCCATGCAGGATTCCAAGAAAGGTATGTTACCTTTCAAACATGGAATCAAACTTTCTAAGGAACAAGTTCCTAAGAATGAGCATGAAGAGCAATTCATGAGTAGAGTTCCATATGCCTTGGCAGTTGGAAGTCTCATGTATACAATGCTCTGCACTAGACCAGATATTTGTTTTGCTGTTGGCATAGTTAGCAAGTTTCAGTCAAAACCTAGTCCTGATCACTAGACGGCAGTCAAGCATATTTTCAAGTATCTCAAGAGAACGAGAGATAATATGCTTGTATACTCTAGAGGGGATTTAATTCCCGTTGGGTATACAGATTCTGATTTTCAATCAGATTCTGACTCCAGAAAATCCACATCAGGAGCTATGTTTACTATTGGAGGAGGAGCAGTCATATGGAGGAGTATCAAGCAATCTTGTATTGCTGATTCCACCATGGAAGCTGAGTATGTTGCTGCATGCGAGGCTGCCAAAGAGGCTGTTTGGCTTCGCCAATTCTTGATGGACTTGGAAGTGGTTCCTAGTGCAAATAAGTAGATCACTATCTACTGTGACAACAGTGGAGTAGTGGCTAATTCGAAAGAACCAAGAAGTCATAAGAGAGGAAAACACATTGAAAGAAAGTATCATCTTTTAAAAGAGATTGTTCAAAGGGGTGACGTGACGATTACCAAAATCACGTCAGTAGAAAATCTAGCAGATCCCTTCACAAAGGCTCTACCTCAGTAGAGTTTCGATGGGCATCTAGAGAACATGGACATGAGAGATATGACACATTTGCTATAGCACAAGTGGGAGATTGTTAGGATTATGCTCAATAGCAAGAGTGTAATATTGTAATTGACAATCTTTTCATATTAATAAAGTGATTTCTGGTTTAGCAAATCTTATAGCATTTATAGTTTAATATTATAATCGTCAAAGTAAATAATCATAAGGTCTAAAGACTATGAGAAAAGTGTAGGGGAAAACACTGGTCAACGCAGCGGAAGCGAGACTAAAATAGATTTAGTATGTTTTAAAAATTTTCCTTTGATAAACCTTAACCCTTTAAATTAATTAAACATACATATAAACTAACAAAAAGAAGAATACCTTTTGTTGCGTGATCCGATTGACTTACGTCGATGGTAATCCGCAAGATCTTCAATCCTAGCACGAACGTGAATCACCTAGGAGCATGGTCTCCCTTTTCTTTGAATTGCGTACCTGAGAATGGACAAACAAACTTTCTTTTTCTTATTGTTAGTCACAAAACAACCAAAAGACTACAAAGATTATTTCGGTCACTTTTGAGTTCTCAATCTAATGATCGAAACTCGCGTGAACCTTATTCGAAGTTGTACACATAAGCCTATTGATGTATAAGCAATTGGTGTACTATCAAAAATAGAATAATCTCTTCTCTCTTGTATCTTGGCCAAAAAAATATAAAACCTTTTCTATGAGTATGAGAAGAAGAAGAAATTGATCAAGTGAATCAATCAAGCAAGAGAGAGGGTGGCTGAATTCTATAGCATGTATTATATAGGGTGGTCGAAAATTTCTTCTCTCCTTATTAGTGTTGGTCGAATTCTCCTTATGATGGGAGACTAGGGTTGGCCAAATCCTCTACTCGAGGATTTGTGCTTTGCCCTAATTCCTATCAACTTTAGAATCCTAACACTAATTCAACTCAAAAGTGTTTTATCTTTTTTAATGACTTAATAAAAGACTTCCTATTTGATTAAATAAATAAACCTTATTATTTATTTTCATACCAAATAAGTCTTTTACTTTTAGTATACTACTACCAATAGTATAACTCTAGGAAACATATTTCCTGATCAGAAAAAGATTTTGTTTCTTAATTAAATAATTAATTAATTAATTAATTAATTCTCATTTAATCAAACAATAAAATAAAATAATATTTTTGACTAATTAATTAGCCTTGCCGCCCACATCATAAATATATGGGCTTAATATTATTTTCTTATTTTATTTAATCCATTGCACTTTAATTTAAAAGCCCACATGTGAACCAGACCAATTCTTACTAAAAGAAACAAGCCCACATGCCTTTCATTAATATATTAATATAATTGATCAGCCCATTAAATAAATAATGTGCAAATTATATTCTTAATATATTAAATGCAATTCTAGATGGACCCATAAATTGGTCCGGTAGAATATATCAAGTGATCCATGCAAGTCCGTGTGGATTGGGGATCTTGGCGGGCTATCTAAATTTAAGCTTCAATAGACATAACCTAATCACAATCAACAAATGATTCACTTAGGTCCGATCCATTAATTTTAACTCATTCCACTAAAGAGCTAAAATTGAACTCTTAAATAAAGATAGAATAAGAAAATGTTCCTCATTCATACCCTAGACAATCATATTGGAGATAGTATATCCTCGTGATTAATATCAGTAATCGCCAAGAGTTCATAGACCGCCTATAACTCTCCAAGTTACCATATTTACTCATATGACCACGTTTTGAACTTGGATATTTTGACTTGTCTAGAAGCCATGTTTTCAATAGTCACTATCGAAAACTCAACGTTGAGATTTAATATCCAATTACCTCAAAACATCCATATGATGATATTATACTCTCATTTAATAAATGGAGCCACGATGTCCATATCTATAAATGAAGTCCTCTATCGATTAACAAATGAATATCACCAAACTATCGAGGATAGACTATGCTATATAATCGTACTCATTGATAACTCAAATGATACCACTTGCAACCATAAGTCCATCATTTATCTCAGGATTAAGATAGACTCTCCGATTGTCCTGATAATGAAAAGACTATTATCTATTGATGGTTCTAGATAAAGCTTTTCATTGTGATCCAATTCAATGCACCCAGTGCACTAGATTCTTTTGCTCGAAGACCCTCCGATGATTTTAGACTCATCATATCTCATTTAATCCCACTCAAATGCTAGCAAAAGAATTCTACAACTTTAACAAGGTAAAGGTGCCCAGCCTTTAACTTAAGTTGTGAACATTATGCAAGACTAACTAAAGAATTGTGTCTACCTCATACATATCCAGATGTACGAACAATTCTTCTTTTCTCATAGTCTTTAGACCTTATGATTATTTACTTTGACAATTATAATATTAAACTATAAATGCTATAAGATTTGTTAAACCAAAAATCACTTTATTAATATGAAAAAAATTGTCAATTACAATATTACACTCTTGCTATTGAGCATAATCCTAACACTTCGAATAAGGTTCACGCGAGTTTCGATCATTAGATTGAAAAGTCAAAAGTGACCGGAATAATCTTTGTAGTCTTTTGGACGTTTTGTGACTAACGATAAGAAAAAGAGATTTTGTTTATCCATCCTCAGGTACGCAATTCAAAGAAAAGGGAGACCACGCTCCTAGGTGATTCACGTTTGTGATAGGATTGAAGATCTTGTGGATTACCATCGATGCAAGTCAATCGGATCACGCGACAAAAGGTATTGTACTTTTGTTAATATATATATATATGTTTAATTAATTTAAAGGGTTAAGGTTCATCAAAGGAAAAATTTTAAAATATACTAAACTCGTTTTAGTTTCGCTTCTGCTGCGTGACCGTATTTTTCCCTACAGAGAATGCATGACAAGAGCATAGTCCTTAAGAATTTGTGCCCGGGTATGTTGGTCCTCCTGTTTAGCACTAGGTTGAAGTTGTTTCCGGGAAAGCTTAGATCGAGATGGTATGGACCATATAGGATACTCCAAATATTCCCATATGGAGCCGTTGAGCTACTGAATGAGAAAAATGGGGATACATTCAAGGTGAATGGGCATCGAGTGAAGCCTTATTTGCAAGGAGCGAATGAAGTCAAGATATTGGAACAAGTAGCACTTAAAGAGCCGTAGAACTCTGATGTGTCTTGCCTAGACGGAAAATCTCGCGCTTGGTGGGAGGCACCCTACCTAGGAGAATAAAATGAAAAATAGCAAATGATAGTGTGCAAGGCTGTGAGTTCAACGGATTTGTGCCGCTGGACTATTCCCACCGAGCAGAAGACACAAACTCGGGGGATGGGGAGAAGCTCACCGCGGCTTCATGCAATGGGTAATTGCCTGCCACCTATATCGAGCTGAACTCGCCAAATTTGTGGAGCTTTGTGAATAGAGCAATGACTCACATGATCGAAACCGCGGCGAGCTTCGAGGGTATTCCATTCTATCATATCCATGATACATGTTTGTTTATTTGTTTATAGTTTAATTGGATCTAAATGTGTGAATATTTTGTGACTAGATCTTAAGATGTGTTTTTCCTTTCGTTTTCTACCTTGTTGATTTTTGTTGTCGCTATATCTAAACTCTAACTAACCATGTCCACAAAGACATTGAGGGCAATGTTTGGTTTAGGTTTGGGGGTGTGGCATAATTTTTGTAGTATTTTTATAACATATGTTTATAAAAAAAATTCAAATCTTTGTAACAATTTTGAAAAAATTAGTTTTATGAGTTGTTACTTATATATGCCAATGGAAGCATTTCATACTTGCTTGAGAGTCTAAGTTTTGACTAATATACATGCCATCTAAGTTGTTGCACCATTATAAATATGCTTGTACAGTGCCAATTTTCGGATGATTAGGTAAAGGAACCTTAGGCTGTTTGTTCCTAGGAGAATTGTGGAGACTACCCATGTTTAGCATTAAGCCTTTGTGATTAATTAAGAGGGTATAATCCATTCTACTCTTAAAAAGCACTATTCAAATTTAGGATGCATTGAGATCTCATTCATATGCGCTAGTATTGATTGCCATTGAACATGAATATTGTGGACTGCTTGTGCAACTTGTATTCCCTTGTTAGAAAGTCTGAGAGAGATGATCCTTGGCATGTGTGTTCAACCTCATTACCCAAACACCGTCCTTGTGAATGTGTGCTCCAATTGCCAAATTTGAGGCCAAAGACAAACCATTCATTTCATCACCACATATACCCATACACATCATGAAAGTACACAAATGAAGTTAAATTGCTTAAAGCATACCTAGAGAGGGGGGGGGGGGGGGGGGGGGTGAATAGGTTTTTACACCTTTTTCAAACCCTTGAACAAACTTTCGTTTGTCCCTTAAGGTAGCCTTACACATAACACAATAAGCCAAGGAAGACATACATAGACAATACGATAATACAATCTTAAGAGCAACGTCTAAGTATATCAACAAGTTATGTGAGGTAAAATAGCAAATAAACATAACAACAAAATAAGCTTGTATTTCATAAGATGTTCAATGTGTTACAAGAGTGATCAAAATGTCACTATACAAAAATTACAATATATAAAAGAATCAAAGATACAAAATTGATCTAAGGAATGAATTCACTAATCATACTATACAATGTCTTGCTTCACAATACATCACATGTGAATATTATGAATCAAGACAATAAAAATATACAATTAAAATATAAGAGAAAGAGATAGGAAGAATTAACACCTACAAGGAGGAAACATCCACGGGTTGAACTACAACTATTGGGTACTATATTATTGGAAAGCAAACATAGAACTTTCACAAAGTGACCAATCTTTAGCTCACCAAACCTAGTGAAGTCTAGGCCTACCCAACCCTATTGGAAAGTGTGAAATCCCTCAATGATGCGGAACCACCATATATTGGATACCACACACAACCAACATCGATGGTAGATTAGAAATTCCTCAAGAGTGCATACACCTCCCGTGTACCCCGCTCTATCGGACTCTATGTCTAACCATACGCCTAGGCCTACCAATACAATAGCCAACTCCCTATCCAAGGCACTCTTGCCTCTAGGGAGCCTCCCATGCATGATTATCCGAGTCCTCCCGACTCTAGCCATGACTCCTTGCTTACCTATCCGAGTCATCCCGACTCTAGGCAAGACTTCTTGCTTGGCTATCCGAGTCACCCCGACTCTAACCAAGACTTCATGCCTTTTACAAGGACTTCCTAGTGCGATCATGTGAATGTAAATGATGCAAACAATCAATACAACATAGAACATGTGATCAATACATTCTATGGCACAAATAGACCTAAACATGTGAAATCACAAATAATCAAGTCTAGATACAAAAATACATGAATAGAAACCTAAGAATGTGAAACACCTAACACATACACTCAAAGTCTCATTCACACACATAACACTTGAAACACAATATGTTCATGAAGTACAAATTCAAGATGCTATCAATATACAATTAAATGCTAGATATATGAGATTAAAATCAATCAATATACTAGACAAAAATATAGAGCAAGGTTTTGAGATTTACATCAATCAAAACCTATATTCTCTAAATCACAAACAAATACACAAATCCTAGATTTTATTAATCAAAGGATCAAATCAAATCTCAAGGTCATTATAACACAAAATTAATTCAATTAAGTATCAAACAACCTAAGATGCCATTCTAATCACAATACAACTCACAAACATATGTAAAACCTAGAATTATAGAATCTAGTTAACATTAGTCCACAAATTGAGTTTCAATTAGAATGATAATCAAGCTATCTTTCCAAATAGCTTTTACCAAACATTAACATAGATATAGAAGAAGAAACCCCAAGCAAATGGAAGGTCAAATAACAAGAAATCCCAAAGTTGAGACTCATACCTCGGATTTTGCAGCTGGTTCGGAAATCAGTGTTCAACCACTGGAAATAACAATCAAACAGCCACTAAACCACTTGGAGATGTTAGAGGACTCAAATACGAACACTCTCCAACTTGAATCACTCAAATCCGACTCCGGATGAGGAAGATATGGTGTTTTGAAGTTTGGAAAAATTGGGAGAGAATTCTGACGGGAATTCTGAAATTTTCTTCTTGAATTTCAAAATGGAGAGAGAGAGGGAAGAAATAGGAGGAGAGAGAGAGACCTTTTCGGCCAATCACGTGGTGCCACATCACCCCCTGGCCGTGGGGGGCGCGTGGCCCACACGGGAGCAGAGAGTGCTCCAGGCCGTGGGGCCCACGACCTCATCCACGGCCAGCCCATGTGGCCCACGGCCTGGGCTGTCCTCTCGTGCGCTCCCTCGGTTCGTCGGCTCGTATCTTGGGCGTCTGAACTTCGATTTTGAATCCGTTTCGAATTACGAACCGTGACTCTCTCACGCACGACGACGACTATACAACTTTGAAAAATGGTTGAGAAATCATCTCGGAAATCATCGATGAAGTCAACTCAACGAAAGAGAACGAAAAGTAGCATAGTCAACTTGTTTGGACTCGAAACCTTATGAATGAGTAACCGAAACGACCTAAACACAAAATACAGAAACATACAAACACAAAGACACACACATATGCTAGTTTCCGGACATAGTCCTAGAAAATGCAAAACACAAAGTTTATTAACTAAATATGAATGCATGAGCATATTTTGCCAAGTGTGTGAAAGTGAAATGTAAATGAAATTAAATCATGAAGGAACACACAAGAATGATATGTGTGAGTGTGTGCCTAGCCTTGTAAGAGATAAGAGGTCTTTGAATACCTTTGTCGACCAATAATGCCCGAATCTCTTAAAAGCCGGCAACTTGAACGAATTGTGGTTGAGACGTCCTTCGTCTTCTAAATTCTTCAATTACTAACTATTAAACATTACAAGTTAAACACATTTTGATATGGAATTAATGCCAACACTAATTATCAACCTTACAATCTCCCCCTTTGGCAAATTCCATGTCAAAACCCCTAAACAAACACTAAAACAATTACAAAGAAAATTTGGTCACAATGAGTACAATGAGTTGCACATATAGACACAAATTATAACAACAAGTCTTGAACTTCACCTTGGTCTTCTCTTGATATCACCTAAAAAGAACTTGAAAGCACAAGAATATCCAAGAGACAACAAGTATGGTAATATCCAATCTTAGGCAAGAAAATAGTAACATATAAGTTCAAATGGATCAAGTATGCTCCCCCTTAATACATACTATCCATCAATATATTCTAAGCCAAGATTCAACAAAAAAATATTACATGCCATATAGTTCAAGCTAGATACCAAATATACAAAAATATAAAACAACTAACATAAGACTAAGTAAGCTAGATTTCTCCCATGTGTTTATCATATTTCTCCCCCTTTTTGACATGATATGAAGCCAAAGGGAAAGAGTAAGAAAATATACCTCATGAAGCTCTCTAGCCACTTGTGCCACCGAGGAAAGAAGAACGGTGTGCGGATCTCACATATTGCTTTGTTGGAGTTGATTTTCCTTCCAACTCTTTGATCCTCTCATCTTGAGCAACAAGCTTGGCACTAAGGTCTTCAATCTTCCTTTGTGACGCCTCAATCAACCTATGAGATTCTTCAACCTCTTTCCTCAATTTTAAAGCCCAACTATGAAGAGCGGGTGAGCTAGGGACATGGTTAGAATCAAGAGAATCACCAAAAAGCCTAAGTACATCATTAGACTTTCCCTTGTCCTTGTACGACATGGTTGCCATACGTTTCTCACTCAACTTCTCTAAGGGAGGAAGCATAACATCACAATCAAGATTCCTCACACCTTTAGCTAAGCACAATGGAGTTATAAACCCCGGTAAAGCCAATTTCTTGTCCAAACGACTAGTACAAGCCTGCAATTTCAATTTGCTCCACAAGCAATTCACCAAGGTTTATAGGTTTGTTAGTTACCAAGGCATATACAATCTTAATTTTGTCTCTATTAAGCTCCGAAGCATTAGTAGAAACAACAAGATTGGAGCATACAAATAAATGCCAAAATGCACTAATTTTTGTTAGCTCACCTTGCCTAATAAAAACACGTTTCCCCCACACAAAACTACTATCATCACATAGAGTCCTACCCATTAAATCAAGGTTTTCCAAGATATCAACATCAAGGAATTCCGATTCAATATCATCGGGCAAGTTAAGAAATTCATTAACCTTCCTAGGACAAACTCTAAAGACAGCTTTCCTTATGCTTAGAGTAGCACTAGTCACAATAGAACCGGATTTGCAAGCATGATAAAACTCTCTAACAACGGTCTCATTAGAGATTCCTAACATGTTCACCCATGAAATCCAATTTCTACTCTTAAGCACATCATAAACATAGGATCCAACACAAGAGTCCAAGTCAATACCTCTTTCTTAAATTAGCTTTTTGCAACCAAAAATTCCCAATTCATCCACTTTGTTACCTTTGGAAAATTTGGAAGAAATTGTAGGTTTAGACTTGGCAATGGGAGTTGAAGAAGTATTTCCACCAATCTTCTTTGCTTTTCCCATAATCTTGCTACACAAAAGAAACTAAAAACCAAAGTGAGAGGAAACAAAGAAACAAATAAAGAACCAATAAACATATACAAAGGCAAAACACTATATTCAATAAATCATCATGCAAATAAGAATTTATCATAGCATCTTCATGATTTATCAAAAATAAGAATAATGCCAACAATTAACAACCTTGAAGAACATGTGAACATGTCATAAAAGAGAACAAGAATTTAGCATATTATGCTCCCCCTTGACAAGTGCCTCATCTAAAATCAAGATAGACAAATGTTCACAAAAATCACCACACAATCACATCACAAGCAATTTTTATTAGATTTGCAAATAAGCTTCACATATCTAAGAGAGTTACATCAAGATTTTCAATCACTCTCATATGTCATCAAAAATTGCTAAAGTATCAAAAATACTAATTAAGCAAACGTGAGTGTGTGAAGATTTTGCTTCAAGTATATGAAAAGAAGTAGTTTGATAATCAAGCATGCATACAATTTCAACATCTATTCATCTTAGGCCTTTCCATAAAAAAGTCAAACCGGTTATCATCCGAAATTTTGCTTATAAAGAGAATAGATTTCAACATGTGAGCGTGTGTGTGCATGTGGCTCGTCAACCCATTTCTATTTGTCAACCCGAGCTCATTTGATTATTCAACTATACTCCAAAAGCCTTTTTTTTTAATTTAGGCTTGAATCAAAGATTTTTTTTTTTTATGATTCAATTCAACACTTCTTTGATTTTTCTAACAAAAACATATACACCTTATGGCGGCTTTCACTCATCACAATGGCGTAGCCCTTTCCTACATTGGGTGGCTTCACAACCAAGGTGTGTAGCCCTTTCCATGAGGGTGCTCGTTGAGTTCTATGTTGCCGAAGCAAATGGATACCAACCATTGGTCATTTTTAAATGTACTAGTCCTTAGGACTACAAGGTGTATCCAAAGCGAACATCAATCAAGCTCAACATACTTAACAAAACATACAAGAGAAGCAAAGTGCATTTTTGAAACCAATTTAAAGGCTTAAAAGCACATGATCTAAAAGCAAGTAAAGAGACTTACTTAAGATCTCTACTTCTCAAGAGAGTAGCTATCAAAGAATATGAAGCTCACATTATTCAAAAATTAGCCACTCAACAATCATACAAATAACAACACACTTCATGAAATAAGATCAATGTGAACACTTATCACCAAAAGATCTTAAACTAGCAAATGTCAAAGAGTACCATATAAACACTATATTAGTTCTCAATTATGACATGCTTCATGAATGTGATACAAAAAAATGAGTTGATAGATGAAAAAAATCAAGTAAGCAAGCAATATGATATAGAGATACCTTCGCAAGCTATTTTCACCAAATACAAAGCCTTCACCCTTTTTATGAGTCCTCTTGGCTTGTAAGTCCTCATGACTACAAGTTATAGGTGTGTCGATTCCAAGAGACTAAAGACAATGTAATCCAACTCAAACAAACAAAAAAAAAATGACTTTCTCTAAAAGCTATAACAACAATGTTACCATATAGATTCCAAAAAAAAAAAAACTTCTCAAAAGTTAATCAACAAATTTTGACTATCATAACAAACAAAGTGAGATAGCTAAGTTCATGTCAAGTTGTAAAGATACAAAGCAAAAAGCTAAGCTTCTTAACAACAACACTAGTCTTAAGGCTAACTCACATGTGCAACTTACACTAATGGTAAGAGCACTCACCCTTGACAAATTTTGTCTTGGGTGGACATACACGAACATCATCAAGATTCTCTTTGACCACAATGTTGAACCTAGAGTAAAGTTCTTCCACAACTTGAT
Source organism: Acer saccharum (assembly GCA_030490815.1). NCBI lineage: Eukaryota > Viridiplantae > Streptophyta > Magnoliopsida > Sapindales > Sapindaceae > Acer > Acer saccharum. The sequence goes on from CM059869.1 coordinate 44,010,202, forward strand.
TCACAATAATATCATTAATACTCTTTTTCTCAACATTGTTAGCAACACATGCATGGTCAAATTTTGAAGGATATGCATTCTTCACCTTCCAGACATTCTTAACATGCTTTGAAAAATTATCATGCTTTCCATATTCAAAATCTTTAGCATGCATAGAATTAGGTCCAATCTCTCTATTCCTAGATGCATTTTCTAAGTTGCAATATTCAATGAATTTATAGCACTTGGGCTTGATATGGCCTAAGGTATTGCAAAAATGACATATGGGAACAAAAGGAGAGATTTTACCTTCCGGTGGTGGTGGAGGACAAATGGGAGTTTCAAGGGGTACCTTGTTCTTCAACTTGGAACGTCTCTTCTTAGGAACTTTCTTATCAACAACGACCTTACTTGTAGGAAGTGATGCTACTATGAGCTTCTCCTCAACTACCAAGTCGCTTGAGCCTCCTAGAGTCAAACTAGAGATGATCCTATCCCTTTCAAGAACAAACCCTTCAACTTCTCTAAGCTTCTTGGCAAGAGCATTCTTTTCACCTAAGAGCCTCCGAGTTGTTGAGACAAACTCATCCGCTTGTAGCTTGATCAAATCATCTTAAGCACTCTTAATGATTTGGATCAACCTCCTCATCCAACGAATCTTGACATACATCCTTTAAGATAGAGTGAAAGGTCATGAATGCAACAAAGTTGCTTACCAACTCTTCTTCACTAGAAGACTCATCACTTGAGCCCTCTTCATCACTAGAGACATAATCACTCCATGTGGATTTCTTCATTATGTTACTTGAGAAGTGATCAAACCTAAATTGATCAACCTTTGGAACACAAGAACATTTTCTTCTTTGCTTTTGTAACTAACACTCTTTCAAGCTTATCAACAAATTTGTTAGTAGACAAATGCAATGAAAAATGAGAAGAACCTTTTCCACAACAAATAAAGGAGGACAACTATGACACAAAAACCTAAGCAATTTACACGTAAGTATAAACCGGATCTCGTCGAGTGTCGTCCGACGACCCGCTCTGATACCAATTGAAAGTACACAAATGAAGTTAAATTGCTTAAAGAATACCTAGAGGGGGGGTGAATAGGTTTTTACAACTTTTTCAAACCCTTGAACAAACATTCGTTTGTCCCTCAAGGTAGCCTTACACACAACACAATAAGCCAAGGAAGACATACATAGACAATACGATAATACAATCATAAGAGCAACGTCTAAGTATATCAACAAGTTATATGAGGTAAAATAGCAAATAAACATAACAACAAAATAAGCTTGTATTTCATAAGATGTTCAATGTGTTACAAGAGTGATCAAAATGTCACTATACAAAAATTACAATATATAAAAGAATCAAAGATACAAAATTGATCTAAGGAATGAATTCACTAATCACACTATACAATGTCTTGCTTCACAATACATCACATGTGAATATTATGAATCAAGACAATAAAAATATACAATTAAAATATAAGAGAAAGAGATAGGAAGAATTAACACAAGGGATTTTTTAACGTGGTAAAACCTCCAAGGAGGAAACATCCACGGGTTGAACTACAACCATTGGGTACTATATTATTGGAAAGCAAACATAGAACATTCACAAAGTGACCAATCTTTAGCTCACCCAACCTAGTGAAGTCTAAGCCTACCCAACCCTATTGGAAAGTGTGAAATCCCTCAATGATGCGGAACCACCATATATTGGATACCACACACAACTAACATCGATGGTAGATTAGAAATTCCTCAAGAGTGTATACACCTCCCGTGTACCCCGCTCTATCGGACTCTATGTCTAACCGTACGCCTAGGCCTACCAATACAATAGCCAACTCCCTATCCAAGGCACTCTTGCCTCTAGGGAGCCTCCCATGCATGACTATCCGAGTCCTCCCGACTCTAGCCATGACTCCTTGCTTACCTATCCGAGTCATCCCGACTCTAGGCAAGACTTCTTGCTTGGCTATCCGAGTCACCCCGACTCTAACCAAGACTTCATGCCTTTTACAAGGACTTCCTAGTGCGATCATGTGAATGCAAATGATGCAAACAATCAATACAACATAGAACATGTGATCAATACATTCTATGGCACAAATAGATCTAAACATGTGAAATCACAAATAATCAAGTCTAGATGCAAAAATACATGAATAGAAACCTAAGTATGTGAAAAACCTAACACATACACTCAAAGTCTCATTCACACACATAACACTTGAAACACAATATGTTCATGAAGTACAAATTCAAGATGCTATCAATATAAAATTAAATGCTAGATATATGAGATTAAAATCAATCAATATACTAGACAAAAATATAGAGCAAGGTTTTGAGATTTACATCAATCAAAACCTATATTCTCTAAATCACAAACAAATACACAAATCCTAGATTTTATTAATCAAAGGATCAAATCAAATCTCAAGGTCATTATAACACAAAATTAATTCAATTAAGTATCAAACAACCTAAGATGCCATTCTAATCACAATACAACTCACAAACATATGTAAAACCTAGAATCATAGAATCTAGTTAACATTAGTCCACAAATTGAGTTTCAATTAGAATGATAATCAAGCTATCTTTCCAAATAGCTTTTACCAAACATTAACATAGATATAGAAGAAGAAACCCCAAGCAAATGGAAGGTCAAATAACAAGAAATCCCAAAGTTGAGACTCATACCTCGGATTTTGCAGCTGGTTCGGAAATTAGTGTTCAACCACTAGAACTCACGATCACACAGCCACCAAACCACTTGGAGATGTTAGAGGACTCAAATACGAACACTCTCCAACTTGAATCACTCAAATCCGACTCCGGATGAGGAAGATATGGTGTTTTGAAGTTTGGAAAAATTGGGAGAGAATTCTGACGGGAATTCTGAAATTTTCTTCTTGAATTTCAAAGTGGAGAGAGAGAGGGAAGAAATAGGAGGAGAGAGAGAGACCTTTTCGGCCAATCACGTGGTGCCACATCACCCCCTGGCCGTGGGGGGTGCGTGGCCCACACGGGAGCAGAGAGTGCTCTAGGCCATGGGGCCCACGGCCTCATCCACGGCCAGCCCATGTGGCCCACGGCCTGGGCTGTCCTCTCGTGCGCTCCCTCGGTTCGTCGGCCCGTATCTTGGGCGTTCAAACTCTGATTTCGAATCCATTTCTGGATTACGAACCATGACTCTCTCATGCATGACGACGACTATACAACTCTGAAAAACGGTTGATAAATCATCGATGAAGTCAACTCAACGAAAGAGAACGAAAAGTAGCATAGTCAACTTGTTTGGACTCGAAACTTTATGAATGAGTAACCGAAACGATCGGAACTCAATAAGGCATTGAATAAGAACATGTTCAAGTCCTAAACACAAAATACAGAAACATACAAACACAAAGACACACACATATGCTAGTTTCCGGACATAGTCCTAGAAAATGCAAAACACAAAGTTTATTAACTAAATATGAATGCATGAGCATATTTTGCCAAGTGTGTGAAAGTGAAATGTAAATGAAATTAAATCATGAAGGAGCACACAAGAATGATATGTGTGAGTGTGTGCCTAGCCTTGTAAGAGATAAGAGGTCTTTGAATACCTTTGTCGACCAATAATGCCCGAATCTCTTAAAAGCCGGCAACTTGAACGAATTGTGGTTGAGACGTCCTTCGTCTTCGAAATTCTTCAATTACTAACCACTAAACATTACAAGTTAAACACATTTTGATATAGAATTAATGCCAACACTAATTATCAACCTTACACATCATTCACATGAAACCTTTAGTTATTGATCATAACATGGCATAAGTTATAAATGCAAGTAGTTAGCTCAAATCTGTAAATAGCATGTACTCAGGCGAGGATAGAAAAATGTGCAATAGAGAGGCTACATTGTAAAGGTGTAAAAATAAACACTTAAGGCCATAGTACCTAATTGATTGAATACTCGTAGTAAGTACCAATTAGCACATCATCAAATTGTTAATCTTAGCCTAGACCCTTGTAGACATATGAGTAATGAGCTAGTAGAATGTTATTGAAAAGTTGATCAACATCTTTAGGATTCCATCAAATTCATTCCACTCATCACAAATCACCCATGGCCCCATTACAACCAAGGAAAGTCCTAGTGGATCTGTGAGAAGTCTAGCTTGGGAATACGAGTCAAACATGTTCTCTCCACGTTCATGGTTTATCAATTCATTCATGAGACTAGACATTACAAAAGTGCGTTGTTTTAAATATTCACATGCGTTATAGTCGAATTTTAATTACATAACTCAAATTCGCATGTGGTTGAAGAGAGATAACCTAGGACTCTGAGAGAAGAAAGAGATGAATCTGTGAGAAATAGAAGTCAAGACGAATTCACCTTAGGCTAATAGTTTACTGATTCTTGGACCAAAAGCATCCCAAGTATTGGCATACAAGTATTGTGTGTTGTTATGACTAAAGTGGAATTTTATTAGTCCTAACTGAGAATGCTTAGCTTGCATGAAGTTTGTTAGGTTTATAGTTTGTGTTGGCATAAATTCCATATCAAAACGTGTTTCTCTTGTAATGTTTAGTGGTTCTTATATTAAAGATTTAAGAAGACGAAGAATGTCTCGACCACAAATCATGCAAGAAGCCAACTTTAAAGAGATTTGTACATCATTGATCATCAAAGGTAATATAAGACCTCATATCTCTTACAAGGCTAGGCACACACTCACACATGGCATTCTTGTGTGTTCCTTCATGATTAAACATCACTTATGTATCACTTTCACACACTTGACAAAATATGCTCATTCATTCATACTATATTGGTAAAACTTTGTTTATTGCATTTTCTAGGACTATGTCTGGAAATTAGCATATGTGTGTATCTTTTGTGATTGTATGTTTCCGTATTTTTGTATTTGGACTTGAATATGTTCTATTATGATTCTTTATTGAGTTCCGGTCATTTCGGTTACTCATTTATAAGTTTTGAGTCCAAACGATGTAGCTACACTACTTTTCGTTCTCATTCGTTGAGTTGACTTCATCGTCGTTTTTCGAGATGATTTCTCAACCATTTTTCAAAGTTGTGTAGTCATCATCATGCATAAGAGAGTCACAGTTTGTAATTTGAAAACAGATACAAAATCGGAGTTCGGATGCCCAAGATATGGCTGAAGAACCGAGGGAGCGCGAGAGAGAGCATGTGTGGCCGTGAGGCCACTTGGCCAAGGCCGTGGGCCCCACGGCCAGAGGGGCTCTTTGCCCCCGTGAGGCCCATGCACCCCCCACGGCCTAGGGTGATGTGGCCTCACCTGATTGGCCCAGAATCTCTTCTCTCTCCTCTTTTTATTTCCCTCCTCTCTCTCCATTTGATTTTTCAAGAAGAAAATTGCAAAGAATCCCGTCAGTTTTTCTCTCTAGATTTTCTCATCTTCCAAACATCATATCTCCCTCATCCGGAGTCAGATTTGAGTGATTCAAATTGGAGAACGTTCATAATTGAGTCCTCTATCATTTCCACGTGTTTTGGTAGCTGATTGGTCAAGTTTGCTGGTGGTTGTATACTGAAATCCGAACCAGCTGTTGAATCAAAGGTATTAGACTTATCTTTGGGATTTCTTTCTTTTTAACCTTCAATTTGCTTGGGGTTTCTTCTTCTATATGTATGTTGATGTTTGGTAAAAGCTATTGAGAAAGATAGCTTGATTATCATTCTAATTGAAAGTCAATTTATAGACAAATGTGGACTAGTTTCTATGATTCTAAGTTTATCACATGTTTGTGAGTTGTATTGTGATTAGAATGGCATCTTAGGTTGTTTGTAACTTGATTGAATCAATTTTGTGATAAATGACCTTGAGATTTGATTTGATCCTTTGATTAATGAAATCTAGGATTATTGAATTTGTTTGTATCTTAGAGCAATCTAGGATTTGATTGATTTATATCTTGAATCCTTGCTCTATATTTTTGGCTAGAATATTGATTGATTAAATCTCATATTTCTAGCATTTTATTGTATGTTGTTTGCATCTTGAACTTGTACTTCATGAATATATTTTGATTCAAGTGTTTTATGTATGAATGAGACTTTGAGCTTATGTGTTTGATGTTTCACATGCTTTAGGTTTTATTCTTGTATTTTGCATCTAGACTTTATTACTTGTGATATCACATGTTTAGGTCTATTTGTACCATAGAATGTATTGACCACATGTTCTATGTTGATTTGATTGTTTGCATCGTTTGCATCATTTGCATTCACATGATCACACTAGGAAGTCCTTGTAAAAGGCATGAAGTCTTGGTTAGAGTTGGGGTGACTCAGATAGCCAAGCAAGAAGACTTGCCTAGAGTCGGGATGACTCGGATAGGTAAGCAAGAAGTCATGGCTAGAGTCGGGAGGGCTCGGATAGTCATGCATGGGAGGCTCCCTAGAGGCATGAGTGTCTCAGATAAGAAGTTGGCTATTGTATTGGTAGGCCTAGGCGTATGGTTAGACATAGACTCCGATAGAGCGGGGTACACAGAAGGTGTATGCACTCTTGAGGAATTTCTAATCTACCATCGATGTTGGTTTTGTGTGGTGTCCAATATATGGTGGTTTCGCATCATTGAGGGATTTCACACTTTCCAATAGGGTTGGGTAGGCTTAGACTTCACTAGGTTGGGTGAGCTAAAGATTGGTCACTTTGTGAATGTTCTATGTTTACTTTCCAATAATATAGTACCCAATGGTTGTAGTTCAACCCGTGGATGTTTCCTCCTTGGAGGTTTTACCATGTTAAAAAATCTCTTGTGTTAATTCTTCCTATCTCTATCTCTTATATTTTATTTGTATATTTTTATTATCTTGTTTCATAGTATTCACTTATGATGTATTGTGAAGCAAGACTTTGTATAGTGTGATTAGTGAACTCATTTTATTGATCAATTTTATTTCTTTGATTCTTTTGTATATTGTATTTGTATATAGTGATGTTTGATCACTCTTGTAAGTCATTGAACATATAGTGAAATACAAGTATTCTTTGTTGATTTACTTATTTGTTTGTTTACTTCATACAACTTGGTGATGTATGTAGACCATGCTTATATGATTACCTATTCATATTGTCTATATATGTTGTTTTTTCTTAGTGTATTTGTTGTATGTAAGGCAACCTTGAGGGACAAACGAAAGTTTGTTCAAGGGATTGAAAAAGGTGTAAAAAACCTATTCACCCCCCCTCTATGTATGCCTTAAGCAATTTAACTACGTTTGTATACTTTCAATTGGTAACAGAGCGGGTCGTCGGATGGCACTTGATGAGATCCGGTTTATACTTACGTGTAAATTGCTTAGGTTTTTGTGTCATAGTTGTCCTCCTTTATTTGTTGTGGAAAAGGTTCTTCTTATTTTTCATTGCATTTGTCTACTAACAAATTTGTTGATAAGCTTGAAAGAGTGTTAGTTACAAAAGCAAAGAAGAAGATGTTCTTGTGTTCCAAAGGATGATCAATTTAGACCTGATTACTTACTCAAGCAACATAATGAAGAAATCCACATGAAGTGATGATAACTCTAGTGATGAGGAGAGCTCAAGTGGTGAGTCTTCTATTGAAGAAGAGTTGGTGAGCAACTTTGTTGCTTTCATGGCCTGTCACTCTATCCTAGAGGATGTTAGTCAAGATTCATTGGACAAGGAGGTTGATACAAATCATCAAGTGTGCTTAAGTGGAAATTCAACCTATGTTGATCTTTTGGCTAAGGTGAAAAGTCTTGAAGAGAAATTGGAGATAGCCTTAAGAGAGGTTGATGAGAAAGATGTTTTGATCAATTTGCAAGTGGATGAGTTTGTTTCAAAAACTCGGAGGCTCTTGAGTGAAAAGAATGCTCTTGCCAAGAAGCTTAGAGAAGTTGAGGGAATTGTTCTTGAAAAGGAGAGGATCATCTCTAGTTTATCTTTAGGAGGCTTAAGCGACTTTGTAGTTGAGGAGAAAATCATAGAAGCATCACTTCCTATAAAGCGAGGATCATGTCATTGTTGACAAGATAGCTCCTAAGAAGAGACGTTCCATGACCAAGATCAAATTGAAGAACAAGGTACCCATTGAAACTCCCATTTGTGCTTCTTCAACTCCGGAAGGTAAAATCTCTCATTTTGTTCCCATATGTCATTTTTGCAATACCGTAGGCCATATCAAGCCCAAATGCTACAAATTCATTGAATATTGCAACATAGAAAATGCATCTAGGAATAGAGAGATTGTACCTCATTTTATGCATGCTAAAGCTTTTGAATATGGAAAGCATGATAATCTCACAAAGCATGTTAAGAATGTTCGGAAGGTGAAGAATGCATATCCTTCAAAATTTGACTATGCATGTGTTGCTAACAATGTTGAGAAAAAGAGTATTAATGATATTATTGTGAATCAAATTGTGGAAGAACTTTACTCTAGGTTCAACATTGTGGTCAAAGAGAATCTTGATGATGTTCGTGTATGTCCACCCAAGACAAAATTTATCAAGGGTGAGTGCTCTTACCATTAGTGTAAGTTGCACATGTGAGTTAGCTTTAAGACTAGTGTTGTTGTCAAGAAGCTTAGCTTGTTTGCTTTGTATTTTTACAATTTGACATGAACTTAGCTATCTCACATTGTTTGTTATGATAGTCAAAATTTGTTGATTAACTTTTGAGAAGTTTTTTTTTTGGAATCTATATGGTGATTTTAATGTTAAGGCTTTTAGAGAAAGTCATTTTTTTTTGTTTGTTTGAGTTGGATTACATTGTCTTTAGTCTCTTGGAATCGACACACCTATAACTTGTAGTCATGAGGACTTACAAGCCAAGAGGACTCATAAAAAGGGTGAAGGCATTGTATTTGGTGAAAATAGCTTGTGAAGGTATCTCTATATCACATTGCTTGCTTACTTGATTTTTCATCTATCAACTCATTGTTTGTATCACTTTCATGAAGCATGTCATAATTGAGAACTAGTATAGTGTTTATATGGTCCTCTTTGACAATTGCTAGTTTAAGATCTTTTGGTGATAAGTGTTCACATTGATCTTATTCATGAAGTGTGTTGTTATTTGTATGATTGTTGAGTGGCTAATTTTTGAATAATGTGAGCTTCATATTCTTTGATAGCTACTCTCTTGAGAAGTAGAAATCTTAAGTAAGTCTCTTTACTTGCTTCTTGATCATGTGCTTTTAAGCCTTAAATTTTGGTTTCAAAAATGCACTTTGCTTCTCTTGTATATCTTGTTAAGTATGTTGAGCTTGATTGATGTTAGCTTTGGATACACCTTGAAGTCCTAAGGACTAGTACATTTAAAAATGACCAATGGTTGGTATCCATTTGCTTCGGCAACATAGAACTCAACGAGCACTCTCATTGAAAGGGCTACACACCTTGGTTGTGAAGTCGCCCAATGTAGGAAAGGGGTACGCCATTGTGATGAGTAAAAACCAGAAAAATCAAAGAAGTGTTGAATTGAATCATTAAAAAAAAAAAATCTTTGATTCAAGCCTAAGTAAAAAAAAAAAAAAAAAAAAAAAGGGGCTTATGGAGTATAGTTGAATAATCAAATGAGCTCGGGTTGACAAATAGAAATGGGTTGACGAGCCATATGCATACACACGCTCACATGTTGATATCTATTCTCTTTATAAGCAAAATTTCGGATGATAACCGGTTTGACCTTTTTATGGAAAGGCCTAAGATGAATAGATGTTGAAAGTGTTTGCATGCTTGATTATCAAACTACTTCTTTTCATATACTTGAAGCAAAATCTTCACACACTCACTTTTGCTTAATTAGTATTTTGATACTTTAGCAATGTAAGTGCCTCACTTTTGATTGGCTTATTTCATGACACACCACATTGGGATTGGTATGTAACGGGTAGCTTAGGACTTCGTGGTTGGCAAGCTTCCGGACTTCCCAAGGTGACTTCAAGAGCTTCTAAAGGTATACCACTTGACCTTGATTCTTGAAGAGATTAGGTGCACACACACACTTGCATGCATCTTTATATATTGAGCTTTTGTTACTATGCTTGTGTTTCATTGTTTAGTGCATCTATGTCTTCTTGCTCACACACTCCTTCATTGCATTTATATGATTGCATTTGTGTGAATCTTAATTGTGTGTCACATGCTTGGTGTTTTTTCATGTTGATATCCATTTCCATGCATGTTTTGTTGATTGCATCTAGCTTATTGAAATGCCATGTCATGTTAGGCATTAGGATGCATTCACTTCCCACACTTGCACTTCATGATTAGTCTTAAGTGTGGTGTAATTCGTTTCCGTTTGTGTGATCGGAAACATCCGCGCTTGCACGATGGTGTGCATGTCTTAGCGCGATGGTTGACCACTTGAGAAGGTCTCATTCTTCTCTTGGATAAGTGTTAGATTTGGTTTGGTTATTTGGAGTAAGTGTCTAGTTTCAAAAGATTGGATTTCAAGTTTTTAAGTGTTTTCAAAACTGACCTTTGTATGGTCTTGTGACCATAACTTTTTATGAAAAGATTGAAATTGAGTTTTATAAAATTCTGGACAAACTAGACTCTCATACCTTTCCAACGGTATATTATTCATAATATTTCATGACCGTTTGGATTAGTTTTGAAATTTCCAAAGTGACCACTAAAACAGGGCATCACAGCTGTTATCCGAATCTGACCTTTGGTCACTCAAATGACCATAACTTTTTCTACAGTTATCCAAATCATGTTTTGTTAATTGGAGTAGAAAGTAGACTTCCATACCTTTCCAACGGTATATTATTTGATAGGTTTCGATGTCGTTTGGTCATGTTTTGAGTCGCTTGAAAATCAAGCTTTGTGCTGTGACGCTGCGCCGCGGTTTCGGTGCCGCGGTTTGTGACAGCGGCATGCGAGCGACAGCAATTTGCTGCGGTCCAAGTGCCGTCTTGGCTGACCGCGGCACCTAGACCGCGGCAGACCTGGTTCCCGACCCTGTTTCGTAATTTTGCCATATCTCACTCGTTTGGAGTCCGATTTGGCTCATTTTTGGAGCAAAAGTCACGAAATTTATAGGGCTATCATCTTAGCACTATAAATACATCTTTTTCTCTCATTTGTATCCAAGGAAACAAAAGATACACAACCCTAGAGAGAGATTAAGAGTTTCCTAGAGAGAGAAAGCTTCATGAAAGCTTGATTGACTCTCCAAACCCAAAACCCATCTTCTTCATGCATCATTGAATATCTTTAAAGCATGGGTCTTCTTGGTTTCTTGACTTGGTAAGTAGAACAAACATCACATCTTCATTTATTGTTCTATCTTAGTCAAGACATGTCTTTGATTGCTTAGTTTAGCAAATCTTCACTCCTATTGCATATTTAGTGAAGTTATGACATGATTGGGTTTTGTTTGTGATAGCTTACATGATTAGGTTGATTTTCCCTAAATAGCTAACCCTAGAACATTCTTGTGAAATTGGTTGATGATTAGGTTGATAGATGTATGTTTATTTATCTAGTCAAGTTTTATTGAATGTTCTTGAGATTTTAATTGAGTTCACATGTATGGACATGTTGACATTGTTTGATAGCTAGGATTGTTTTGTGATTGATAACATCTAGCTAAGTCTATATGATTTGCATTTAGACATTATTGATTAGGACTCATTGATTGCATTTGTTAATTGCACATTTATAGTCCTTGCCATGATTATTGACAACTTGTATTGATTTGGCTTTGTTTGTTGACAATTAGGTTGTTAGAAATCTCTACAACTAATTGAGACCTCATGTATGTACATGTAGGCTTTATTGATAACTAGGATGTTGATTTGCATTATAACATCTAGTTAAGCATATAGTGTTTAGTCTAGCACTCATTGCATTTGTGCATCATTGTGATACACTTAGACTTTTTGATTCTCTTCTTGAGTCAAAGTCTTGTGACTTCTTGGTGAAGTTTCACAAGCAAGGAAAGTCTTGTGGCTACCCGTGAGTAGTGCTCAAGCAATTGGTCGAGTGCCACTATAAAAGGCCCGTTGGGTAGATTAGGGGTTGCTCACGCCAAGAGTAGTGTATCAGGGGATATCACTAGGGATTGAACCAAGAGTGGCGAGTGGTAGTGTCCATAGCCTGAGGTTATCTAGGGTGAGTGTCCGAGAATCACTTGAGGGTGTAGATTCCTTTTCATATAGTGGATTTCGTTGACTGTGTGTGGCGCACATATCAGCCCGTGGTTTTTCCCCGTGTGGGTTTCCACGTAAAAATCAAGTGTTCTTTAATTTCCGCATTTTACACTTGATTTTATTATATGTGTGTTTTGGGTTAATTGTGATTAATTTTGACTAATCGAAAAATTGGTAATAATCGATTAACAACCCATTCACCCCCCCTCTAGGTTGTTTAGACACGCACGCGAGCTTATATTTGTATTTTCAAGCAATTTTCGATGACATATGAGAGTGATTGAAAATCTTGATGTAACTCTCTTAGATATGTGAAGCTTATTTACAAATCTAATAAAATTGCTTGTGATGTGATTGTGTGGTGATTTTTGTTAACATTTGTCTATCTTGATTTTAGATGAGGCACTTGTCAAGGGGGAGCATAATATGCTAAATTCTTGTTCTCTTTTATGACATGTTCACATGTTCTTCAAGGTTGTTGTTTGTTGGCATTATTCTTATTTTTGATAAATCATGAAGATGCTATGATAAATTCTTATATGCATGATGATTTGTTGAATATAATGTTTTGCCTTTGTATATGTTTATTGGTTACTAATTTGTTTCTATGTTTCCTCTCACTTTTTGTTTTTAGTGTTTTGTGTTACAAGATCATGGGCAAGGCGAAGAAGGTTGGTGGTAACACTTCTTCTATTCTTGTTGACAAGTCTAAACCTTCAATTTCTTCCAAGGTTTCCACAGCCAAAAATGTGAAGGATTTGGGAATATTTAGTATCAAGAAGATCATTCAAGAAAGAGGTATTGACTTGAACTCTTGTGTTAGGTCCTATGTTTATGATGTGCTTATGAGTAGAAAATGGGGTCCTTGGATTGACATGTTAGGAGTTTCTAATGAGACCATGGTTAGAGATTTTTATCATGCTTACAAAGGAAGTTCTACTGTGACTAGTGTTATTTTGGACATAAGGAAAGTTGTCTTTAGAGTTTGTGCTAGGAAGGTGAATGAATTTCTAGACTTGCCCGATGACATTGAATCGGAATTCCTTGATGTTGATATCTTGGAAAACCTTGATTTAATGGGTAGAACTCTATGTGATGATATTAATTTTGTGTGGGGGAAACGTGCTTATATCATGCTTACAAAGGAAGTTCTACTGTGACTAGTGTTATTTTGGACATAAGGAAAGTTGTCTTTAGAGTTTGTGCTAGGAAGGTGAATGAATTTCTAGACTTGGCCGATGACATTGAATCGGAATTCCTTGATGTTGATATCTTGGAAAATCTTGATTTAATGGGTAGAACTCTATGTGATGATATTAATTTTGTGTGGGGGAAACGTGCTTATATTAGACAAGGTGAGTTGACAAAAATTAGTGCATTTTGGCATTTATTTGTGTGCTCCAATCTTGTTGGCTCTACTAATGCTTCAGAGCTTAATAGAGACAAAATCAAGATTGTATATGCCTTGGTGACTAACAAACCTATAAATCTTGGTGAATTGCCTGTGGAACAAATTGAGATTGCGGCTTGTACTAGTCGTTTGGATAAGAAATTGGCATTTCCGAGATTTATTACTCAATTATGCTTAGCTAAAGGAGTGAGGAATCTTGATGATGATGCTATGCTTCCTTCCTTAGAGAAGTTGAGTGAGAAACGTGTGGCATCCATGTCATACAAGGACAAGGGAAAGTCTAGTGATGTGTTTAGGCTTTTTGGTGAATCTCTTGATTCTAGCCATGTCCTTAGCTCACCCGCTCTTCCTAGTTGGGCTTTAAAATTGAGGAATGAGGTTGAAGAGTCATGTAGGTTGATTAAGGCGTTACAAAGGAAGATTGAAGACCTTAGTGCCAAGCTTGTTGTTCAAGATGAAAGGATCAAAGAGTTGGAAGGAAAATCAACTACAACAAAGCAATATGTGAGATCCTCACACCGCACTTCTTTCCTTGGTGGCACAAGTGGCTAGAGAGCTTCATGAGGTATATTTTCTTACTCTTTCCCTTTGGCTTCATATCATGTCAAAAAGGGGGAGAAATATGAGAAACACATGGGAGAAATCTAGCTTACTTAGTCTCATTTTAGTTTTTGTGTTGTTTTATATGTTTGTATATTTGGTTTCTAGCTTGAACTATATGGCATGTAATATATATATATTTTTTGTTGAATCTTGGCTTAGAATATTTTGATGGATAGTATGTATTAAGGGGGAGCATACTTGATCCACTTGAACTTATATGTTACTATTTTCTTGCCTAAGATTGGATATTGCCATTTTTGTTGTCTCTTGGATATTCTTGTGCTTTCAAGTTCATTTTAGGTAATATCAAGAGAAGACCAAGTTGAAGTTCAAGACTTGTTTTGGTTGTTAATTTGTGTCTATATGTGTAACTCATTGTAACCAAATTTTCTTTGTAATTGTTTTAGTGTTTGTTTAGGGGTTTTGACATGGAATTTGCCAAAGGGGGAGATTGTTAGGTTTATAGTTTGTGTTGGCATAAATTCCATATCAAAACGTGTTTCTCTTGTAATATTTAGTGGTTCTTATATTGAAGATTTAAGAAGATGAAGAATGTCTCGACCACAAATCATGCAAGAAGCCGGCTTTAAAGAGATTTGTACATCATTGATCATCAAAGGTAATATAAGACCTTATATCTCTTACAAGGCTAGGCACACACTCACACATGGCATTCTTGTGTGTTCCTTCATGATTAAACATCACTTATGTATCACTTTCACACACTTGACAAAATATGCTCATTCATTCATACTATATTGGTAAAACTTTGTTTATTGCATTTTCTAGGACTATGTCTGGAAATTAGCATATGTGTGTGTCTTTGTGATTGTATGTTTCCCTATTTTTGTATTTGGACTTGAATATGTTCTATTATTATTCTTTATTGAGTTCCGGTCGTTTTGGTTACTCATTCATAAGGTTTCGAGTCCAAACGATGTAGCTACGCTACTTTTCGTTCTCATTCGTTGAGTTGAATTCACCGTCAATTTCCGAGATGATTTCTCTACCATTTTTCAAATTTGTGTAGTCGTCATCATGCGTAAGAGATTCATGGTTCATAATCTGAAAACGGATTCGAAATCGGAGTTCGGATGCCCAAGATATGGCTGAAGAACCGAGGGAGCGCGTGAGAGAGCATGTGTGGCCGTGAGGCCACTTGGCCAAGGCCGTGAGGGATGCCGTGGGCCCCACGGCTAGAGGGGCTCTCTGCCCCCGTGAGGCCCACGCGCCCCCCACGGCCTGGGGTGATGTGGCCTCACCTGATTGGCCCGGAATCTCTTCTCTCTCCTCTTTTTATTTCCCTCCTCTCTCTCCATTTGATTTTTCAAGAAGAAAATTGCAAAGAATCCCGTCAGTTTTTCTCTCTAGATTTTCTCATCTTCCAAACATCATATCTCCCTCATACGGAGTCGGATTTGAGTGATTTGAATTGGAGAACGTTCGTAATTGAGTCCTCTATCATTTCCTAGTGGTTTGGTAGCTGATTGGTTGAGTTTGCTGGTGGTTGCACACTGAAATCCGAACCAGCTGTTGAATCAAAGGTATTGGACTTATCTTTGGGATTTCTTTCTTTTTAACCTTCAATTTGCTTGGGGTTTCTTCTTCTATATGTATGTTGATGTTTGGTAAAAGTTATTGAGAAAGATAGCTTAATTATCATTCTAATTGAAAGTCAATTTATAGACAAATGTGGACTAGTTTCTATAATTCTAGGTTTATCACATGTTTGTGAGTTGTATTGTGATTAGAATGGCATCTTAGGTTGTTTGTAACTTGATTGAATCAATTTTGTGATTAATGACCTTGATATTTGATTTGATCCTTTGATTAATGAAATCTAGGATTATTGAATTTGTTTGCATCTTAGAGCAATCTAGGATTTGATTGATTTATATCTTGAATCCTTGCTCTATATTTTTGGCTAGAATATTGATTGATTAAATCTCATATTTCTAGCATTTTATTGTATGTTGTTTGCATCTTGAACTTGTACTTCATGAATATATTTTGATTCAAGTGTTTTATGTATGAATGAGACTTTGAGCTTATGTGTTTGATGTTTCACATGCTTTAGGTTTTATTCTTGTATTTTGCATCTAGACTTTATTACTTGTGATATCACATGTTTAGGTCTATTTGTACCATAGAATGTATTGATCACATGTTCTATGTTGATTTGATTGTTTGCATCATTTGCATTCACATGATCACACTAGGAAGTCCTTATAAAAGGCATAAAGTCTTGGTTAGAGTCCGAGTGACTTGGATAGCCAAGCAAGAAGACTTGCCTAGAGTCGGGATGACTCGGATAGGTAAGCAAGAAGTCATGGCTAGAGTCGGGAGGACTCGGATAGTCATGCATAGGAGGCTCCCTAGAGGCATGAGTGTCTCGGATAGGAAGTTGGCTATTGTATTGGTAGGCCTAGGCGTATGGTTAGACATAGACTCCGATATAGCGGGGTACACGGAAGGTGTATGCACTCTTGAGGAATTTCTAATCTACCATTGATATTGGTTTTGTGTGGTGTCCAATATATGGTGGTTTCGCATTATTGAGGGATTTCACACTTTCCAATAGGGTTGGGTAGGCTTAGACTTCACTAGGTTGGGTGAGCTAAAGATTGGTCACTTTGTGAATGTTCTATGTTTACTTTCCAATAATATAGTACCCAATGGTTGTAGTTCAACCCATGGATGTTTCCTCCTTGGAGGTTTTACCACGTTAAAAAATCACTTGTGTTAATTCTTCCTATCTCTATCTCTTATATTTTATTTGTATATTTTTATTATCTTGTTTCATAGTATTCACTTATGATGTATTGTGAAGCAAGACTTTGTATAGTGTGATTAGTGAACTCATTTTATTGATCAATTTTAATTCTATGATTCTTTTGTATATTGTATTTGTGTATAGTGATATTTGATCACTCTTGTAAGTCATTGAACATATAGTGAAATACAAGTATTCTTTGTTGATTTACTTATTTTTTTTGTTTACCTCATACAACTTGGTGATGTATGTAGACCATGCTTATATGATTACCTATTCATATTGTCTATGTATGTTGTCTTTTCTTAGTGTATTTGTTGTATATAAGGCAACCTTAAGGGACAAACAAAAGTTTGTTCAAGGGATTGAAAAAGGCGTAAGAAACTTATTCATCCCCCCCCCCCCCCCCCCCCCCCCCTCTAGGTATGCCTTAAGCAATTTAACTACGTTTGTATACTTTCAAAGTTTTGTTTGTATATACAAGGTAACTTCTTAGTAGTAGATACAGAGTTGCGTTAGTGGGTATCGTATATGGTAAACCCTCAGGAGACTACACTCCTCTTACGAGGGACACCTAGAGGTTTAAAAGGCATGTAGCACGTGCTAAGTGCCATCGTGTTTCCTACGAAAATGGATTAGTTTAATTGTTACCATTTATGCAGTAGTGTTGTTCTTTCTTTCTTTGTTTTGCTCGAGGACGAGCAAAAGATAGGTTTGGGGGTTTGATCACACTACAAATGTTCACCTTTAGCACTCCCTTTTCCTTTCTTTTGTGTTTGTTTCCGAGCACTTTTTGTGTGCATAACGTGTGTTTTGTTAAGTTTAGGTAATATGACCATTCAGGAAGGGGTTTGCATCAAAGTTGTTAAAAGAGGAGTAAAACCATGGGTAGAAGATGTGGTGGGACAAAGCTCGCGGCAAGAAACTGTGGCACGAAGTCACGGAAAGAAACAGCTAGACATGAGCCGCTAACCTAGGGGCCTGAACTCACCAAGTTATTCATGGTGGGTTCATGTAGCTAGACCATTCCTGCCATCCCGAAGGTCTGAAGTCACCAGAATCGCTTTTACGAGGCCGGCGAGTTCGTTCCAGCGGGAAAGAAGCCGCCGAGAAGTATGCCAGAAGCCGCGATGGGTTTGAGCAGCGGGCATGAAGCCGCGGAATGAACCCGCTAGAGGCACGTCCAAGGACAAATTGGGCATTCTGAAAATACCTACAAGGTTATACTAAACAACCTAGAGGGGGGGGGGGGGGGGTGAATAGGTTGACGCACTAGTTTTAAAAACTCTTTCGTGACTTATGTCAAAACCTTGGTGAGCAAACAAATTAACCTTAAACATGATTGTTATGAGAAAAACAATTAACACATGTATGCTCAATTCACCACCCTTAGCCTACAAAACATATACCAACAAACATTGTATCTCATATACAAGATATTCAATTAAGATCAAATTCCACAAGTTGTATTTTGAATATTACAATGTAAGTACACTAAGTAAAACTACTACAACTTGTTAATGAAGGAAATATATTAAAACCAAAACAAAGGATATATGTATTAATATTAATGTTCAATGGATATACAAAAATCAATCTAGATATATCTATACAAAAGAATCAAAGAATAAGAGAATTATATTTACACAAATGAATTGTGAAAAGTCCTAGAGGCGTGTTCAATATTAATCTAGAGGGGGGGTGAATAGATTTTAGCTATTATTACCCAATTTTCGCATACAAGTCAATATTACAAAAGTGCCCCTACTAGTCAAAAATACAAGCAAGTGTAATATAGTGCGGAATTAAAAATGACACTTGATGTATACGTGGAAACCCAAACACTGGGAAAAACCACGGGCTGTATAGTGCGCCACACTCGGAACTCGAAATCACTAATTGAAATGAAGTTTACAACCTATGTAGACCTTGTCTAACAATCCGGTCTGTAACCCCTCACTTCTACCCAGCAGGCCTTTATTAGCAACCCTATTCCAATTTGCTTGAGGCCTAAGCAATCTTAGCCTCAAGTCTTAATTCTCTAAGAAGAGATTATGCAACCTATGTGAATATGTATGAATATTCAAATAACAAACAAGGCTAGGGAACCTTAGATGCTTATCTAGGATGATGATATAATCAATTAAAATCAATCCTAAATATCAAGTGCTAAATGACATGTCATAATAGCTTAGATAAACATAGATTATAAAACCTAGATATCTATCACAATACAACACTCAATCAATTCATCACAATTAATTCTCTAATCTTGTATTTATCATATGATCAAAACATACAAGTAAATTAAAGAGAATAGCTTGATAATAAAAATAATCAAATAAGATGAACTTAATCAAAATCTTACCAAGCAAGTTGTGATGATGCAAATCCAATCATGGATGCATTCTATATAGTAATAGAAGATGCAATATGAAATATGATGCAAAAGGGATTTGATTTGAGTGGTTAAAGGAGAGTTCTTTGATGATTTTTCACTTGAAAAAATGTTCTAAGGAAAATATATGATATTTTTGACTCTTTTGGACGACCTAAAATCATAGAAGACTATATATAGGCAACTCTAGTAGAGTGAGGTCGTTTTGAAAAATCGCACAGTTTTTGCATTGTGCGCTGGTCAGCTTGCGCTGGACATCCAGCGCACCACCAGCGCATAGACCAAATTTGCATGGTGCGCTGGTGGGCTGCGCTGGTGGACCAGCGCACGACCAGCGACAGACCACTGGGCGATCTGCGCTGGTGGGCTGCGCTAGTCCAGCGCATGACGACCAGCGCACAACATAGCCCACTCCTTTGAACCCACAAACACATGCAAGGGTAAAAAGGTAAAACAAGATGCATCCTAAAAGCCTATCATGGTATGACATTAAAGACACAAGATGCAATCAATACTTATGCAAGAAGAGATGATATATGATCATGAATGCACATAATAACAACACATACACAACATACAAGAAAATGAATTAAGCATGAGATGTGAGTGTGTGTGTGCAACTAATCTCTTCAAAGCAAATTAAGCACATAGAAATTTACCTTTGGTGCTTATCAACCTTGAGGACATGAGAGGGTCTTGAGCTTGAATATCAATCACTTAAGCTACCCTTACATACAATCCCCAACATGTGGTTTGTCCACGAAATAAGCCAATTAAAATATGGGAATCCTTACAAATTGTATATACAAAAATGATCAAAATGAATATTGATTACAAATCACACTTTACACAATCTTGCTTCCAAATATATCACAAGTGAATATTGTACCACAAGATAAAAACATACACATAAACATATATAAAAGAGAGATAGAAAGAATTGACACATGAGATTTTTTAACATGGTAAAACCTCCAAGGAGGAAACATCCACGGGTTGAAATACAACCATTATGGTACTATATATATTGGAAAGTAAACATAGAACATTCACAAAGTGACCAATCTTTAGCTCTCCCAACCTAGTGAAGTCTAAGCCTACCCAACCCTATTGGAAAGTGTGAAATCCCTCAATGATGCGAAACCACCATATATTGGACACCACACACAACCAACATCAATGGTAGATTAGAAATTCCTCAAGAGTGCATACACCTCCTGTGTACCCCGCTCTATCGGAGTCTATGTCTAACCATACGCCTAGGCCTACCAATATAATAGCCAACTCCCTATCCAAGGCACTCATGCCTCTAGGGAGCCTCCCATGCATGACTATCCGGACCTTCCCGATCCTAGCCATGACTTCTTGCTTGGTTATCCGGACCTCACGTCCTAACCAAGACTTCCTAGTTGACTATCCGGACACCTTGTCCTAGTCAAGACTTCATGCCTTTTACAAGGACTTCCTAGTGTGATCATGTGAATGCAAATGATGCAAACAATCAATACAACATAGAACATGTGATCAATACATTCTATGGAACAACTAGACCTAAACATGTGAGAACACAAGTAAAGTAGTCTAGATGCCAAAACATGAATTAAACCTAGAGCATGTGAAAAACACCTAACACAAAAGCTCCTAGTTTCATTCATACACATAACACTTGAATAAATCATATACATGAAGCACATATTCAAGATGTCATAAATATACAATTAAATGGTAGATATATGAGATTAAAATCAATCAATATTCTAGTCAAAAATATAGAGCAAGGATTTGAGATTTACATCAATCAAAACCTAGATTCTCTAAATCACAAACAAATACACAAATCCTAGATTTCATCAATCAAAGGATCAAATCAAATCTCAAGGTCATTTATCACAAAATTAATTCAATCAAGTTCCAAACAACCTAAGATGCCATTCTAATCACAATACAACTCACAAACATATGTAAAACCTAGAATCATAGAAACTAGTCAACATTAGTCCACAAATTGACTTTCAATTAGAATGATAATCAAGCTATCTTTCTCAATAGCTTTTACCAAACATAAACATAGATATAGAAGAAGAAACCCCAAGCAAATGGAAGGTCAAAAAGCAAGAAATCCCAAAGTTGAGACCATTACCTTGGATTCTGCAGCTGGTTCGGAAATTAGTGTTCAACCACTAGAAATCACGATCAAACAGCTACCAAACCACTTGGAGATGTTAGAGGACTCAAATACGAACACTCTCCAACTTGAATCACTCAAATCCGACTCCGGATGAGGAAGATATGGTGTTTTGAAAATCTGAAAATTGGAGAGAATTGTATTGCGGGAAAACTGAAACTTTTCTTCTTAATTTTCAAAATGGAGAGAGAGAGGGAAGAAATAGGAGGAGAGAGAAGGGCCAAGGCAGCCAATCAAGTGCGGCCATGTCACCCCCTGGCCATGGGGGGCGCGTGGCCCACACGGGATCAGAGGCTGCTCCAGGCCGTGGGGCCCACGGCCTCACCAACGGCCAGCCCAAGTGGCCTCACGGCCTGGGCTATCCTCTCGCGCTCTCCCTCGATTCTTCAGCCCGTATCTTGGGCGACCGAACTCCAATTTCGAATCCATTTCTGGATTACAAACCGTAACTCTCTCACGCATGACGAAGACTACACAACTTTGAAAAAACGGTTGAGGAATCATCTCGGAAATCATCGATGAAGTCAACTCAACGAATGAGAACGAAAAGTAGCATAGTCAACTTGTTTGGACTCGAAACCTTATGAATGAGTAACCGAAACGACCGGAACTCAATAAGGCATTAAATAAGAACATGTTCAAGTCACAAAATATGGAAACATACAAACACAAAGACACACACATATGCTAGTTTCCGGACATAGTCCTAGAAAATGCAAAACACAAAGTTTATCAACTTAATATGAATGCATGAGCATATTTTGCCAAGTGTGTGAAAGTGATATGTAAATGAAATTAAATCATGAAGGAACACACAAGAATGATATGTGTGAGTGTGTGCCTAGCCTTGTAAGAGATAAGAAATCCTTGAATACCTTTGTCGACCAATAATGCCCGAATCTCTTAAAAGCCGGCTACTTGAACGAATTGTGGTTGAGACGTCCTTTGTCTTCAAAATTCTTCAATTACTAACCACTAAACATTACAAGATAAACACGATTTGATATGAAATTAATGCCAACACTAATTATCAACCTTACACATTCCTTGTCCAATTTGATGAAGAGATATATATACTTCCTCCTCCTGTAGAAAAAGGGTGACAAAAAAATAGTGTAGTGATAATTATTGGAAGTTCTTGGTTATTGCATCATAGGATAGATTATTGTATCTTAGTAAGGTACTTAGTTTAACAATCTCTTGAGAGTTGTTAGTGATCATTTTGGCTTGTATTTGCTGTGGAGAAAGGAGAGGTTTGGCCCTAGAATCGGTCAAGACTTCAAGGGTAGTATTTCTTCCTTTTCTTCATTCTTATGCTATACTCAATTATCATGTGTAACTAACCCACCTATGTTGGGGAATTTATGAAAGTAACGATGTAATCACTTGTTACCACTTTTCCTATCAATCACTTGTGTATGTATGTATGCTTAGATTGATGAAATCATGCCATGTTTCTCATAATTAGAAGCATGGAATTGGTTATCTTTGAGGGATGAAATACTAAATTCCTAATGTTTGAATTGTGTATGGTCATCTAATACCCATTGATTAGAGTGTGTTTGTTCATAGAACATCTTAAGAATTCACTCTACAAATCTTAGTTCCAAAACCTACATTCACTAATGATGAATCTAAACTTTAGATGATATATTAAGTGAATTGTTGAGTGTGCCAATTGTATAAATGGAACAACACTAGTGATTCGATCATTATTGCATAAAAGTGGTTACGTGTGGTGCATCATTACTAAATTCATATGTTCCCTAGCATCTTAGCTATTTAATTGTAATCGTTTAATATCACGTTAGTTTCATTTAGTAAAGATTCACTGATTCTAGCATAGACCGATCGTCTAATTTCCCTGTGTAGGGAAAAATACCAAGAAGTGCACGCAGCGGAAGCGATACTAAAATTAGATTTAGTGACTTTTAAAAAAATTTTCCTTTATGAACCTTAAACCCTTTTAATCAATAAACATGCATATACATTAACAAAAAGTAGATTACCTTTTGTTGCGTGATCCGATTGACTTACGTCGATGGTAATCCGCAAGACCTTCAATCCGAGCATGAACGTGGATCACCTAGGAGCGTGGTCTCCCTTTTCTTTGAATTGCAAACCTGTGAATGGACAAAACAAAACTTTTCTTTTCTTTGTTAGTCACAAAACAATCAAAAGAATGTCTAAGATTATTCCGGTCACTTTTGAGTTCTCAATCTAATGATCGAAACTCGCGTGAACCTAGATCGATATCGTATACACAAGCTTATTGATGATTAAGCAATAGTATACTATCAAAGAATAATCTAACACTCCTTTTTGTCTTAGTAGAATAAAAACTCTCTATGAATGAAGAAGAAGAAGAAAAATAAAATCTCAAGCACACATGTATGTGGTGGCCGAACCCTATAAGAGCACTTATATAGGTTGGCCGAATTTTTCTTTCTTTTTCCTTTAGGGTTGCCGAATTCTATGTAGTTTTAGATTAGGGTTGGCCGAATTTCATCATGTCACTTATATAGGGTGACCAAAATTCAACCCTAATTCTTTTCAACTTTATAGACTTCAAACCCTAATCCAACTCATTGATTTTTATTCTTTTATTTTGACTAAATAAAAAGACTCCTTATTTGATTAAATAAATAAAATTAATTTATTTATTTCCTTATCAAACAAGTCTTTTACTTTTAGGAAAGATTTGTTTCTTTAATTAAACAATTAATCAATAAATTAATTAATTCTTATTTAATTAAAACAAATGAAACAAAATAATATATTAGGTTAAAACATTAACCTTGCTGCCCCACTTGTATAAAATTGGGCCTAATATTATTTTCTTATTTCATTTAATCCATTGGACTTTAAATAAAAAGCCCACATGTGAACCAGACCCATTCTTACTAAAAGAAACAAGCCCACATGTCTTTCATTAATATATTAATATAATTGAGCAGCCTATTACATAAATAATGTGCATATTATATTCTTAATATATTAAATGCAATTCTAGATGGACCCTTAAATTGGTCCGGTAGAATATATCAAGTGATCCATGCAAGTCCGTGTGGATTGGGGATCTTGGCGGGCCATCTAAATTTAAGCTTCAATAGACATAACCTAATCACAATCAACAAATGATTCACTTAGGTCCGATCCATTAATTTTAACTCATTCCACTAAAGAGCTAAGACTGAACTCTTAAATAAAGATAGAAAAGGAAGATGCTCCTCATTCATACCCTAGACAATCATATTGGAGATAGTGTATCCTCGTGATTAATATCAGTAATCGCCAAGAGTTCATAGACCGCCTATAACACTCCAAGTTACCATATTTACTCATATGACCACGTTTTGAACTTGGATATTTTGACTTGTCCAGAAGCCATATTTTCAATAGACACTATCGAAAACTCAACGTTGAGATTTAATATCCAATTACCTCAAAACATCCATATGATGATATTATACTCTCATTTCATTAAATGGAGCCACGATGTCCATATCTATAAATGAAGTCCTCTATCGATTAACAAATGAATATCACCAAAATATCGAGGATAGACTATGCGATATAATCGTACTCATTGATAACTCAAATGATATCACTTGCAACCATAAGTCCATCATTTATCTCAGGATTAAGATAGACTCTCCGATTGTCCTGATAATGAAAAGACTATTATCTACTGACGGTTCTAGATAAAGCTTTTCATTGTGACCCAGTTCAATGCACCCAGTGCACTAGATCCTTTTGCTCGAAGACACTCCGATGATTTTAGACTCATCATATCTCATTTGATCCCACTCAAATGCTAGCAAAAGAATTCTACAACTTTAACAAGATAAAGGTGCCCAACCTTTAACTTAAGTTGTGAACATTATTCAAGACTAACTAAAGAATTGTGTCTACCACATACATATCCAGATGTACGAACAATTCTTCTTTTCCCATAGTCTTTAGACCTTATGATTATTTACTTTGACAATTATAATATTAAACTATAAATGCTATACGATTTGTTAAACCAGAAATCACTTTATTAATATGAAAAAGATTGTTAATTACAACATTACACTCTTGCTATTGAGCATAATCCTAACAATATCCCACTTGCGCTATAGCAAATGTGTCATATCTCTCAAGCCCATGTTCTCTAGATGCCCATCGAAACTCTTCTGAGGTAGAGCCTTTGTGAAGGGATCCACTAGATTTTCTGCTGACGCGATTTTGGTAATCGTCACATCACCTCTTTGAACAATCTCCCTTAAAAGATGATACTTTCTTTCAATGTGTTTACCTCTCTTGCGACTTCTTGGTTCTTTCGAATTAGCCACTGCTCCACTGTTGTCACAGTAGATAGTGATCTGCTTATTCGCACTAGGAACCACTTCTAAGTCAATCAAAATTGGCGGAGCCAAACAGCCTCTTTGGCAGCTTCGATGCAGCAACATACTCAGCTTCCATGGTGGAATCAGCAATACAAGATTGCTTGATACTCCTCCATATAACTGCTCCTCCTCCAATAGTAAACACAGCCCCTGATGTGGATTTTCTGGAGTCAGAATATGATTGGAAATCAGAATCTGTATACCCAACGGGAACCAAATCCCCTCCAGAGTATACAAGCATATTATCTCTCGTTCTCTTAAGATACTTGAAAATATGCTTGACTGCCGTCCAGTGATCAGGACCAGGTTTCGATTGAAACCTGCTAACTATGCCAACAGGAAAACAAATATCTGGTCTAGTACAGAGCATTGCATACATGAGACTTCCAACTGCCGAGGCATATGGAACTCTACTCATGAATTGCTCTTCATGCTCATTCTTAGGAACTTGTTTCTTAGAAAGCTTGATTCCATGTCTGAAAGGTAACATACCTTTCTTGGAATCCTGCATGGAAAACCTAGACAAGATCTTGTCTATGTATGAAGCTTGGGATAATGCAATCGTTCTATTCTTTCTATCCCTTATTACTTGGATACCTAGAATAAAACTTGCTTCTCCTAAGTCCTTCATATCAAATTGTTTTGCTAACCATTCTTTTACTGATGTCAATACACCTACATCGTTTCCAATGAGTAGTATATCATCAACATAAAGAATCAGGAAAACCAACTTGTCGCCTTTAATCCTTTTGTATACACAAGGTTCGTCAGGATTCTGAATAAATCCAAAACCTTTGACAGCTTGATCAAACCTTATGTTCTAGGATCTGGATGCTTGCTTTAATCCATATATGGATTTCTGCAACTTGCATACCTTATCCACTTGGCCCTTTTCAATGAATCCCTCTGGTTGCATCATGTAGATGCTTTCGTCAAGACTTCCATTTAGGAAAGCTGTCTTGACGTCCATTTGCCAAATCTCTAGATCTAAAGATGCTGCAATGGATAAGAGTATCCTAATGGATTTAAGCATGGCCACAGGAGAGAAGGTTTCCTCGTAATCAATACCTTCTTTCTGTGTATACCCTTTAGCTACCAATCTAGCTTTAAAGGTTTCCACCTTTCCATCCATACCTCTTTTCCTCTTGTATACCCACTTGCACCCAATGGGTTTTATCCCTTTAGGTAAGTCTACAAGGGACCAGACTTTGTTATCGAACATAGATTCAATCTCGGATTGCATTGCCTTTTGCCAATGGCGACTATCAACATCCTCCATAGCTTCCTTGTACGTATAGGGATCATCGTCGTCCGGGAGATTCTCCACTGATTCTCCCAGACTGATGTATCTTTCGGGTTGTGTTCTAACCCTCCCACTACGACGAGGAATGGTAGGTTGTTGATCTTGTGTTGGATCGGAACTTACAATTGGGTTAGGTTGTGTAACCTCTCGTGGAATTGTATCTCCTGACATCTAATTCAGGACAATTCTACTTCTAGGCACAAAATCATTCATATAGTCCTTTTCCAGAAATTTAGCATTCGTCGAAACAAATACTTTAAGGTCTGAAGGACTATAGAAATAATATCCTTTAGTTTCTTTTGGATACCCTACAAATATACATGTTTCTGAACGGGACTCCATCTTTTCTGTCTTTCCTTTTAACACATGCACAGGACAACCAAATATCCTTAAGTGTTGTAAACTAGGCTTGCGCCCAGTCCACAACTCATGCGGTGTTTTAGGAACAGACTTAGATGGTACATCGTTTAGAATGTATATAGCAGTTTGTAAAGCATATCCCCAAAAAAAGAAATAGGAAGTGTTGAATAACTCAACATAGACCTAACCATATCCAAAAGAGTTCTATTTCTCCTTTCTGCTACCCTATTCTGTTGAGGTGTACCTGGTGCAGAAAACTGAGAAACTATCCCATTATCAATAAGATATTGCTGAAACTCACCAGATAGATATTCTCCACCACGATCAGATCTCAAGATTTTTATGTGTTTCTCAAGCTGATTTTCCACTTCAATTTTGAATGCTTTGAACATGTCAAAAGCATCCGACTTATGTCTCATGAGATACACATAACCAAATCTCGAGTAATCATCCGTGAAGGTGATGAAGTACTCATATCCACGTCTAGCTTGAATGCTCATAGGTCCACATACATCAGTGTGTATCAATCCTAAACATTCAGTGGCTCTTGCACCTTTGGCAGAGAACGTCCTTTTGGTCATTTTACCTTCCAAACAAGATTCACAAGTTGGTAGATCATCAACCTTTAAGTCACTCAAAGGTCCGTTACATACCAATCTTTTAATCCTATTAAGGTTAATATGACCTAAGCGTAAATGCCAAAGGTAGGTTTCATCTGTTGATAATTTTACTCTTTTATGATTAGGTTCCGTTATTTCTGTGTCTAACGAGTGAGAGATATTTCTATGCAAAAAGTATAGACCGTTTTCCAATGTACCTTGGCAAATAATTTTGTCATTCTTACTAATAATAAAAACTTTATTAAAAGTAACCGAATATCCAAATTTATTCAAACAAGAAACTGAAATTAAATCCTCTTGAATTGAGGTACATAATAAACGTCTATTAAATCTAAATGCCTTCTAGAATCCAAATAAACTCTAATATCTCCCACTGCACTTGCAGACACTAACGTTCCGTTGCCCAAGCGCAAATTGATTTCATTCTTACTCAGCTTTCTCCTTTCTTGAAACCCCTGCAAGGAATAACAAACATGATTAGTGGCTCCTGAGTCTATGATCCAAGAATCTGTAGAATCAGCCAAAAAACATGTTTCAAGATAATTCAAATTACCTTCTTCCTTCTTGTTCTGGGACTTTGGGCAATTTCTCTTCCAATGTCCCTTTTCACCACAAAGGAAGCATTTCCCTTTGATCTTGGTTACTTTCTTGGTCTCCTTCTTGATAGGCCCAAGTTGCTTTTTCTTCTGTTGTTTCTTGACCTTTTGATGGGCCTTAACAGTAGTAACTTTACCAACCATATGAATCTCTTGACCTTTGCCTTTCACAAGGATCTTTTCAGCACTTTGAACATCTTGCATCAGGCCTTGTAAGGTGTATTCCTTTTTGTTCAAAGTGTAGTCCAATTTGAACTGATCAAAGGAATCTGACAATGAATTGACAACCATATCAATCTTTGTCTCACCATCTATCTCAGCGCCATGCAGTTCAGCAATGTTGAGATGTGCTATGACTTTCATCATGTGATCTTTCACAGCCTGTCCAGGTTTCATCCTAATATTCATAAAAGCAGTCACTGCCTCTCTCTTAGTCGTCCTAGACTTCATAGCAAACATCTCCTCTAGAGACATCATTATATTAGCAGCGGACTCCATTCCTTCATGCTGCTGTTGCAACACGTCGGAGATAGTGGCCATAATGTAACATTTTGCCATATCATCTGAAGTCTTCCATTGCTCATACTCATCTCTATACATTATGCTAGATTCATTATTAGGAGCAAGTGGTTTAGGAGTAGTTAGAACAAACTTATGTTTTTCACTTTGCAGCAACAACCCAATTTTCCTTTTTCCATGTGACATAATTATCTCCAGTTAAAGTGTTATCTTTCAGGATGTTCATAAGTGATGGGGTCATGATTTCTGAATAAAACAAAACATATATAAGTAAATAATCATGATAAAGCACTTTTAAATATTTATCTTGAATTAAATAAATAACTCAATCATAAAATTCAACGGTGATCTAACACCCATAAATGTTACGCCTCCTTTGGGAGTTTGCACCATTTACTAGTTAGACTAGGTCCCACCTAATTGTTAACATAACAACCAGCGTTTTCAATTTTAGCCTTGCAATTTTACTGACAAGAACTCTTGGGAGGATATCAATAAAATTACATTGAGTGTGTTACCAAGATATCGACCCTCAATTTTCTCTCACGAAAATCCCTCCTTGGGGAGTAGATCTCGTTTGGGTCCATTGTCTAGTCTATCCTTGTAAGGAAGTATGTTGCTAAATTCCATTCATGGACGCCCCTTGGGGGGATTACCAATAAATAATAAAGCTCAACTAACCTTGGAGGCCATAGGTGTTACAAAAACACCTTCTCCCACTCAATTATTTAAGGCGTGTGATTAAATCCCATAGAATGATTTACCGAGTTATCTAGATGCCAATTTAGATACCTAAATCATTCAATGCATGTTCATACCAAAAGAGATATATGCGTGGCACTCCTATTCTATATGTCATGTTATCATACAATAACAAATATTGTAATATTTAAGCATAAATTAAATAGCAACAATTTTGGCCCATCCTAGAAAAACAAGTAAATTACAATTGTCAGGAATACAAGATCTTCAGGTGGCCCATCAACCATACGCTCATCCTTCGGCCCAAACCCCATGGGCGTGCATAACCCACAACCCCACAAAGGGGCTGCCATGCGCAGCCCATAAGGCCTTCAAGGCTGCCGTGCGCAGCCCACCTTGTAATGGGCTTGCCATGCGCAGCCCAATCAACTCCTAGGGTGCGCACGGTGCTCGTTCTCGGTTCCGGTTGCTTCGTTTTGCTTCGTGTCTTCGAATCTTCAAGACCTAAATATATTATGGCAGTATTTAAACAAATAAAATACTGCAGTATTTTATTTTTTTTTTTAATCACTGCAGTACTTTTTACACATAAAAAAAAACTGCACATAATAAAAATAAAAAAAACTGCAGCAGTGATAAAAAAAAATACTGCACTTATATTAAAAAAAAATAAAAACCTAGCAACTACCAAGAAGGAATTATGGCGATAATAGACCACCCTTCTTGTTACAATTCCATAAAAAAAATTACATTGAAAATCTAGGACCAAAATCGAGCAATAACAATCCACATAAACATATATAAATCCATACATCCACATGTAATTATATATTCGAATACCTAGAGTGCCATCTCTTTCTAAACATGCATAATCACAATAAAAAGAAATAGATCCACATATATATACGTTAATTAATTAAAAGGGTTTAACCTAGGCTCTGATACCAATTGTAGGGAAAAATACCAAGAAGTGCACGCAGCGGAAGCGATACTAAAATTAGATTTAGTGACTTTTAAAAAAAATTTCCTTTATGAACCTTAAACCCTTTTAATCAATAAACATGCATATACATTAACAAAAAGTAGATTACCTTTTGTCGCGTGATCCGATTGACTTACGTCGATGGTAATCCGCAAGACCTTCAATCCGAGCACGAACGTGGATCACCTAGGAGCGTGGTCTCCCTTTTCTTTGAATTGCAAACCTGTGAATGGACAAAACAAAACTTTTCTTTTCTTTGTTAGTCACAAAACAATCAAAAGAATGTCTAAGATTATTCCGGTCACTTTTGAGTTCTCAATCTAATGATCGAAACTCGCGTGAACCTAGATCGATATCGTATACACAAGCTTATTGATGATTAAGCAATAGTGTACTATCAAAGAATAATCTAACACTCCTTTTTGTCTTAGTAGAATAAAAACTCTCTATGAATGAAGAAGAAGAAGAAAAATAAAATCTCAAGCACACATGTATGTGGTGGCCGAACCCTATAAGAGCACTTATATAGGTTGGCCGAATTTTTCTTTCTTTTTCCTTTAGGGTTGCCGAATTCTATGTAGTTTTAGATTAGGGTTGGCCGAATTTCATCATGTCACTTATATAGGGTGACCAAAATTCAACCCTAATTCTTTTCAACTTTATAGACTTCAAACCCTAATCCAACTCATTGATTTTTATTCTTTTATTTTGACTAAATAAAAAGACTCCTTATTTGATTAAATAAATAAAATTAATTTATTTATTTCCTTATCAAACAAGTCTTTTACTTTTAGGAAAGATTTGTTTCTTTAATTAAACAATTAATCAATAAATTAATTAATTCTTATTTAATTAAGACAAATGAAACAAAATAATATATTAGGTTAAAACATTAACCTTGCCGCCCCACTTGTATAAAATTGGGCCTAATATTATTTTCTTATTTCATTTAATCCATAGGACTTTAAATAAAAAGCCCACATGTGAACCAGACCCATTCTTACTAAAAGAAACAAGCCCACATGTCTTTCATTAATATATTAATATAATTGAGCAGCCCATTACATAAATAATGTGCATATTATATTCTCAATATATTAAATGCAATTCTAGATGGACCCTTAAATTGGTCCGGTAGAATATATCAAGTGATCCATGCAAGTCCGTGTGGATTGAGGATCTTGGCGGGCCATCTAAATTTAAGCTTCAATAGACATAACCTAATCACAATCAACAAATGATTCACTTAGGTCCGATCCATTAATTTTAACTCATTCCACTAAAGAGCTAAAACTGAACTCTTAAATAAAGATAGAAAAGGAAGATGCTCCTCATTCATACCCTAGACAATCATATTGGAGATAGTGTATCCTCGTGATTAATATCAGTAATCGCCAAGAGTTCATAGACCGCCTATAACTCTCCAAGTTACCATATTTACTCATATGACCACGTTTTGAACTTGGATATTTTGACTTATCCAGAAGCCATGTTTTCAATAGACACTATCGAAAACTCAACGTTGAGATTTAATATCCAATTACCTCAAAACATCCATATGATGATATTATACTCTCATTTAATTAAATGGAGCCACGATGTCCATATTTATAAATGAAGTCCTCTATCGATTAACAAATGAATATCACCAAACTATCGAGGATAGACTATGCGATATAATCGTACTCATTGATAACTCAAATGATATCACTTGCAACCATAAGTCCATCATTTATCTCAGGATTAAGATAGACTCTCCGATTGTCCTGATAATGAAAAAACTATTATCTACTGACGGTTCTAGATAAAGCTTTTCATTGTGACCCAGTTCAATGCACCCAGTGCACTAGATCCTTTTGCTCGAAGACACTCCGATGATTTTAGACTCATCATATCTCATTTGATCCCACTCAAATGCTAGCAAAAGAATTCTACAACTTTAACAAGATAAAGGTGCCCAACCTTTAACTTAAGTTGTGAACATTATTCAAGACTAACTAAAGAATTGTGTCTACCACATACATATCCAGATGTACGAACAATTCTTCTTTTCCCATAGTTTTTAGACCTTATGATTATTTACTTTGACAATTATAATATTAAACTATAAATGCTATACGATTTGTTAAACCAGAAATCACTTTATTAATATGAAAAAGATTGTTAATTACAACATTACACTCTTGCTATTGAGCATAATCCTAACACCCTGTGGGATCGATACCCTTACTTTGTACACTATAGTAGTTTAACAACTTGTACGATTGCAAAGGGTGAAACACTTGCGCGTCCATTAGTATAACCGTGGTAAATTAGAATAAATTGTTGTTTAATTAGAGAGCCGGTTAGGACGCGCCACTTTACACGATGAAATATCAATATGATTACACGATGAAATAATCAACGTCATTACACAATGTTGATATTTCATCGTGTAAAAGTTCTGGAAACAAATCTCCATTTGAAGTTCTAGGAAAAAAATTAAATGGAAGTCGAACGGACCTCCATCAATGCACATTTGTTCACATACCTCCATTGATGGAGGTCGAACAAACCTCCATCAATAGAGGTTGAACAAACCTCCATCACATACCTCCATTGATAGAGGTCTAACAAACCTTCGTTAATGGAGATCGATGAAATGACTCAAAAAAATTCTTTCTCTCACATGTCATAAGTGCACTAAGGGTATTTTTGTCCAAAAATAATTTCTCTTAGAAAAAAATAGTAAAGTTATTAAGAAAGGACATTTTGAATAATCCCCTAATTTAGGGCTATTTATAGTTTCGGCCTTAAAAATAATAAGTAATATAGTCACCCAATTATACGTGGCATTATTTAATTTTTATTTTTTTGAATTATGCCAACAATGATTGTAATTTATTAAATAGTTTGTGAATTAAAAGTTTTATTTTTTTATATAGAGTTTGTTGTACATAATATTTTCTGAGAAGACACGTCACTAGAAAAAGTGGGCCAGTCTTGCCACATAAACAAAAGTCACGGGATCAGTCAAAAGGCATGATGGCATTTCGCATTAATAGGCCACCTGGCACTAGCACGACATTAATAAAGTACCAAGACAAGACTAACAAGGCCGAGTAAAGCCGAGTAGGAAACCATGCCTGATTGGCTCTACTCAACTTAAATGGGAAAGTCCACATATTATGGTTTTTCCACTACATACAAGGTTATATAGCTATAATACACAATCACACATCAACTAGTGTACAACCACCGGAAGGAGTTTAATAAGGAAACAAACAGATCTTCTCTCCAAGAAATTAGAGTCCTAAGCAGATTCAGAATCAACAACATTAAACACATGACACCACCAAATAGGAAAAGAATCCTAAATATAACTCTGTATCCTCTAATTGCATGCCACGCTTCCAAACCCTAACAGTACCAAGTATAAATATACCTGCAAAATACATGACAAGGAGTAGTGAAAATCTAGTGAGAAAGAGAGACCAGAGTGTGTATTATTTTACAAAATAGTGGATTTGATTCTCAGTTGCTAAGGTAACGACCCATGGACGTTTCTCCGGTCACCGGAGTTTACCACGTACCTTGTTCTCTTTATTACTCTTGCTTTCATTACGCTGTTATTACGCTTATACTTGCAGGTTTAATCGACCTAAATCGTTGACCAGTTGACCATCGAGAATTCACCGTCAATAATCAGCGCTAGAAAGAGGGGGCGGAAGCACTTAACTCTGAAATCCCTTATGAAGCAATGGCTAGCAAAGAAGAAGGTAGCGGTTCTAGAAACAGCCAAGAATTACCAGATGATACGCTGGGGGTGGACACTGCTCTCAACATCACAAGATCCACAGAAGCCACCCTTACTATTGAAAATCGATCAACGGCCATGGCTGGCAGCCAATAGCTTCCTCTAACCAGCGAGGAGATCGCCCAGCAGTTCTAGGAATCTCTGTAACAACTAATGTCCGATACGGCTAGGCA
The DNA here is from genome assembly GCA_030490815.1 of Acer saccharum. Classification (NCBI taxonomy): domain Eukaryota; kingdom Viridiplantae; phylum Streptophyta; class Magnoliopsida; order Sapindales; family Sapindaceae; genus Acer; species Acer saccharum. The sequence continues at coordinate 44,045,194 of CM059869.1, forward strand.
TGGGGTTATCCTTTCCACCACGGAAGGCTTAACTTCACCCTATAACCTACACACCCTGGACTAGGCCGCAGGCAAGTTGCGTTCTGTAGTAATTGGTCTGACACCAGACGCATCGCTAAAGACAAGTCGGAACCCGATTGACCAGCCTGAAACCTTGACAGGAAGAAAGGCCCAGGCCATTGAAGATCCTAAGGAAGATGAACACCCCCGTGGGAAGCATAGTTTTGATCAAGCGGAACAATATCAAAACCAACCCAGCAGGTGTACCCGTCAGAGGGATCGGTCGTCATCATCCGGAGAAAGCGACTGGCACCATCGTCGAAGATGCCAGAAGGGAACAATCTGCTTGCATGGCCTAGATCGTAAGGCTTGGAAACAAGACACTGAAGAACAAAGGTCGGGCCTAACAATCAGTCAAAGCTTCAATCCCAATGGAGAGCCAGAGGGCGATAGGGACATACACATACAAAGTTTGACCTGAGATGTTCAAAACAACAGGCGGTAGATGGATGCTCTAGTTAGACGTTACAAGCACAATGAATTGTTAGACGATGAGTCAGACAACCCTTTCACTAGTGACATCCTCCGGACACCCTTCCCGGAAAGATTTAGGATGCCACATGTGGAACAGTTCAAAAAGGACACGGACACAAAAGAGCATGTTAGGAGATATAAGAGTGTGATGGCCCAATACGTTCAGAATGATGCCCTATTATGCTTCAACTTCCCTCAGGCACTTAGGGACTTGGGTTCTCAATGGTTCGGAAGGTTGCCCACAGTGAGCATAGGAAGTTTCAGCGAGTTGAGCAGGGTGTTCTCAAGGCAATTCCTTAGGAACGTGCATAAGAAAAAATCAGTGGCTTACCTCTCGCAGCTCAAACAAAGGAAGGATGAGTCATTGAAGAAGTACCTAGGAAGATTCAGTTAGGAAGTGTTAGAAATTGGAAGTGCGAATGACGAAGCCATCGTCATAGCATTTATCAACAACTTACAGAATAGCTAACTGTCATTCGATCTAAGGAGAGCCTGCCTGACTAGTTATACAGATATGATGGACATGGCAGGGGTACGTACTGGCCGAGGAAGAAGAGATCAAGATAGGTAGATACTTCGTACATGGTAGACGGCTTAAGGAGCATAAAGCTAAGAATAATGTACCCAAGGCTTAGGATTAGAAAGAAGATAGGAAGTACAAAGCTCAGGATGGTCAGGACGGTCATCAAAACTATGACCCAAAGATAGATCAGATGAGGGAGAGGTTCCAGGGTAAGTATACGAACTACACTCCATTGAAGAAAAAGCAGGAGGAAGTTCTTGCAATCCTAGAAGAATAGAACTTGTCAAAGGAACCTCCTACGCAATCACATTTCGCTCATATGGATACCACGAAGTATTGTCGGTTCCATAAGGAAAATGGGCATGAAACCTCCAAATGTTTTCAACTCAAAGACCACATTAAAACCCTCATCCGAGAAGGACACGTAAAGGACATCATCCTAAAGAAAACCGAGAAAGCAAATGGTCACCGAGATAACCGACAAGAGAGCTGGGGAAGGAAGCCGAGCCCAAAGAAGGCTGAGTATGAGGGGGGTGATAAACACTATTTTCAGTGGGCCAGCAACTGGAAAAAAATAACAGGGAAAGGATATAGGAAATCTAAGAAGCACTGGAGGCTAGAAGGGACCTTGACTGAATTCCATCGAGCCTGATCCGAAAAGAATCAAGGACAGTTGGGACCCAATAATATTCACTAAAGCTGACTCGCACGGCATGGATGTTAGACCAAACGATGCTCTTGTCATAAGTGCTCAAATCGATCGTAGAGAGATTCACCGGATACTGATCGACAATGGAAGCTTGGCGGACATTCTAAGTGTGGGAAGGAGTGTATGAACAGCTAAGACTAGACAGGAAAGACCTACATCTTTTTCATACCCCACTTGGAGCGTTTGGCTGAGTAGAAGTAAGATCTTTAGGCACGGTGCAATTGCCAGTAAAGGTTGGAAAGGCACCTTGCCAGAAAACAGTATTAATTGACTTCGTGGTCGTAGATACGGAAATCTGGCCTTACAACGCCTTGTTGGGCTGACCGTTCCTAAACAAGACCAAAGCGGTCACGACTACCTATGCCCTGATGATAAAATTCCCAACGGAGTATGGGGTTGGCGTGGTAAAAGGGTCACAAGAGATTGCATGAAGAGCGAACCTTTTAGTCTACCAAAAACAAAGAAGATAAGGAAGGCCACCAGGTATGTATGATCCTATCAGCCTACCAGAATGTGGATGGGTCAGAAGACCAAGCAGAGATACCCGAGGGATTTGAGCTTGACTCAAGAGAAGAACCCAAAACTCAAAAAGATGAGCCTATAGAGGATATAACCCTAGATAATAGCGAGCCGGCCTAGGTGATCAAAATAGGTGCAAACCTGCACGTGGGCATTAAAATCGACTTGACCAGCTTGCTAAGAGAGTACAAAGATGTGTTCGCTTGGAGCCATGAAGATATGCCCGGGATAGACACGAAAGTTATATCGCACTACTTAGTCGTCGACCTAGAGTTCAGACCAGTAGTCTAGAATAGGAGATTATTCAACCCGGAAAGGAGTGCGACAATTAAGAAAGAAGTTGAGAAGCTGCTCGCCGCGAGGTCAATAAGGGAAGTCAAGTACCCACAGTGGGTGGCCAATGTGGTACTAGTGAAGAAAAAGAATAATTAGTGGAGGATGTGTGTGGACTTCACAGATTTGAATAAAGCTTGTCCAAAGGATAATGTAAGGTTCCCATTTGTTGATTGGCTCATTTCATGGACAAACCACATGTTGGGGTTCTTTGTAAGGGTAGCCTAGGTGTTGGTAGGTTTGTTCGAAGCCCTTTGAAGACCTCGTCTTGATAAGCACCGAAGGTAAATTTCTATGTGCTTACTTGTCTTGAAGAGATAGTTGCACACACTCACAACTCATGCATATGTTTAATCCTTGTATGTTGTGTGTCTTATTTGTGTGCTTTAATGCTCATTAACATCTTTTCTTGCATGTTAGGTTGATTGCATCTTGCATTGCCTATTGCCTTGTCATGCATAACTTTGGAATTCTAGCATTGCAAAGGGCGCTGTTCAAAGCGCTCTACAAAGCGCTGTTCTGAACAGCGCCCCTCATACCTGATGCAAAATTGGAAAATTAAATGCATCAGGTCTGATGCATTTTGGATGGGCACTGTACGAGCGCTGTACAGAAGCGCTGTACAGAAGCGCTGTACAGAAGCGCTGTTCGTACAGCGCCCCTCTGTTTTCCCGTGAGAACAGAGCAGGGGCGCTGTACAGGCGTTGTATAGAAGCGCTCTACGTACAGCGCCCAAGGCAAATTTGTGGTGTCACTTATCAAAACGACCACACTTCATCTTGACACCCTATATATATGCCACTTTGACTTTAGGTCAATTAAGAGAGTTCATATTCAGATTTCATACTTAGGATATTTTTCAAAGAGAAGAAAAATTCCAAGAACTCATTTTTATTAACTCAAACACTTTTTCATGATCATCAATCATCATCTAGCATCATCTTTGATCTTCTAGATGTCATCTTGTATGGATTCTTCATCATACTTTGCTTGGTAAGCTTTTCACTAATATCTTACATATTTTGTGTTTATCTTAACAAGCAATCTCAATTAATTACTTGTATGTCATTTTATATACTTTGGATACAAGATTGAGATTAGTGTGATGTATGTTTGAGAAGTTGTATTGTGATAGCTAATTAGGTTTTGTGCTTAATCTTGATTAGCTAAACTATTTGACATGTCATTTAGTTTTTAATATCTAGGATTGTTCTAATTGCATATTAATCATCTTAGATAAGCATATAGGGTTTCCCTTGCTCTATGTTGCATTTGGATATTCATATATTCACTTAGGGTTGTATTCTCTTCATAGAGAAAGTAAGTCTTGTGTGTAACTTACGGGATTAGGTTGCTTAGATCGCAAGCAAATTGGACTAGGTTCACTCATACCGGGATTAGGTAGGTGTGTGATTACTTCCGAGATTAGGTTGTAATCGTTTACACATTTAGTGGATTCGAGGTTCGAGTGTGGCTTACTTACTAGCCCGTGGTTTTTCCCGTGAGGGTTTCCACGTAAAAATCAAGTGTTATTTAATTTCCGCATATTATACTTGATTTATTGCTTTATCTAGTTAGGGGTATTTTCGTAATTTGACTTAATACGAAAAATTGGGTAATAAGCTTAAAATCTATTCACCCCCCCCTCTAGATAGTTTTATACACACCGTGCTATAATTTGTTTCAGATAGCTTTCCTCTCCTGAGGATAGACCAATTGGTGGACGCTATTACGGCCATAAGTTGCTCAATTTTATGGGTGCGTACTCCGGGTACAATCAAATTTGAATGAACAAAGCAGATAAAGAAATAACAGCGTTTACAACGGACCAAGGACTCTATTGCTTCACGGTGATGCCATTCAGCTTAAAAAAGGCCAGAGCAACATATCAGAGGTTGGTAAATAGGATATTTGCTCGGCAAATCGGAAAGAAAATGGAGGTCTATGTAGACGACATGCTAACCAAAAGTGTCATGGCAGAAAAACATGCATCGGACCTAAGGGAAACCTTTGACGTGCTGAGAAGATATAAAATGAAGCTTAACCCGAACAAGTGTGTGTTCGGCATACCGTTAAGAAGATTCTTGGGTTTCCAAGTTCACCAAAGTGGAATCAAGGTGAATCCGGAAAAGATAAAAGCTCTCGCGGACATGGTCTCACCAAAGACATTAAAGGAAGTTTAAAGGTTAACCGGATGTCTTGCTTTACTCAATCGATTCATATCCAAGTCGACAGACAAATGTACACTATTCTTTAGAGCAATAAAGAAAGTGAAGGGGCTCGAATGGAGTCGGAAATGCGAAGAGGCTTTTCAAAGACTAAAAGAATACCTCGGGCGAGCATTGATCCTCTCCAAACTTATTGTAGGGGAAACCTTATATTTATACCTGTCCCTCACGGAAGTAACAACTAGTTCCATGCTGATTCGGTTAGAGGAAAGAGTACAGAAATCGGTATATTACACCAGCAAAGCTCTGCTACTAGCCGAAACAAGATATTCACCAGTGGAGAAAATGGCCCTTGTACTAGTTGTGGTAGCAAGGAAGCTAAAACTATATTTTCAAGCACACAAGGTGGAAGTATACACTGACTGCCTGCTCAAACAAATCCTACAGAAACCAGAATTGTCGATGTGACTAACTATGTGGGCAATAGATTTTAGCGAGTTTGACATCAAGTACACACCAAAAGCATCGTTCAAGGGAAAGGCAGTGGTAGATTTTGTGGTCGAATTCACCGAGCCGGACATTGAAGTGAGAAGAATGATAGAAGAAAAGCAAGAAAAGGACTTCCAATGGAGACTACATGTTGATGGTTCATCAAACACCCATGACAGCGGGGTAGGGATAGTGATATCCACTCCCGAAGGGGATGCTATAGAATGTGCCATGAGGTTTGACTTCAAGGCAACCAACAATCAAGCTGAGTATGAAGCTTTGCTAGCCAGTTTGAGGGTATGCATTGCACTAGGAGCAGATGAGAAAGAAATTTTCAGTGACTCGTAGGTTGTGGTCAATCAAGTCTTGGATGAGTACCAAGTGAGGGACGAGTGCATGATAACTTGCTTGGACGCGGCAAAAAGGTTGCTCAGGCGTTTCAAGGAATACAAGATCACTCAGATCCCACCAGAGGAAAACGAGAAGGCAGATGCTTTTTCTAAACTAGCATCAGCAACAACTTGCATCAGATCCAAAATGGTTTTAGTCGCACACCTAACCAGGCTAAGTATATCCTGTTAGGATTATGCTCACTAGCAAGAGTTATAAGGTTCCCATTTGTTGATTGGCTCATTTCGTGGACAAACCACATGTTGGGGTTCTTTGTAAGGGTAGCTTAGGAGTTGGTTTTATTGTTCGAAGCCCTTTGAAGACCTCGTCTTGATAAGCACCGAAGGTAAATTCTATGTGCTTACTTATCTTGAAGAGATAGTTGCACACACTCACTTAGCATTCTTGCATTTGGTGTGCATACTCTTCACATGTCACATTTCACACTTGCACCTTGATGTTGTATTTTGTTGTGTGCTTTTGTGCTTTGTAATTCATTTCTCGATAGCATTTGGAAACGTCCGCGCATGCACTAGAATGTGCTTGGTTTTGCGCAAAGACTGCTTACGGAGGATGCTCTAAGCTTCTCCTTTGGTTTCACCATCTTTGGTGATTCGGCGGTTTGATCAGCGGCCTGGCCGCCGAATGAAACCGCCGTTTGCTTCCAGAACTGTCTGGAACAATTCTACGGTTACGATCGGTGGCCACCGACCGCTGTTCAAAACCGCCGTTCATACCTGATGGTTTTTAATTCTCGGGTTTGATTCTACGGTTGGTTCGGTGGTTTTGAAACCGTCGATTGAAACCGCCGTTTCTCCCCTGACTTTCACGAGAGCAATTCGGCGGTTGAAATCTGCGGCCTGGCCGCAGATCGCGTTTCTTTGAAACCGCCGATCGGCGCGTTTCTTTGATACTTACTCAAAACGACCTCACTTTGATTTGGCCCCTTATATATATGCTATTTTGTCTTTAGGTCAATTAAGAGAGTTCATATTCAGATTTCATACTTATGATATTTTTCAAAGAGAAGAAAAATTCCAAGAACTCATTTTTAATTACTCAAACACTTTTTCATGATCATCAATCATCATCTAGCATCATCTTTGATCTTCTAGATGTCATCTTGCATGGATTCTTCATCATACTTTGCTTGGTAAGTTTTTCACTAATATCTTACATATTTTGTGTTTTTCTTAACAAGCAATCTCAATTAATTACTTGTATGATTTTCATATATCTTTTGATACAAGATTGAGATTAGTATGTTGTATGTTTGAGAAGTTGTTTTGTGATAGCTAATTAGGTTTTGTGCTTAATCTTGATTAGCTAAACTATTTGACATGTCATTTAGTTTTTAATATCTAGGATTGCTTTAATTGTAAATTCATCATCTTAGATAAGCATATAGCGTTTCCCTTGCTCTATGTTGCATTTGGATATTCATATATTCACTTAGGGTGTTATTCTCTTCATTGAGAAAGTAAGTCTTATGTGTAGCTTCCGGGATTAGGTTGCTTAGATTGCAAGCAAATTGGACTAGGTTCACTCATACCGGGATTAGGTTGGTGTGTGATTACTTCCGGGATTAGGTTGTAATCGTTTTACACATTTAGTGGATTCGAGGTTTGAGTGTGGCTTACTTACTAGCCCGTGGTTTTTCCCGTGAGGGTTTCCACGTAAAAATCAAGTGTTATTTAATTTTCGCATTTTATACTTGATTTATTGCTTTATCTATTTAGGGGTAATTTCGTAATTTTGACTTAACACGAAAAATTGGGTAATAAGCTTAAAATCTATTCACTCCCCTCTATATAGTTTCATACACACCGTGCTATAATTTGTTACAATTGGTATCAGAGCGGGTTCCTAGACATACATAGGTGATCCTTGCTTATTTTGGTGTGTTTTGCATTTTGTGTCATTTTTGATCATTCATACATTTGCATTCATTTCATTCATTCATAAACACTATGAGTGGAAACAGTAGAAATGGTGGTGGCAACGAAGGTGCTTCTAGCACAAGGCCTCCACTTCTTACCGGATTGAACTATTCCCAATGGAAAGGGAAGATGGAATCCTACATATGCCAAATTCACGACCGTGCATGGATGGCAGTGGAAGACGGATATGATCTACCCATGATGACTCCTGGTGGTTGAGGAGAAGAAGTATTGAAGCCTAAGGCACAAAGGAACGCGCAAGAGTTTGAGGCTTCAAAGTGGAATAGGAAGGCGATGCATGCCATCTTATGTGCTATGGACGAAAATCAATACAAATTGATTCAAAATACTAGGATAGCTAAGGAGGCATGGGACATCCTAGAGATTGCACATGAGGGAACCGAAGTGGTGAAGGACTCTAAGCTTCAAGTCCTCCAAACGTAATTCGAGATGCTTAAGATGGAGGAGAATGAGTGCTTCAACGACTTCGAGATCAAGTTGATGGTGTTAGGATTATGCTCAATAGCAAGAGTGTAATGTTGTAATTAACAATCTTTTTCATATTAATAGAGTGATTTCTGGTTTAACAAATCGTATAGCATTTATAATATTATAATTGTCAAAGTAAATAATCATAAGGTCTAAAGGCTATGAGAAAAGAAGAATTGTTCGTACATCTGGATATGTATGTGGTAGACACAATTCTTTAGTTAGTCTTGAATAATGTTCACAACTTAAGTTAAAGGTTGGGCACCTTTATCTTGTTAAAGTTGTAGAATTCTTTTGCTAGCATTTGAGTGGGATCAAATGAGATATGATGAGTCTAAAATCATCGGAGTGTCTTCGAGCAAAAGGATCTAGTGCACTGGGTGCATTGAACTGGATCACAATGAAAAGCTTTATCTAGAACCGTCAATAGATAATAGTCTTTTCATTATCAGGACAATCAGAGAGTCTATCTTAATCCTGAGATAAATGATAGACTTATGGTTGCAAGTGATATTATTTGAGTTATCAATGAGTACGATTATATCGCATAGTCTATCCTCGATAGTTTGGTGATATTCATTTGTTAATCGATAGAGGACTTCATTTATAGATATGGACATCGTGGCTCCATTTTGTTAAATGAGAGTATAATATCATCATATGGATGTTTTGAGGTAATTGGATATTAAATCTCAACGTTGAGTTTTCGATAGTGTCTATTGAAAACATGGCTTCTGGACAAGTCAAAATATCCAAGTTCAAAACGTGGTCATATGAGTAAATATGGTAACTTGGAGAGTTATAGGCGGTCTATGAACTCTTGGCGATTACTGATATTAATCACGAGGATACACTATCTCCAATATGATTGTCTAGGGTATGAATGAGGAGCATCTTCCTTTTCTATCTTTATTTAAGAGTTCAGTTTTAGCTCTTTAGTGGAATGAGTTAAAATTAATGGATCGGACCTAAGTGAATCATTTGTTGATTGTGATTAGGTTATGTCTATTGAAGCTTAAATTTAGATGGCCCACCAAGATCCCCAATCCACACGGACTTGCACGGATCACTTGATATATTCTACCGGACCAATTTAAGGGTCCATCTAGAATTGCATTTAATATATTAAGAATATAATTTGCACATTATTTAAGTAATGGGCTGTTCAATTATATTAATATATTAATGAAAGGCATGTAGGCTTGTTTCTTTTAGTAAGAATGGGTCTGGTTCACATGTGGGCTTTTTATTTAAAGTCCAATGGATTAAATGAAATAAGAAAATAATATCTTGGCCCATTTATTTTAAGTGGGGCGGCAAGGTGGTTTATTAACCTAAGATATATATATATTTTTTTCATTGTTTTAATTAAATAAGAATTAATTAATTTATTAATTAATTGTTTAATTAAGAAACTTATCTTTTCTGATCAGGAAATATATTTCCTAAAGTAAAAGTAAAAGACTTGTTTGATAAGGAAATAAATAATTAATTTTATTTATTTAATCTAATAAGAAGTCTTTTTATTTAGTTAAATAAATGAATAAAAGATTTATGAATTGAATTAGGGTTTGAAGTCTTAAACTAAATAGGAATTAGGGTGCTGTACAAACTCCTTTTTGGCTTGAGTATTGCGGCAACCCTAGTCCCTTTTAGGTTATAATTTTCGGCCACCCTAATAGAAAGAGAGAAAGAAAATTTTGCCACCTATATATGTGGACTTATAGAATTCGGCCACTCTAGGTTTTTGGTGCTTGATTCTGTTTTCTTCTTCTTCTCAATTCATAGAAAGATTATTTTTTATTCTACTAAAAACATAAAAGAGTGAATAGATTATTCTTTGATGGTACACTAATTGCTTGTTCATCAATAAGCTTGTGTGAACAACATCGATTTAGGTTCACGCGAGTTTCGATCATTAGATTGAGAACTCAAAAGTGACCGGAATAATCTTAGTCTTCTTTTGATTGTTTTGTGACTAACAAAAGAAAAAGAAAAGTTTGTTTGTCCATTCTCAGGCTTGCAATTCAAAGAAAAGGGAGACCACGCTCCTAGGTGATTCACGTTCATGCTAGGATTGAAGATCTTGCGGATTACCATCGACGTAAGTCAATCGGATCACGCGACAAAAGGTATTCTTCTTTTGTTGATTATATGTATGTTTAATTAATTAAAGGGTTAAGGTTCATAAAAGGAAAAAATTTTAAAACTACTAAATCTATTTTTAGTCTCGCTTCCGCTGCGTACTACGGTATTTTTCCCTACAGATGGACATAGTCAACCAAAGTCATCAACTTGGTGATCCATATTCGGATAGGAGAATCAAGCAAAAGATTATGAGATCTCTCCCCGATAGGTTCGAATCGAAGGTGATGGCTTTAGAAGAAAATAGTGGTTATATGGATATGAAGCCGAGTGAGGTGATTGGGAGACTTCTAGCTTATGAGTCTAGGAAGGGTCCTATCTCCACACCTCCTAAAAAGCAAAAAGGAATTGCTTTGAAGACCTCCAAGGATGAAAAGGAGGCAAAGAAGATTGACTCGGATGAAGACCTTGCCTTGTTTGTAAAAAGGTTCAACAAGGTTATGAAGTTTAGAAGAAAGGGCTTTGGATCAAAAGGTCAAGATTTGAAGAAAAATGGCTCTTTCAAGAAGTTTGAACCTAGGCAAGAAAGGACCGAAAGGAAAGGGGTCCAATGTTTCGAGTTTGGTGGCATAGGTCACTTTGCCCCCGAATGTGAAAATCACAATGAGAAGAAAAAGGGAAAAGTGATGGCCGCCACCTGGAGTGGAAATAGTGATGACTCCTATGAGGGAAATGAGTCTTCAGATGATGAAGAGCTCATGGCTAATCTCCTAGCCTTTGCCTCCTCCCATAAAAGCAAAAGTTCTAGTGAAAGAGAGGAAATGAGTCAAGAGGAAAATGACTTAAGTGGAGAAGAAAGTGATTCCTCTTCTAACTCCATAAATGGTTTTATGGAGAAAAAGGTGCTTGCTAAATACCATGCCGAGTTTAATGATTTAGCAATCAAGAGCACAAGAAAGATCAAGATGTTGGGAGAAGAAAATATTGAGCTCTTATCTCAAAATGACCACTTAAGTGAACAAGTGGAAAAATTCAAGAAGTTGGAAGATAAGCTGAGAAAGGAGTTAGTCTTATCTAGGAGGAATGAAGAAAGTCTAAAGAGGGAGCTTGAAGAAGTAAGAGAGTCTATAACTAGGATGGATTCTAGCACCAAGAAGCTTGACCATATGCTTGGTGTTGGAAAGAGTCCATGTGACAAGAGGGGTCTTGGGTATGAAGATGGTAAGAAGATCGCTACCTCTAACAAGACCGTGTTTGTCAAGAGTTTGAGGAACGAAGAAACTTCATATGTGCAAATTCCTAGGAAGAAGTTAGAAGTAGGACAATATTCAAATGCACAAGTGAAGATAGGGCCAAGAAGGCAACCTCAAGCTCAACCCCCCAGGGTCCCTCAAGCCAACATTCCTCCACACTTGGCTCACAAAGGAAAGAGACCTATCTTGCAACCTCAAGCTAGGAAGCAATCTAGACCGGTTCAACAACGAAGACGAATTGAACCCATTCATCCACAAAGACAAGGACAAGGTATGATTCCTTATTTTACTCCTATATGTCACTTTTGTGGATTTGATGGTTATATTAGACCACATTGCTTTTGATATATTAAAATGTGCAAAACTAGAAGCATGATAGAGAAGAAAAAGGAAAGAGCCATGATGCATGTTCCTAGGAATGATAATATTATTATGCATGATCCTAGAACATCTAGAACCCATGTACCAAAGACCACTAAGAAAGCTAAGATTGTTTCTAGGTGGATTAGAAAGAATGAAAATGTTTGCCATGTTGCTCAAATAGCCTTGAAGGCAAATTCTTCTAATTTTTGGTATTTAGATAGTGGGTGCTTTAGGCACATGACGAGAAACAAGAGTTTCTTCGAGACTCTTGTTATGGAGGAAGGAGGATATGTCACTTTTGGTGATGGATCCAAAAAGATGTAGGGAAAAATACCGTCAACGCAGCGGAAGCGAGACTAAAATCGATTTAGTATGTTTTAAAATTTTTCCTTTGATGAACCTTAACCCTTTAAATTAATTAAACACATATATATAAACTAACAAAAGTAGAATACCTTTTGTCGCGTGATCCCATTGACTTACATCGATGGTAATCCGCAAGATCTTCAATCCTAGCATGAACGTGAATCACCTAGGAGCGTGGTCTCCCTTTTCTTTGAATTGTGTACCTGAGAATGGACAAACAAAATCTCTTTTTCTTAACGTTAGTCACAAAACATCCAAAAGACTACAAAGATTATTCCGGTCACTTTTGAGTTCTCAATCTAATGATCGAAACTCGCGTGAACCTTATTTGAAGTTGTACACACAAGCCTATTGATGTATAAGCAATTTGTGTACTATCGAAAATAGAATAATCTCTTCTCTCTTTTTTGTCTTGGCCGAATAATCAAACACTTTTCTATGAGTATGAGAAGAAGAAGAAATTGATCTAGTAAAACTCTCTAGGGTGGCCGAACCCTATATGATTGCTTATATAGGGTGGCCGAATTTTACTTCTCTTTTAATTAGGGTTGCCGAAATCTCCTTGTAATGCTATTAGGGTTGGCCGAAAATCCTCTACAAAAAAGGATTTGTGCTTTACCCTAATTCCCATCAACTTTAGACTCCTAACCCTAATTCAACTCATAAGTGTTTTTATTCTTTTTATTGACTAAATAAAAGACTTTCCTATTTGATTAAATAAATAAAACTTATTATTTATTTTCTTACCAAATAAGTCTTTTACCTTTAGTATAACTCTAGGAAATATATTTCCTGATCTGAAAAAGATTTTATTTTTTAATTAAATAATTAATTAATAAATTAATTAATTTTCATTTAATCAAACAATAAAATAAAATAATATTTTTGACTAAAACTTTAGCCTTGCCGCCCCACATTATATATATGGGCCAAATATTATTTTCTTATTTTATTTAATCCATTGGACTTTAAATAAAAAGCCCACATGTGAACCAGACCCATTCTTACTAAAAGAAACAAGTCCACATGCCTTTCATTAATATATTAATATAATTGATCAGCCCATTAGACAAATAATGTGCAAATTATATTCTTAATATATTAAATGCAATTCTAGATGGACCCATAAATTGGTCCGGTAGAACATATCAAGTGATCCATGCAAGTCCGTGTGTATTGGGGATCTTGGCGGGCTATCTAAATTTAAGCTTCAATAGACATAACCTAATCATAATCAACAAATGATTCACTTAGGTCCGATCCATTAATTTTAACTCATTCCACTAAAGAGCTAAAATTGAACTCTTAAATAAAGATAGAATAAGAAGATGTTCCTCATTCATACCCTAGACAATCATGTTGGAGATAATGTATCCTCGTGATTAATATCAGTAATCGCCAAGAGTTCATAGACCGCCTATAACTCTCCAAGTTACCATATTTACTCATATGACCACGTTTTGAACTTGGATATTTTGACTTGTCCAGAAGCCATGTTTTCAATAGTCACTATCGAAAACTCAACGTTGAGATTTAATATCCAATTACCTCAAAACATCCATATGATGATATTATACTCTCATTTAATAAATGGAGCCACAATGTCTATATCTATAAATGAAGTCCTCTATCAATTAACAAATGAATATCACCAAACTATCGAGGATAGACTATGCTATATAATCGTACTCATTGATAACTCAAATGATATCACTTGCAACCATAAGTCCATCATTTATCTCAGGATTAAGATAGACTCTTCGATTGTCCTGATAATGAAAAGACTATTATCTATTGACGGTTCTAGATAAAGCTTTTCATTGTGATCCAGTTCAATGCACCCAGTGCACTAGATTCTTTTACTCGAAGACACTCCGATGATTTTAGACTCATCATATCTCATTTGATCCCACTCAAATGCTAGCAAAAGAATTCTACAACTTTAACAAGATAAAGGTGCCCAACCTTTAACTTAAGTTGTGAACATTATTCAAGACTAACTAAAGAATTGTGTCTACCTTATACATATCCAGATGTACGAACAATTCTTCTTTTCTTATAGTCTTTAGACCTTATGATTATTTACTTTGACAATTATAATATTAAACTATAAATGCTATAAGATTTGTTAAACCAGAAATCACTTTATTAATATGAAAAAGATTGTTAATTACAATATTACACTCTTGCTATTGAGCATAATCCTAACAAAAGAAAGTTGTAGAGAAAGGAACCATTTCCGTTCCCGGATTATCCTCCTTATTCGATGCTTTATTTGTTGATGGCTTGAAAGCCAATTTAATAAGCATTTCACATCTAAGTGATGAAGGATATTCCGTCTTGTTTAGTAAAGATGATTGCTCAATCCTAAAGCCCGATGGACAAACCTTGTTGAAAGGTATGAGATCTAGTGACAATTGTTATTGTCTTGAAGCTAGAATAGTCTCAAACAATGTGTCCATGGATGAGCAAATAGAGTTGTGGCATGAAAGACTTGGCCACATGAACTTTAGGGATTTAAGAACCCTTAGAAAGTTCAATTGTGTGCGTGGCCTCCCTAAGCTTGGGAAGAAAGCCAATGGTATTTGTGGACCTTGCCAACAAGGAAAACAAACCAAAAGTATGCACAAAAAGGGCAAGTATCTCTCCACCAAGGAGCCCCTAGAGCTTCTTCACATGGATCTCATGGGTCCTATGCAAACCGAGAGTTTAGGTGGAAAGAGATACATTTTTGTTTGTGTTGATGATTTCTCTAGATTTATGACGCGCCCCGTGACGGTCTAAAATAAAGTGTCCTCCGGCGGCGCCAACGACTCGATCGGCGCACGCGGGACACGCGATAGTTCTATAAACTACCGTAAAATAAAACAGGGCACGTTTGTCTTTCAGCAAGTGCACGGATCGTTACGATCGCGTAGCGGCGAGTACGGTTCGTTCCACAGGGACACCGTGAGGTATTTTTTATCGGTTTTAGTCTTATATGTTATATATACTAATTACACATAGCGCACGGATCGTTACGATCGCGTAGCGGCAAGTACGGTTCGTTCCACAGGGACACCGTGAGGTATTTTTTATCGGTTTTAGTCTTATATGTTATATATACTAATTACACATATTTACATTATTTACATGCATTAAAAGTAAATGGTGGTGAGGATGGCATGTAAGCATTTAAACTAAGGTGCAAAAAGTAAAGGAGGATGGCAAGTAATTATTTAAACTAACTAATAACTAAATTAAACTAAGATGGCAATCTAATTAAATTACACTACAATTACACTAAAATCATTTTAATCTAAATTATACTACAACTACAATTATCTAAATTAAATTAACTAAACTAATTACCATCTAATGCAATGATCTTGCAAAAGTGGTAATGAGACTTGGGATGTTGGGATAGTGGTGTACAATTGCAATTATCCAATTAACTTGTTGATTTCTATTAACCTAGGATAGTCTAAAACCGTTAATAAAGACACATACATCAATATTCATTTATGTATAGTCTAAATTGTATTATATGCTAAACAATTTGTTAATTGAATCAACATATATATAAAGTAAAGCTCATCGTAGAAAATCAACTCATGTATTAGATAATATACAAAGTACACCAAAATCCAACATCAACACTTAGTTACATAACTAAGGTGGTGTGGATGGTGAGAGTTTAAATTACATTAAACTAAACTAAGCTAAACTAATTACTTCTAAGCTAATTTAGACTAATTATGGTAACTCTAAGGTATTTTGGATATTTTGGGAGGTAGTGTTTAGGTTAGGGGAGGAAAAATATATATAGGGGACTGTTTTGGGGAAGTTTGGACGGAAATATCTTCAAGTCGGTCAAGTGGGCGAGCTTGTCATCCATGGCCGGCGAGCTCTTACCCGCCGCCGAAGCTCGCTGCGAAGAAATTGAAGACGGTTGCGAGTTCTGACCTTCTGGACCGCGGGAATGAAGCCGCCACATGAACCCGCCAAGATTTGGCGAGCTTGGACGCCCTGGAAGGCGGGAGAATGGCCGCTGAACCTAGCTTGAAGGTGTGCACAACCATGGAGGTTTTGGAAGATTTGTTGGAGTTGAAAACCTTTGCATGGGAGGCCAAACGTGGGTGCAAAGTGACCGGAGGAGCTCCGGCAACAATTCTGGGCGGTCGGCTGCAGGAAACGGTGTCGGAAAATGGTCGAAAACGGCTACCGAAGTCACCGGGTCGGTACCGATTCGGGTCGGGTCGGGTCGGGTCGGGTCGGGTCGGGTCGGGTCTGACAGGGTCGGGTTGACCCGGTTGCTTGAGGAAGACGACCTGACGTCAGGCGTGACGTGTGCAGCGCCAAAACGGCGTCGTCTGGCTGCTGACGTGGCAGGCGCGCTATGCGTTGGCTGGCTTTTTGCAGTTTACACCCCTGATCTTTCCTCTATTCACAGAATCTTCAATAATTGCCCGAATATTGCACTTTTGCCCCTGAATTGTCCAAAATGATGTAATTGCCCCTGAACTTCCCTATTTACCTGAAACACTTATTTATCCATTAAATACCCAATTTTACCCGAGGAATAAGCACAAAAAGATAGGAAAAGGGGGCGCTAAATGTGAACATTTGGAGCGCGATCAATTTACATGGACATATTTTCTTAGAGAAAAATCCGAAACTTTTGATAAGTTTAAAATGCTTTGTACTAAATTACAAAATGAAATGAATTCTAATATTAAAAGCATTAAACGAATTAGAAGTGACCATGGGAGGGAGTTTGAGAATGCCTCTTTTGAAAGCTATTGTGATAGCTTAGGCATCTCCCATGAGTTTTCGGCTCCTAGGACACCTCAACAAAATGGAGTTGTTGAGAGGAAAAATAGGGTCCTCCAAGAGATGGCTCGAGTGATGTTGCTTAGCAACTGTAAGGTTTCCCGTTGTTTTTAATTGGCTTATTTCGTGATCAAACCATAAATGGGGATCCTTTGTAAGGGTAGTTTAGATGTTGTTATAAGTGCTTTAGGCCCTTTGAAGACCTCATTATTGACAAGCACCAAAGGTAAATTCTATGTGCTTACTTATCTTGAAGAGATAGTTGCACACACTCACTTAGCATACTTGTTCATGTGTGCATTCTCTTCACATGTCACTTTACACACTAGCACTTTGATGTTGTATCTTGTTGTGTGTATTTGTGTCTTGTAATTCGTTTCCCGATAGTGTTTGGAAACGTCCGCGCACGCACTAGAATGTGCTTGGTTTGCGCGAAGACTGCCTATGGAGATGCACTTGGCATCTCCTTGGTTTTCACCTCTGTTGGTGATCGGCGGTCGTGATCGGCGGCCTGGCCGCCGAATGAAACCGCCGTTTGAATTCGGCGGTTGAATCGGCGGTTGGATGGCCGCCGATCTGAAACGCCGTTTCAGACCTGATTGATTTTATTCTCGGGTTTAATTCGGCGGTGGGAACGGCGGTCACGAAACCGCCGAATGGAACCGCCGTTTCTCCCCTGTTTCTCCGGGAGCAATTCGGCGGTTGAAATCGGTGGCCACAGACCGCCGATTGAAACCGCCGATTGGCGCGTTTCTTTGAAACTTACTTAAACGACCTCACTTTGGCTTGGCACCCTATATATATGCCATTTTGTCTTTAGGTCAATTAAGAGAGTTCATATTCAGATTTCATACTTAGGATATTTTTCAAAGAGAAGAAAAATTCCAAGAACTCATTTTTAATTACTCAAACACTTTTTCCATGATCATCAATCATCATCTAGCATCATCTTAGATCATCTAGATGACATCTTGCATGGATTCTTCATCATACTTTGCTTGGTAAGCTTTTCACTAATATCTTACATATTTTGTGTTTCTCTTATCTAGCAATCTCAATTTATTTACTTGTATGTGATTTTATATTTGTTGAATACAAGATTGAGATTAGTATGATGTATGTTTGAGAAGTTGTATTGTGCTAGCATATTAGGTTTCGTGCTTGATATTGATTAGCTAAACTAATTGACATGTCATTTAGTTTTGATATCTAGGATTGTTCTTAATTGCATATTAATCATCTTAGATAAGCATATAGGGTTTCCCTTGCTCTATGTTGCATTTTGGATATTCACATATATTCACTTAGGGTTGTATTCTCTTCTAGAGAAGCTAAGTCTTGTGTGTAGCAATCGGGATTAGGTTGCTTAGATCGCAAGCAAATTGGACTAGGTTCACTCATACCGGGATTAGGTAGGTGTGTGATTACTTCCGGGATTAGGTTGTAATCGTTTGCACATTTAGTGGATTCGAGGTTCGAGTGTGGCTTACTTACATAGCCCGTGGTTTTTCCAGTGAGGGTTTCCACATAAAAATCAAGTGTTAATTTAATTTCCGCACTATATTACTCTTGCTTGTTTATATTATCTTGAGGGTATTTTCGTAATTTTGACTAACACGAAAAATTGGGTAAAAAGCGTAAAATCTATTCACCCCCCCTCTAGATAGCTTTATACACACCGTGCTATAATTAGTTTCAATTGGTATCAGAGCGGGTTCCTAGACATACATAGGTGATCCTTGCTTATTTTGGTGTGTTTTGCATTTTGTGTGATTTTTGATCATTCATACATTTGCATTCATTTCATTCATTCATAAACACTATGAGTGGAAACGGTGGAAATGGTGGTGGCAACGAAGGAGCTTCTAGCACAAGGCCTCCACTTCTTACCGGGTTGAACTATTCCTAATGGAAAGGGAAGATGGAATCCTACATATGCCAAATTCATGACCGTGCATGGATAGCGGTGGAAGACGGATATGATCTCCCTATGATGACTCCCACGGGTGGAGGAGAAGATGTTTTGAAGCCTAAGGCGCAATGGAACGCGCAAGAGTTTGAGGCTTCAAAGTGGAATAGGAAGGCGATGCATGCCATCTTGTGTGCTATGGAAGAAAATCAATACAAGTTGATTCAAAATACTAGGATAGCTAAGGAAGCATGGGACATCCTAGAGATTGCACATGAGGGAACCGAAGTGGTGAAGGATTCTAAGCTTCAAGTCCTCCAAACTCAATTCGAGATGCTCAAGATGAAGGAGAATGAGTGCTTCAACGACTTCGAGATCAAGTTGATGGATATAGTCAACCAAAGCCATCAACTTGGTGATCCATATTCGGATAGGAGAATCAAGCAAAAGATTATGAGATCTCTACCCGATAGGTTTGAATCGAAGGTGACGGCTTTAGAAGAAAATAGTGGTTATAAGGATATGAAGCCGAGTGAGGTGATTGGGAGACTTCTAGCTTATGAGTCTAGGAAGGGGCCTATCTCCACACCCACTAAAAAGCAAAAAGGAATTGCTTTAAAAACCTCCAAGGATGAAAAGGAGGAAAAGAAGGTTGACTCGGATGAAGACCTTGCCTTGTTTGTAAAAAGGTTCAACAAGGTTATGAAGTTTAGAAGAAAGAACTTTGGATTAAAAGGACAAGATTTGAAGAAAAAGGGTTCTTTCAAGAAGTTTGAACCTAGGCAAGAGAGGACCGAAAGGAAAGGGGTCTGATGTTTCGAGTGTGGTGGCATAGGTCATTTTGCCCCCGATTGTGCAAATCATGTTGAGAAGAAAAAGGGGAAAGTGATGGCCGCCACTTGGAGTGGAAGTAGTGATGACTCCTATGAGGGAGATGAGTCTTCGGATGATGAAGAGCTCATGGCTAATCTCCTAGCTTTTGCCTCCTCCCATAAAAGCAAAAGTGCTAGTGAGAGAGAGGAAATGAGTCAAGAGGAAAATGACTCAAGTGAAGTAGAAAGTGATTCCTCTTCTAACTCCATGAATGGATTTATGGAGAAAAAGGAGTTTGCTAAATATCATGCCGAGTTTAATGATTTAGCAATCAAGAGCACAAGAAAGATCAAGATGTTGAGGGAAGAAAATCTTGAGCTTGCATCTCATAATGACCACTTAAGTGAACAAGTGGAAAAATTCAAGAAGATGGAAGATAAGCTAAAAGAGGAGTTAGTCTTATCTAGGAGGAATGAGGATAGTCTAAAGAGAGAGTTTGAAGAAGTTAGAGAATCTATGACTAGGATGGATTCTAGCACCAAGAAGCTTGACCATATGCTTGGTGTTGGAAAGAGTCCATGTGACAAGAGGGGTCTTGGGTATGAAGATGGCAAGAAGATCTCAACCTCTAACAAGACCGTATTTGTCAAGAGCTTGAAGAAAGAAGAAACTTCATTTGTGCAACTTCCTAAGAAAAAGTTAGAAATAGGACAAAGTTCAAATGCTCAAGTGAAGATGGGGCCAAGAAGGCAACCTTAAGCTCAACCCCCTAGGGTTCCTCAAGCCAACATTCCTTCTCAAATGGCTCACAAAGGAAAGAGGCCTATCATGCAACCTCAAGCTTGGAAGCAACCTAGACCGGTTCAACAACGAAGACGCAATGAACCCCTTCATCCACAAAGACAAGGACAAGGTATGATTCCTTATTTTACTCATATTTGTCACTTTTGTGGATTTGTTGGTCATATAAGACCACAATGCTTTCGCTATATAAAAATGTGCAAAACTAGAAGCATGATAGAGAAGAAAAAGAAAAGAGCCATGATGCATGTTCCTAGGAATGATAATATTAATTTGCATGATCCTAGGAATAGTAGAGCACATGTACCAAAGACCACTAAGAAAGCTAAAATTGTTGCTAAGTGGATTAGAAAGAATGAAAATGTTTGCCATGTTGCACAAATAGCCTTGAAGGCAAATTCTTCTAATTTTTGGTATTTGGATAGTGGGTGCTCTAGGCACATGACGGGAAACAAGAGTTTCTTCGAGACTCTTGTTATGGAGGAAGGTGGATATGTCACTTTTGGTGATGGATCCAAAAAGAAGATTGTAGGGAAAGGATCCATTTCCGTTCCCGGTTTACCCTCCTTATCCGATGCTTTATTTGTTGATGGCTTGAAAGCCAATTTAATAAGCATTTCACATCTAAGTGATGAAGGATATTCCGTCTTGTTTAATAAAAATGATTGCTCAATTCTAAAGCCCGATGGACAAACCTTGTTGAAAGGTATGAGATCTAGCGACAATTGTTATTGTCTTGAAGCTAGAATAGTCTCAAACAATGTGTCCATGAATGAGCAAGTTGAGTTGTGGCATAAAGACTTGGCGACATGAACTTTAGGGATTTAAGAACCCTTGGAAAGTTCGAGTGTGTGCGTGGCCTCCCTAAGCTTGGGAAGAAAGCCAATGGTATTTGTGGACCTTGCCAACAAGGAAAACAAACCAAAAGCATGCACAAAAAGGGCAAGTATCTCTCCACCAAGGAGCCTCTTGAGCTTCTCCACATGGACCTCATGGGTCCCATGCAAACCGAAAGTTTGGGTGGAAAGAGATACATTTTTGTTTGTGTTGATGATTTCTCTAGATTTACATGGACATATTTTCTTAGAGAAAAATCCGAAACTTTTGATAAGTTTAAAATGCTTTGTACTAAATTGCAAAATGAAATGAATTCTAACATTAGAAGCATTAAACGGATTAGAAGTGACCATGTGAGAGAGTTTGAAAATGCTTCTTTTGAAAGCTATTGTGATAGCTTAGGCATCTCCCATGAGTTTTCGGCTCCTAGGACACCTCAACAAAATGAAGTTGTTGAGAGGAAGAATAGGGTCCTCCAAGAGATGGCCCGTGTGATGTTGCTTAGCAACAATGTCCCTAGGAACCTATAGGCCGAAGCCATCAACACGGCTTGCTATATAGGAAATAGAGTGTTCCTAAGGCCCGGTACTAGAAACACCTCCTATGAGTTATGGAAAGGCAAGAGACCAAATGTTAGCCTACTTCCACACCTTTGGGAGCAAATGCTACATTTTAAATGACCGTGATCAACTTGGCAAGTTTGATGCTAAGAGTGATGAGGGTATCTTTATTGGCTATGCCTTGAATAGTAAAGCCTATAGAGCTTTCAACTTGAAGACTCGAACCGTTATGGAATCATCGAATGTTATCATTGATGATACAAGGCTCAAGTCCAAAGACCATGAAGAGGAGGATGTTTTAGAGGACGACTCTCCTTTGGAGAGGGTTGTGGTGACTCCCAATGTTGGGACATCTAATGAAGTCACACAACCTAGTACTAGAGTTCCTAACTTGGACTCTAATGAACCCGCTCCATGGGTTAGAAGACTCCATAACAAAGAGGATGTTATTGGAGATGTTAATGAGGGTGTTAGAACTAGGCGTCAAATAGCTAATCTAATTAGCTTTACATGCTACACCTCTCAAATAGAACCCAAAAAGGTTGAAGAAGCCTTAAATGATGAATTTTGGGTTCTTGCCATGCAAGAAGAGCTAAACCAATTCGAAAGGAATGAGGTTTGGACTCTAGTTCCTAGGCCTAAGACCACTAATGTCATAGGCACCAAATGGATATTTAGGAACAAATCCGACGAGGATGGCAACATAGTGCGGAACAAGGCTAGACTTGTAGCACAAGGGTACTCTCAAATTGAGGGTATCGACTTTGAGGAGACTTTTGCTCCCGTTGCCCGCTTAGAGTCCATTAGGCTTCTCTTGTCCATCTCTTGTGTGCACAAGTTCAAATTGCACCAAATGGACGTCAAGAGTGCCTTCCTAAATGGCTTCTTGCAAGAGGAAGTGTTTGTAGAACAACCCAAGGGGTTTGTGGATGCTCACCACCCCAACCATGTCTATCGCCTCAAAAAGGCTCTATATGGGTTGAAACAAGCACCGAGGGCTTGGTATGAGCGCCTCACTCAATTTCTTGTTGACAATAACTACACAAGAGGTAGTGTTGACAAGACACTATTCATCAAGAGAGACAATGATGAGCTTTTCATAGCTCAAATATATGTTGATGACATAGTGTTTGGCTCCACCAACAACACCAAAGTCCAACAATTTGTTGATGTCATGTCTCTTGAATTTGAGATGAGTCTTGTTGGTGAGCTTAGTTACTTCCTAGGTTTGCAAATTAGGCAAATGCATGATGGGATTTTCATAACCCAAGCCAAATATGCTAAGAACCTAGTGAAGAAGTTTGGTTTAGAGAAAGCCAAACATTGTGATACACCCATGAGTACCACTTTGAAGCTAAGCAAGGATGCTAGTGGTAAAAGTGTGGAACAAACTCTATATCGTGGCATGATAGGTAGCTTGCTTTATTTGACCGCAAGTAGGCCCGATATATCTTTTAGTGTGGGTGTGTGTGCTAGGTACCAAGCGGATCCTAAGGAGTCCCACCTCTCTTCCGTGAAGAGGATCATTCGCTATGTAAATGGGACATCCTAACTATGGGATTTGGTACTCTTTTGACACTAATGCTAGTCTTGTAGGCTTTAGTGATGCGGATTGGGCAGGAAATTGTGATGATAGGAAGAGCACATCGGGCGGTTGCTTCTTTCTAGGCAACAACTTGGTGTCTTGGTTTTGCAAGAAGCAAAACTCGATTTCCTTGTCCACGGCCGAGGCCGAGTACATAGCCGCAGGGAGTGGATGCACACAACTCCTTTGGATGAAACAAATGCTAGTAGACTACGGATTCAATCAAGGTACTCTCACTCTCTTTTGTGATAACATGAGTGCTATTAATATTTCCAAGAATCCGGTTCAACATTCTAGAACTAAGCATATTGACATCCGCCATCACTTCATTAGAGAGCTTGTTGAAAATAAATGCATAGTACTTGAACATGTAGGTACTAATGATCAACTTGCGGACTTATTTACTAAACCCTTAGATGCTACTTGATTTAAAACTCTTAGTAGATCTATTGGGATATGTCTTGTGGAGTGATGTTCTATGATTGACCCCATAATGGGAAACTCAAGCAAAGAGAGCTATTTTGCATTCTTGTAACTTGCAAAAAATTTGAAATAACTTATGCCTCTTCTTTTGATTGCTTGAGTAAGCTTGGTTGTACATATGTATATATGTTTTCAATTATATAAGTGTGAACCTTGCTTGTCTACAATCCATGTCATATTTATGTTCAAACATGCATTTTTGGACTAGGAGATTTACATAGGAAGTATGATGTGAATGACCTATAGTTATCTCCATGACATGATGTTTCTTAAATAACATGCTAATGCTAAATGAAAAAGCATGAAATTCATACAACATGCTCACATGAAAAGCATGAGTTGATGATTGCATATTCTTAAAAATGCAAAACTTGTGTGAAAGCTAATGAGACTCAAAATGAATAAAGGATCTTGTATCCGTTCAAAGGAATTTACATTCCAAATGTCTCTCTTTCTTTATTAGTTGAACATGGTTACTATAATACGGATATCATATCCGGAAAAATCTAATAGGGTGCAAAGTCGCTCATGCCATGTTTCGCTTATAAAGTTGGATATAGTTACTCTTAAATTGAAATCAATAATCTCTACATCCTTGCTTTTCCCATGACATTGGTGAAATTGGTTTGAATTCTTATTAGAAACCTTTGTCATTTGCTTTGCCAAATACCATTGTATTTTGGACTTGAATGCTATATGTCTTGTATGCAAAGCATGTTGGATTCACACATTTTCTCAAATAAATCTCCTTGTTTCTCTCAAATTAATTGAAGTGCATAAACTGACTTATATGTATATGCATATCTTGCATGCTTCTATCTCTCGTTGCTATGAGTGACCCGGTTGGGGACTACTCCTTTGCCTATATCATGACAAAAAGGGGGAGTAGGATATTGTAAGAGGAGTTGCAAAATAGAGAAGCTATTGTGCACTTTGGGGAGATAAAACATTGAGGGGGAGTAACCCTTTGAGGGGGAGCATTGCATTTATCATACATTGCATACATTTGGTAATGTTGTGCCTAAATTCTACAAATGCAAATGCTTGGTATTGTTCTCACATGATTAATCTCACACTTTACTTGAATTGGAAATGGAAGAAACTCTTTTCAGGGATTGATTATTCTACAAGAGGATTGAAGACTTCAAGTTGCATTCTCTTATCTCTTTGTAATGTAGAATATTATTGTAATCCCGTAGTTTCTATTTTTTCTGTGAGGAATCAATGTGAGTGATGGTTTTGTCACGAAATAGCCAAAGGGGGAGATTGTAAGGTTTCCCGTTGTTTTTAATTGGCTTATTTCGTGATCAAACCATAAATGGGGATCCTTTGTAAGGGTAGTTTAGATGTTGTTATAAGTGCTTTAGGCCCTTTGAAGACCTCATTATTGACAAGCACCAAAGGTAAATTCTATGTGCTTACTTATCTTGAAGAGATAGTTGCACACACTCACTTAGCATACTTGTTCATGTGTGCATTCTATTCACATGTCACTTTACACACTAGCACTTTGATGTTGTATCTTGTTGTGTGTATTTGTGTCTTGTAATTCGTTTCCCGATGGTGTTTGGAAATGTCCGCGCACGCACTAGAATGTGCTTGGTTTGCGCGAAGACCGCCTATGGAGATGCACTTGGCATCTCCTTGGTTTTCACCTCTGTTGGTGATCGGCGGCCTGGCCGCCGAATGAAACCGCCGTTTGAATTCGGCGGTTGAATCGGCGGTTGGATGGCCGCCGATCTGAAACGCCGTTTCAGACCTGATTGATTTTATTCTCGGGTTTAATTCGGCGGTGGGAACGGCGGTCACGAAACCGCCGAATGGAACCGCCGAATGGAACCGCCGTTTCTCCCCTGTTTCTCCGGGAGCAATTCGGCGGTTGAAATCGGCGGCCACAGACCGCCGATTGGCGCGTTTCTTTGAAACTTACTTAAACGACCTCACTTTGGCTTGGCACCCTATATATGCCATTTTGTCTTTAGGTCAATTAAGAGAGTTCATATTCAGATTTCATACTTAGGATATTTTTCAAAGAGATGAAAAATTCCAAGAACTCATTTTTAATTACTCAAACACTTTTTCCATGAT
The DNA here is from genome assembly GCA_030490815.1 of Acer saccharum. Classification (NCBI taxonomy): domain Eukaryota; kingdom Viridiplantae; phylum Streptophyta; class Magnoliopsida; order Sapindales; family Sapindaceae; genus Acer; species Acer saccharum. Next base: position 44,071,243 of record CM059869.1, read on the forward strand.
CATCAATCATCATCTAGCATCATCTTAGATCATCTAGATGACATCTTGCATGGATTCTTCATCATACTTTGCTTGGTAAGCTTTTCACTAATATCTTACATATTTTGTGTTTCTCTTATCTAGCAATCTCAATTTATTTACTTGTATGTGATTTTATATTTGTTGAATACAAGATTGAGATTAGTATGATGTATGTTTGAGAAGTTGTATTGTGCTAGCATATTAGGTTTCGTGCTTGATATTGATTAGCTAAACTAATTGACATGTCATTTAGTTTTGATATCTAGGATTGTTCTTAATTGCATATTAATCATCTTAGATAAGCATATAGGGTTTCCCTTGCTCTATGTTGCATTTTGGATATTCACATATATTCACTTAGGGTTGTATTCTCTTCTAGAGAAGCTAAGTCTTGTGTGTAGCAATCGGGATTAGGTTGCTTAGATCGCAAGCAAATTGGACTAGGTTCACTCATACCGGGATTAGGTAGGTGTGTGATTACTTCCGGGATTAGGTTGTAATCGTTTGCACATTTAGTGGATTCGAGGTTCGAGTGTGGCTTACTTACATAGCCCGTGGTTTTTCCCGTGAGGGTTTCCACGTAAAAATCAAGTGTTAATTTAATTTCCGCACCATATTACACTTGCTTGTTTATATTATCTTGAGGGTATTTTCGTAATTTTGACTAACACGAAAAATTGGGTAAAAAGCGTAAAATCTATTCACCCCCCTCTAGATAGCTTTATACACACCGTGCTATAATTAGTTTCAGCAACAATGTCCCTAGGAACCTATGGGCCGAAGCCGTCAATACAGCTTTCTATATAGGGAATAGAGTGTTCCTAAGGCTCGGATCTAGAAACACCTCCTATGAGTTATGGAAGGGTAGGAAGCCAAATGTTAGCTACTTTCACACATTTGGAAGCAAATGCTACATTTTAAATGACTGTGATCAACTTGGCAAGTTTGATGCTAAGAGTGATGAGGATATCTTTATTGGCTATGCCTTGAATAGTAGAGCCTATAGAGTTTTCAACTTGAAGACTTGAACCGTCATGGAATCATCGAATGTTGTCATTGATGATATAAGGCTCAAGTTTAATGACCATGAGGAGGAGAAAGTTTTAGATGATGACTCTCCTTTGGAGAGGGTTGTGGTGACTCCCAATGTTGGGACGTCTAATGACAATAATGAGGTCACACAACCTATTACTAGAGTCCCTCTCTTGGACTCTAATGAACCCGCTCTATGGGTTAGAAGACTCCAAAACAAAGAGGATGTTATTGGAGATGTGAATGAGGGTGTTAGGACTAGGCGTCAAATAGCTAATCTCATTAGCTTTACATGCTACACCTCTCAAATTGAACCCAAAAAGGTTGATGAAGCCTTGAATGATGAATTTTGGGTTCTTGCCATGCAAGAAGAGCTAAACCAATTCGAAAGGAATGAGGTTTGGACTCTAGTTCCTAGGCCTAAAAGCTCACATGTGATAGGAACTAAGTGGATTTATAGGAATAAATCCGATGAGAATGGCAACATAGTGCGGAACAAGGCTAAACTTGTAGCACAAGGGTACTCTCAAATTGAGGGTATCGACTTCGAGGAGACTTTTGCTCCCGTTGCCCGTTTAGAGTCCATTAGGCTTATCTTGTCCATCTCTTGTGTGCACAAGTTCAAATTGCACCAAATGGACGACAAGAGTGCCTTCCTCAATGGCTTCTTGCAAGAGGAAGTGTTTGTTGAACAACCCAAGGGGTTTGTGGATGCACACCACCCCAACCATGTATATCGCCTCAAGAAGGCACTATATGGGTTGAAACAAGCACCGAGGGCTTGGTATGAGCGCCTCACTCAATTTCTTGTTGACAATAACTACACAAGGGGTAGTGTTGACAAGACACTATTCATCAAGAAAGAAAATGATGAGATTTTCATAGCTCAAATATATGTTGATGACATAGTGTTTGGCTCCACCAACAACACCAAGGTCCAACAATTTGTTGATGTCATGTCTCATGAATTTGAGATGAGTCTTGTTGGTGAGCTTAGTTACTTCCTAGGTTTGCAAATCAGGCAAATGAATGATGGGATTTTCATAACCCAAGCCAAATATGCTAAGAACCTAGTGAAGAAGTTTGGTTTAGCAAAAGCCAAACATTGTGATACACCTATGAGTACCACTTTGAAGCTAAGCAAGGATGCTAGTGGTAAAAGTGTGGAACAAATGTTATATTGTGGCATGATAGGAAGCTTACTTTATTTGACCGCAAGTAGGCCCGATATCTCTTTTAGTGTGGGTGTGTGTGCTAGGTACCAAGCGGATCCTAAGGAGTCCCATCTCTCTTCCGTAAAGAGAATCATTCGCTATGTGAATGGGACATCCAACTATGGGATTTGGTACTCTTTTGACACTAATGCTAGTCTTGTAGGCTTTAGTGATGCGGATTGGGCAGGAAATTGTGATGATAGGAAGAGCACATCGGGCGGTTGCTTCTTTCTAGGCAACAACTTGGTGTCTTGGTTTTGCAAGAAGTAAAACTCGATTTCCTTGTCCACGGCCGAGGCCGAGTACATAGCCGCGGGGAGTGGATGCACACAACTCCTATGGATAAAGCAAATGCTAGTAGACTACGGATTCAACCAAGGTACTCTCACTCTCTTTTGTGATAACATGAGTGCTATTAATATTTCCAAGAATCCGGTCCAACATTCTAGAACTAAGCATATTGACATCCGCCATCACTTCATTAGAGAGCATGTTGAAAATAAATGCATAGTACTTGAACATGTAGGTACTAATGATCAACTTGCGGACCTATTTACTAAACCCTTAGATTCTACTCGATTTAAAACACTTAGTAGATCTATTGGGATATGTCTTGTGGAGTGATGTGATTTGTGATTGACCCCATATGGGGAACTCAAGCAAAGAGAGCTATTTTGCATTCTTGTCACTTACAAAAATTTGAAATATCTTATGCCTCTTCTTTTAATTGCTTGAGTAAGCTTGGTTGTACATATGTATATATGTTTTCAATTCAATAAGTGTGAACCTTGCTTGTTTACAATCCATGTCATATTTATGTTCAAATATGCATTTTTGGACTAGGAGATGTACATAGGAAGTATGACTTGAATGACCTTTAGTTATCTCCATTACATGATTCTTTAATAACATGCTAATGTCAAATGAAAAAGCATATTCTTAAAATGCAAAACTTGTATGAAAGCTTATGAGACTCAAAATGAATAAATGATCTTGTATCCGTTCAAAGGAATTTACATTCGAAATGTCTCTCTTTCTTTATTGGTTGAACATGGCTACTATCATATGGATATCTTATCCGAAAAAATCAAATAGGGTGGAAAGTCGCTCATGCCATGTTTCGCTTATAAAGTTGGATATAGTTTCTCTTAAATTGAAATCAATAAAATCTCTATATCCTTGCTTTTCTCATGACATTGGTGAAATTGGTTTGAATTCTTATTAGAAACCTTTGTCATTTGCTTTGCCAAATACCATTGTATTTTAGACTTGAATGATATATATCTTGTATGCAAAGCATGTTTGGTTCACACATTTTCTACAAATAAATCTCCTTGTTTCTCTTCAATTAATTGAGATGCATAAAGTGACTTATATTGATTATGCAAATATCTTGCATGCCTCTATCTCTCATTGCTATGAGTGACCCGGTTGGGGACTACTCCTTTGCCTATATCATGACAAAAAGGGGGAGTAGGATATGGTAAGGGGAGTTGCAAAATATAAAAGCGATTGTGCATATTGGGGAGAACATTCATTGAGGGGGAGTAACCCATTGAGGGGGAGCATTGCATACACATACTGTTGACAGTGAAATTTAGATTGCCACGCACTCAACAATTATATCAATTTAATATAAAACAAGAAAATTAAGAACGCATGCAAATGACAGATTTTACGTGGAAAACCCTTAAATGGGAAAAAACCACGGCGCCCCTGAGGGCAGAAGAATAATACTAGGTTTTTGTTGCCTTGTTACACACTTTGATCTCTCTTACAATTGCTCTCTTCTCTCTCTAGATTTCCGAACCCCCTCCTCATGGGATAGGTGGTTCTATTTATACATGTTTAATTAGGGTTTCCCCTTGTTTTTAGCCGTGTGGGTGGAAGGTTTCCCTCTTTGATTCGTACTAGGATCGCTTCTTGTCACGGATCCAAGTCTACTTTCCTTTTTATGATTCCTCATTGTTCTGGGTCTTCTAAAAGTTTAGGGTTTATTTCTGTGTTTCTGCCGAGTCGGTTCAGGCCCAGTGTACCGGTGTAGCGAGTACCTTCACTTTCTGGGTATCGTATCTTTGGCGAGCACACTTCTACATTCGGGGAGTAGGTATCTAGCTTCGGCGACCATATCTTTGACTCCCTTTTGGCTTGAGCTATTTTATCATTCTGACTCGTCACACTTCCTCCCTTGACCCAGTCAATGAGTGACGTGGCAGTGTTTTGTTGGCTCTTTTGATGACGTGTCAGGTTTGCGAATTTATACATACAACAATACCCCCATAAATACTTCGAGCTGAGCGAATGACTTGTTCTTCCCACTTCGTTTGCCTCTGCGAGCAGTATTTATATCTATGCTTATAAGATTTCGGCACACTTTGCAATAACTCCCTCTTTCCTTTTTACCACGCGCTGTATTTATTAATTGATTCTTTCGGTGCAAGCTTTCAATTTGAGCCACACAACTACTGGCGCTTCCACTTTCTTGACAGGTGAAGGGACATTCTGACTGCTTGGTTATCCCCGAGATGCCACATGTCATTTACTTGGTGGTGACTATTGCGGTTGGTCACTGTGGCCGTCATTCTCATTAATTGCGTATCATTGCACTTGATTTTTTTTTTTAATTTCAAAGTTCCCTCTTTTTAAGGCCCGATCGTTTCTTCTTCTCCGCTTCACTTCTCTCCATTTATTTCTCCATTTTTCCTCTTAAAGCAGAATTCTTCCATTTTCCTTGGAAATTTCTGCCCCGAATTCTTTCTATTTCACTGTTAGACAGCTTCTTTTGAAATCGATCGTGCTGATTTCACGGCATTCCCAAACTTTTTGCTCATCCTCCGATCCTAGGGTTTTTCTGGTAAGTTTTCATGGATCCCTCCTTACGCTCTTCTCTTTTTAATCGGATGATGCAAGCTATGGAGCTTAGTGACAAATGTACTACGGATAAAATCGAATCTCTGATTTGTAATTTTCGTCTGGATTCTCCGGCCCCAATTTCTGTTTATGTTCCATCTTCTGAGGATACTTTTATCCCTAACATCTCTCCTCCGTCTTCTAACAGTGATTCTCCAACAATGCCGAGATCTTCTAGACCAACAAGCAGTAAACGATGTGCCTCTAGGGCTCCCCGTGAGTCCCTGCTGGATGCGCAGACGACCGTCGACTCCGACGTTGAGGACCATCAAAGGGATAGGCTGCATTTCTCGCTGGACCGTTCGTGTTCTTTTGATACGGAGGTTAATGTGGTTGGCGAGAGCGAGCTCCGTAAATATAAGAGTCGTTTTGACATTCCAGACTCTATTACTTTGATCTTACTCGGCGATCAAGCAGCATGGAATCCTCCTGAGAATGCGGTCGCCATCTATGGTGCCATGCTCAGCTGCGGAGTAACACTTCCTCTTCAGCCTTTTATTGCGAGGTTTCTCGCCGAGGCTCGGATTGCACCGGCACAACTCGCTCCAAATAGCTACAGGATACTGATGTGCCTATGCCTTATGTGGAAGATGAAGGGTTATGGGCCCCCTACACCCCGCGAGATCCGCCACTTTTATACTCTAAGGCAGGCGGGCAATGGTGGCACGTACTTCCTTCTCTCTTCGCCGGTGGAGAACTGGATCCCTGAGGGTGTGGCGAACCTTGGTCAAGTTGAGGTCTCCAATGATGAAAAGAAGAAGGGTTTCATCTGGGGCTTCCCCACTTCAAATAAAAGGTGGAAAAACAGTTGGTTTTTCACCGATGGCGAGTGGGGTCGGGATGTGCCAACTAGCAGTCGCCACAATCTTTTGGCGAAGAAAGTTCCCAGGCATTTCACATCTCCTGAAGCTTGGTCGAAGGCAGCCCCTGCTTTGTTAGATAGGGAGATTTCTCACCTCGCCGCGGCGGCTGTCCTTCCTTTGGACTCAAGGGACAGATCCTTCCTCTTGGATGAGGAAAAAATGATTTTTCAGGAGATTTTCACACGCCTACATGCAAGGCTTCCTCGCTGTAAGTCTTTGTGAAACTAATTAAAGCACGGTGTGTATAAAACTATCTAGAGGGGGGGGGGGGGGGGGGTGAATAGATTTTACGCTTTTTACCCAATTTTTCGTGTTAGTCAAAATTACGAAAATGCCCTCAAGATAATATAAACAAGCAAGTGTAATATGGTGTGGAAATTAAAACAACACTTGATTTTTACGTGGAAACCCTCACGGGAAAAACCACGGGCTATGTAAGTAAGCCACACTCAAACCTCGAATCCATTAAATGTGCAAACGATTACAACCTAATCCCGGAAGTAATCACACACCTACCTAATCCCAATATGAGTGAACCTAGTCCAATTTGCTTGCGATCTAAGCAACCTAATCCCGGATGCTACACACAAGACTTACTTTCTCTATGAAGAGAATACAACCCTAAGTGAATATATGTGAATATCCAAAATGCAACATAGAGCAAGGGAAACCCTATATGCTTATCTAAGATGATTAATTTGCAATTAAGAACAATCCTAGATATCAAAACTAAATGACATGTCAATTAGTTTAGCTAATCAATATTAAGCACAAAACCTAATATGCTAGCACAATACAACTTCTCAAACATACATCATACTTATCTCAAACTTGTATTCAAAGTATATAAAATAACATACAAGTAATTAATTGAGATTTCCTAGTTAAGAAAGACACAAAATATGTAAGATATTAGTGAAAAACTTACCAAGCAAAGTATGATGAAGATTCCATGCAAGATGACATCTAGATGATCAAGGATGATGCTAGATGATGATTGATGATCATGAAAATGTGTTTGAGTAATTAAAAATGAGTTCTTTGTGTATTTTTCTTCTCTTGAAAAATATCCTAAGTATGAAGCATGAATAAGAACTCTTGTAAGTGACCTAAAATCAAGTTAGCATATATAGAGGCCATAAGTGAAGTGAGGTCGTTTTGAAAACACGCCAGAAAATTGCTCTGTGCACTGGTGGACCTGCGCTGGACGACAGGCGCAGGACCAGTGCACAAGCACATTTTTGCTTGGGCACTTGACGACACGCGCTTACACAAGCGCCAGTCCAACGGAGCCATACTGGGCGATCAGCGCTGGTGGCCTTGCGCTGGTGTGGACCAGCGCACGACCAGCGACACGCCACTGGGCGTTTTGCGCTGGTGAGCTGCGCTGGACGACAGGCGCAGGAGGACAAGCGCACAGCCCACAACTTTGAACCCCACAAGCAATCATGCAAGGGGTACAAAGGTAAATTAAGATGCATCCTAAAAGCCTAAATGCTATGATATTATAAACACAAGATGCAATCATAATAACAAGCAAGAAGAGATGAAAATAAGCATTGATGCACAACAAAAAGAAACACAACATACAAAGATTAAACATATGCATGAGTTGTGAGTGTGTGCAACTATCTCTTCAAAACAAGTAAGCACTTAGAGTATTACCTTTGGTGCTTGTCAATAATGAGGTCTTTAAAGGGCCTAAAGCAATAACAACAACATCTAAACTACTCTTACAAAGAATCCCCACATATGGTTTGATCACGAAATAAGCCAATTAAAAACAACGGGAATCCTTACACTTTGTCCATTCCTTCTTTGTTTTACTGTTTCGTTTTATTCTGTTAGTTGACACTTGGTTTATTTCTCTTGCAGTGTGTGACTTTGACACTGTTTGCGACTTACAAGCCTGGGCGGTGAAGAATTCCGAGGCTGCCAGCAAAAGGCATGCTGCTGGTTTGGCTAATGAGGGAATTGCTGGCCCGGATGGTGATGATCCCTCGACGGCGAGGACACTGGTGATGTTACCAGGGGAGATGCTGAGTTGGGGTGACCCCCTATGCATGCAGAGGTTGCTGCGAATACTCCTGCTGCAACTGTTGCTACGATTATCCCTTCTGCGGCTACCCCCAGCCGTAAAGGTAATGAAAAAGTAGGTGCTTCAGTGAGGGTTGGTGATGTTGATGGGGGGCGTGTTGAGTCGAGGCCATCCCTTGTTCGTCCGGAAGTTGCTGCGAGTACTTCTGTTGCTACCGCTACTACTCCTGCTGCGAGTACTAGTGCGACTTTCCCTGCTGCGATAGGCCCCAGCCGTAAGGGAAAAGAGAAGGTGGGGGTTTCAGGGGTGGCTAGTGAAATCCCTATTTTTGATGTGAATGTTCCTGAAACTCCCCCAGATCCTTCTAGCGACTTGATCCCCAGAACCGGTAGAGGCAAACGTCCAGCAGAGGGTACACCTGACCACACTGCTCGACCTCTAAAACGGGCATCAAGGGTTGTGCAATACGTTGTTTCTTCTGATGAGGAGGTCGTTGAGGAGCCTGTGCCCGCTGAGGCTCCTTCTGCTGAAACGGCTGTCCCTAGGGCTTCTGTTGAGAGACCAGATTTGGCGGAGTCTCCCCTTTCGGAGGGCGTAAACCAATTTGGTGCTTCTACCATTCCCCAAACCAGTGCAACCCTTCCTTCGGCAGCCGCGGATGAGCCGGACACCTCTTTTATTGGTCAGCCTGGGTCACTTGGTCGAAAAGAACCAACTGATAAACCGGGGTCGTCAAGATAGGCTAGGGCTACTGCGTCTGGTTCCGGCGCCGCTCATGAAGCTCCTCCCGTTGATCCAACTGAGGCTGATGAGGGAGGCGAGTTTGTCTCCCTCTCGGATTTTACAGCTGTTGAGATTTGTTCCCACATAATGAACAACAATGTTTATGTTGCTGAGGGTTGGGAACAGATCAAGAAAGGGTCCTGCAATAGAAAAATGAAATTTTTCTTTAACTGCCATTCTCTGGTGAGCCTCTCGCTGTGCTTTATGTATTTTTTGTTTGTGAGTTTCCTGACTTCTGTTTTTTCTTTTCAGATGTTGTTTGAGTTGGCTGACAACTATAGGCGAGGAAATTTTTTGTCAAGGGATGTGAAGCGCCTGCGGGAACGAGCCTCTATTTTGGCAGCTGAGAAGCTTTCTACTGAGGAGACCCATTCTCAGCAGCTTGCTCAACTGAGAGAGTCTGCAGATGGTTATCTTTCAGCTCAGTTGGCTGCTGAAGAAAAGTTAAATACTGCTGAGGAGGAAATTCGTTTGCTGCGAGAGCAACTCTCTGCAAGTCAAGAATCACTAGCAGCACGCTCTGAGTCTGAGCGACTAGCTGAGGAGGCAAAGGAGAAAGCCGAGCGTGAGGCTTTGGACTTGCGCAACCAATTGTCCTCGCATGAAGTTATTTTGAATGATCTCAAGGCCGTGTTAGAGGTTGAAGCGGTCGATCGTTTCAAGAGATCCCCTACCTACGATGCGCTTTTGTTGCGCGAATTTGAAAAAGGCATGAGGCAGGCGAAAAAATTCTTTGCCATGAAGGATCATTCTAATGAGAAAGCTCTGAGGCGTTTCGACAGGTCCCTCAAATAGCACATGACCAGTGGCGTGGGCTCGATTAAAGAGCAAATAAAACGATGGAAAGCCCACTGCCGTTATAACAGGATTGAACCTCATCCTATGCATTTAGAAATCCCCAGCAAACGTGCCTTCAATACTTATTATTCAGGTCAAAAGGGCAACTTTTCTGGCTCTGGTGCTGAGCCTGACTTGGGTCCTGTTGCTGGAAGGGATTATGAGCCTTTCATGCCAATAAAGGATGAGGAAGTCATCTGGCCTTCAGAAGAGGAGATTGAAGATAAGGAAGACAGTGAGGGCCCTCCTGCAGCTGGTTGATTTTTGGATCTTTTCTACTGTCTTGGACTGTAAATTTTTATTCCTTTTGTTCCTTCATCTGTAAACGATACAAAGTTATAAATTCTTTTGTTTTTTGTTCAGCTGCCTTTGCTAAGTTTTCAGCTTTACTTAGTTTTTCACCAAGTTTTTTAGCATGTTTTTTAGCATATTTTATAGCTCTATTCAGCTGCCATTGCTGCATTTTGGCGTACTCAGTGTTTGTCAGGACGTATCCGACCATGCACCGAGTTTTTAACATGTTATTTGTTTGTTCAGCTGCCATTGCTGAGTTTCGGCATGTTATTGGGACGTCTCCCTCTTGTTTTACTTTGTGTTTAGCTGGCTTTATCGCCTATGGGGATTCTGTTTTCCCGTAGTGGTGACTCCCAATTTTTATAGTTTGGGATTTTATCTCTCACCAGTTCTCACTGCTGCGAGCATGAAACTTGCTTTTTTGTGATGGTAGTAATGTACGATGGCGAATGCCTTTTTGTGACTGGCGAGTGAAACCGCTCATTCTCAGTAATAAATTACTCTTTATTGAATGCTTCCTGCAACTTTTGTTAACATAGTCATAAAGAAAATATTAAAACGAAAACTGTTCTAAGAAAAAATAAAAAGGCTCATAAAAAACTCTAAACTTGACCCTCAAGTTAAGGATAATATATCTTCAAGTATTGCGCATTGCATGGACGGGGTAGTTCGCCAAAACCCTCTCGAGTAATGCGATATGCTCCGTGGCCAGCTATGCCTGTAATTTGATAAGGCCCTTCCCATTTGTCTGCGAGTGATCCTGCAACTTTATCTCTTGTTCCTGGGTTCACCCTTTTCAGCAATAAGTCGCCAAGCGAAAACCTTCTTTCACACACATGTGAGTTGTAATATCTGGCTACCCTCTGTTGGTACGCAGTATTCCTTATTTCTGCGCGCTCTCTTCTTTCTTCTAATTCGTCTAGACCGCATTTTAGCATATCAATGTTGAGTTCTGGTTGAAAGAGTTGTACCCTTGGCGAAGAGAAAGATGTTTCCACGGGAATGACAGCTTCAGCTCCATATGCCATGGAGTATGGGGTTTCACCTGTTGAACCCCTTTCTGTGGTTCGATATGCCCAAAGTACCTGTGGTAATTTATCTGCCCAGCTCCCCTTTTTTGTTGCCAATTTGGCTTTCAGGTTGTGTTTTATGATCTTGTTTACTGCTTCAGTCTGGCCATTCGTCTGCGGATGTGCTGGGAGGCGTAGTAGTTGTTGATGCCGTACTTGTTGATGCCGTACTTGTCACACAACTCCCTGAATTTCCTACCATCGAATTGGGTCCCATTGTCTGTGATGATGGTGTTTGGTATCCCGAATCTGTACAAGATATTTTTCTTTACAAAGCTTATAGTGTTCGCTTCTGTTATATGTACTAATGGCTCGGCTTCTACCCACTTCGTAAAATAGTCCACGGCTACTATAGCGTGCTTTGCTCCTCCAGTTGCTGTTGGCATTGGGCCTATTAAGTCAATTCCCCACATGGCGAATGGCCAGGGCGAGGTAATACTTTGCAAAAGTTCAGGTGGTTAACGGATGTTATTGGCAATTTTCTGACACGCCTCACATCTCGCTGCTACTCTTTTGGCGTCGGTAAATAGTGTTGGCCAGTAAAAACCCTGCCTTAATGTTTTGTGGGCTAGGCTGACACCCCCAGCATGGTTCCCACAATTTCCACTATGTATACTTCTCAGGATACCTTCTGCTTCTTTAGGTCCGACACATCTCTGCAGTGCCCTTGAATACCCCCTTTTGTATAGTTCTCCATTGAGTACTGAATACCTTGTAGCACTGTATTTCAACCGTTTTGCCTCTAATGGGTCACTTGGGAGTACGTCATTGACGAGATATTCTTTGATTGGTGTGATCCAGTTGTTCCTCTCGCCAAAGACGGCCCCCACTTCTTTTGATTTGACTATACTCGGCTGCAATAGGCGGATCATGGATATACTTTTGGGCCAGATGTTGATTGTGGCAGATGCTAATTTGGCCAAGGCATCAGCTTGCTCATTTTCTTTTCTGGGGATGTGAACAATTCTGTATTATTTAAATCTTTCTAACAGTTCCTTTGCTAATTCCAGGTAGGTGATCATGCTTTCATCTCTCGCCTGGTATTCATCTAGCACCTGATTGACAACAACTTGAGAGTCGCTGAAGATTTCTACCTCATCTACCCCTAGGAATGTGCAAACTTTTAAACCTGCTATGAGTGCCTCGTATTCAGCTTGATTGTTAGTAGCTTTGAAGTCAAAATGCAAGGCACATTCGACTGAATCTCCTTCTGGGGTTGACACTACTACCCCTGCCCCACCGCCGTGCGTGTTTGATGAGCCATCAACGCGGAGTTGCCATTTGAATATTTTTTTTTATTTTGCTCCACCATCATTCTCGCCACCTCTATGCTTGGCTCGGTGAACTCTGCTACAAAGTCTGCCACCGCTTGTGCTTTAATTGCTGTCCTTGGGAGATACTCTACATCGAATTCACTTAACTCGATCGCCCACTTTGTTAATCGACCGGATACTTCTGGTTTCTACAAGATTAACTTCAATGGGCAGTTAATGTATACCCCGATTTTATGAGCCTGGAAATATGGCCTTAGCTTCCTTGCTGCTGTTATTAGAGCGAGTGCCATTTTTTCAGCCGGTGAGTACCTTGTTTCGGCTGGTAATAGTGCTTTACTGGTGTAGTATATTGGCTTCTGGATCCCATCTTCCTGTCTTACTAGTACGGAACTTGTGGCTGCTTCAGAGACGGACAGGTACATGTACAATGTTTCTCCTGTTTCCGGTTTTGATAACAGCGGTACCTGTCCAAGGTAATCTTTCAGGGCCTGGAAAGCTTTTTCGCAATCCTCATTCCACTCGACTCCCTTTCCCTTTTTTAGAGCTTTGAAAAATGGTAGGCATCGGTTTGTTGACTTGGCTATGAATCTGCTCAGCGATGCTAGGCACCCCGTGAGTTTTTGGACGTCCTTCAAAGTTCTTGGCAAGACCATTTTTGCTAGTGCTTGGATTTTTTCAGGATTCACCTCTATTCATCTTTAATGTACTTGATATCCGAGAAACCTTCCAGATGGTACGCCGAATACACATTTTGCTGGATTCAATTTCATTCCATACCTAACCAGCACATCGAATGTTTCCCTCAGATCATCTGTATGTCTACCTGCTGTGATGCTTTTTGTCAGCATATCGTCAATGTAAACTTCCATATTTCTCCCTATTTGCCTGGTGAACATTTTGTTGACCAAGCGCTGGTAAGTTGCCCCAGCGTTCTTCAGGCCGAATGGCATGACTGTGTAACAGTACAACCCCTGGTCTGTGGTGAATGTTGTCTTCTCCTCGTCTGGCTTGTGCATCTTTATCTGGTTATATCCTGAATATGCATCCATGAAGCTCAACGTCTCATGTCCGGCTGTTGCATCGACTAACTGGTCAATCCTTGGTAGTGGGAAGCTATCCTTGGGGCAGGCTTTGTTCAGATCGGTGAAGTCGACGCATATCCTCCATTGATTGTTTTTCTTTTTCACTAGGACTACATTCGCCACCCATTCCGGGTACTTAACTTCTCTAATTGATCTTGCGGCGAGCAACTTTGATACCTCCTCTTTTATTGCTGCACTTCTTTCTGGGTTGAAGCTTCTCCTTTTCTACACAACCGGCTTGCATTTTTCATTCACAGCCAGATTGTGTGAAATTACGCTTCTATCAATCCCTGGCATATCTTCGTGGCACCAAGCGAAAATCCCCTTATATTCCTTTAACAAGCTTGTCACATCTTTCTTAACTTGTTCAGTCAGCCTTGCTCCGATCTTTACTGTTTTATCTGGTTCCGCTTCATCTAGAACAACTGACTCAGTTGGTTCTTCTTTCTCTCTTCCCGTTTTATCCCTTGGGTCCAATTCGAAGTTTTCCGGATTATCTTCCTGCACCTCCCTGTCTACCTCGAATATGCTCAAGGTTTCCATCCCTGCTTTATCTTTGAAGATTGATAGGTTGGCGTGGCGAGCCATCTCCTGTGACCCTCTCAATTCTCCGACAATAAATTCTGTAGGGAATTTAATTTTCAACGCATGGGTTGAAGTAACAGCTCGAGCTTTGTTAAGAAACGGTCGGCCAAGTAAGGCATTATACGGCCAATTATGGATGTCAACTACGACAAAGTCCAACAGGATTGTTCGCCGGCATGGTGCTGTGCCAAATCTTACCGGCAGCTTCAAAGTTCCTAACGATCTAAATTCTGCGCCACCGAATCCTTTAAATGGCACATGGAACGGTTCAAGATCTTTTCTGTCCAGCCGCAACTCATCATATACTCTGGCACTTAAGATATCAGCTGAACTTCCGCTGTCAATCATCACCCGAAGGACATCCCTATTGGCTATTCGAACCCCCACGACGATTGCATCGTTAGGCTTTGCATCAATCCCGTCTGAGTCTTCTGCTGTAAATGTTATGGGATCATGTCCTTCTCTTCCTTTCTTGGGGTTTCTCTGCACAGAATTGATCTCCATGCTTCTACTGTCATACATTACTTCTCGGACTTCTGACATCCTTTCTCGATTGCTCCTCCCAGTATGAGGTCCGCCGAAAATGGTGTTTATAGTTGCGTTAGGGCTGTTTCTCCTTGGACTCTTCCTTTTCTGCCCGTTTCCTTGGCGGCTATCCTGGTGACCTCCGTGCTTGTCCCCTTTCAAAGTAAAGTCCTTCAGGTGCCCATCTCTGATCAAGCTTTCAATGTGATCGCGCAACTGAAAACATTTTGAATTTCATGCCCATGATCTTTGTGGAATCGGCAGTACTTAGTTGTATCTCTCCTGGCGTTTGCTGATTGCTGCCAAGGGTATTTGGCGAGTCCTTTGTCTTCTACCACAGACAGTATCTCCTCATGATCGCCAGTTAAAGGGGTGTAATGGTTATACCTTCCTTGAAACTTATTGGCTCGAGCGTTTCCTCTACCTTCTCTTGGATATCCCTTTTGGCCCTTCTCATCTTTCTGGCGATCACGTGATTGTATTTTTTTGTCATCCTTATGGTCCGATTTTGAGTCGGGTTTGTGCCCATGTGCATAGCTACCCCCTTGTGCTACTTCTTCTTCTTCTGCCAGTGCATAGTCGCCAGCTATTTCCATAATCTCCTCGTAAGTTCTCGGTCTATCTCTTCGCAGGTCAAAGGATAATCATCCACTTTGTAGCCCATTGGTGAAAGCAGCGATCACAGCTACATCACTGGTGTTGTATGTATAAACTCGCCCAACTGACACGTCATCAAAGGAGCTAACAAAAGGTTGCCACATCATTCATTGACCGGGTAAAAGGTAGAGGTTTGACCAGTCAGGATGAATAAATAGCTTAGACCAGAGGGAAGTCAAAGGCATGGTCGCCAAAACCAAAAACCTACTCGCCGAATATAGAAGTGTACTCGCCAGATATACAATACCCAGAAAGTAAAAGTACTCGCTGGACCAGCGCATTAGGCTCGAACCGACTCGGCATAAACACAGAAGCAACAAGGAATCGCAAAAAAGAAAGAAGACCCAATCCGCGACAGAAAAGGATCCTAATGCAAATCAACAAGGGGAAACCCTAAATAAACATGTATAAATAGAATCACCTATCCTACGAGGAGGGGTTCAGAAATAGAGAGAGAGAAAAGAGAGCAATTGTGAGAGATTAGAGAGTGTAACGAAGCAACCAAAACCTAGTATTATTTTTCTGCCCTCAGGGGCGCCGTGGTTTTTTCCCATTCAAGGGTTTTCCACGTAAAACTTGTCTTTTGCATGTGTTCTTGATTTTCTTGCTTTATATTAAATTGATTTAATTGTTGAGCGCGTGGCAATCCAAATTTCACCGTCAACAATTGGCGCTAGAAGGAGGGGGCTTTTGAACAGAAAACTTCGAGGGACCCTTGCGAATCAGACGGCATGAACAACGACAGCGACAGAGATGGTAACTCCAGTGGAGATTTAGTTATTGAACCAGCTGCGCCAACGGGAGACAGGGCAGTGACAGTCGGGGAGCAATCAGCAGCAACGCCAGGAACTAGGGCGGCTGATCCCGGGATTTTGCAGCACTTCCAAGCCGCATTGGTAAACCTAATCAGCGAAGCCAGCAAAATAGGACTTTCGCTTCCTATAGGGTTAGGAGTCTCATCTCCTTACGAGTTAACCACCCCTGGAACCCATCCACCCGGAAGGCTGCGGTCAGAAGTTCATATCACAGTTCCCGACAATCAAGCAAGACAATCCACCGAGGAGACCCCCCAAGACCACATTGAGGATTTCGAGGGGAGAAAACAAAGGAAGGGAAAGGGTGTGATGAATGAAGAGTCCAGGGAGGAACGAGATCAGGTGCGAGCACATAGGGTCAATTCCAGCGACACATACCAGCGAAACCGGCGGAGACACCGGTCCATCTCATCTGAGGACAAGAGTCCTCGTCCGCGAAGGGAGTTGCGATCTAAAAGAACGAAGCGGAGAAGATCTGAGAGCACTGAAGATCGAAGAAGCCCAGATGAGAGAGGCAATCATGGTAGAATGACAATCAAGAGTAGGCTCGACCCAGCAGGAGAACCAACCGGTCAGCGAGATGTCACCTTACAAGAGCTATCAAGAAAGGTTTCAGCAATGGCACGAAGGTATGGACGTAATGTATCCTCGGATGATGAGTCAGATAGCCCATTCGTCGAAGCTATTGCTCGCACCCAATTTCCAGACAGGTTTAGAATGCCAACTATTGAGCAGTACAAGGAGAACAGGGATCCCAAAGAGCATGTTCGCCGATTCCGCAATATCATGGCCCAGTATTCATCCAATGACGGGTTGCTGTGTCTCACCTTCCCGCAAACATTCGGCGACCTCGCCTCTAGATGGTTCGGAAGGCTTCCACCCGGAACCATAAGCAGCTTCTCAAACCTCAGCAAGGCATTCATAAGGCAGTTCATGGGAAGTGTCCAAAGAAGAAAGTCACTCGCCCATCTATCGAACTTGAAACAGGAACATAACGAATCAATCAAGAAGTACCTGGCCAGGTTTGGGAAGGAAGTAGCTCAAATTGAGGATGCCAGTGATGTAGCTGTAATCGCCGCTTTCACTAATGGGTTACAAAGCGGACGATTGTCTTTTGACCTGCGAAGGGATAGACCTAAAACTTACGAAGAGATGATGGAAATAGCTGGCGATTATGCACTGGCAGAGGAGGAAGAAGTAGCACAAGGGGGTAGCTATGTGCATGGGCACAAACCTAACTTGAAAACAGACCATAAGGACGACAAAAAGATGCAATCACGTGATCGCCAGAAGGATGAGAAGGGCCAAAGAGGATACTCAAGAGAGAGCAGGGGAAACACTCGGGCCAATAAGTTTCGAGGAAGGTACAACCATTACACCCCTTTAAATGGCGACCAGGAGGAGATATTATCTGTGGTAGAAGACAAGGGACTCGCCAAATACCCCCGACAGCAGTCAGCGAATGCAAGGAGAGATACAACCAAGTACTGTCGATTCCATAAAGATCATGGACATGAAACTTCAAAGTGTTTCCAGTTACGCGATCACATCGAAAGCCTGATCAGAGATGGGCACCTGAAAGACTTTGCCTTGAAAGGGGACAAGCACGGGGGTCGCCAAGATAGCCGCCAAGGAAACGGGCAAGATAGGAAGAGTCCAAGGAGGAACAGTCCTAACGCAGCCATAAACACTATTTTCGGCGGACCTCACACTGGGAGGAGCAATCGAGAGAGGATGTCGGAAGTTCGAGAAGTGATGTATGAAGGCAGAAGCATGGAAGTCAATTCTGTGCAGAAAAACCCCAAGAAGGGGAGAGAAGGGCATGATCCCATAACGTTTACAGCAGAAGACTCAGACGGGATTGATGCAAAGCCTAATGATGCAATAGTCGTGGGAGTTCGAATAGCCCATAGGGATGTCCTTCGAGTGATGATTGATAACGGAAGTTCGGCTGATATTTTAAGTGCCAGAGTGTATGATGAGTTGCGGCTGGACCGGAAAGATCTTGAACCGTTCCATGTACCATTGAAAGGATTTGGTGGCGCAGAGGTTAGGTCGTTAGGAACAGTGAAACTACCGGTAAGATTTGGAACAGCACCATGCCGGCGAACAATCCTGTTAGACTTTGTCGTGGTTGACATCCATAATTGGCCGTATAATGCACTACTTGGCCGACCGTTTCTTAACAAAGCTCGAGCTGTAACCTCAACCCATGCACTGAAAATAAAGTTCCCTACAGAATTCGGCGTCGGAGAATTGAAAGGGTCGCAGGAGATGGCTCGCCGCGCCAACTTGTCAGTCTTCAAAGATAAAACAGGGATGGAAACTTTGAACATATTCGAAGTAGACACAGAGACGCAGGAGGATAATCCGGAAAACTTCGAACTAGATCCAAGAGACAAAACAAACAGAGAAAAGGAAGAACCAACTGAGTCGATTATTCTAGATGAAGCGGAACCAGATAAAACAGTGAAAATTGGAGCGAGGTTGGCTGAGCAGGTTAAGAAAGATGTGACGAACTTGTTGAAAGAATATAGGGGGATTTTCGCTTGGTGCCACGAAGACATGCCAGGGATTGATAGAAGCACAATTTCCCACAATTTAGCTGTGAATGAGAAATGCAAACCGGTAGTACAGAAAAGGAGAAGCTTCAACCCGGAAAGGAGTGCAGCGATCAAAGAGGAAGTGTCAAAATTGCTCGCCGCAGGGTCAATTAGAGAAGTTAAGTACCCGGAATGGGTGGCGAATGTAGTCTTAGTGAAAAAGAAGAACAATCAATGGAGGATGTGCGTCGACTTCACCGACCTAAACAAAGCTTGCCCCAAGGACAGCTTCCCATTACCAAGGATTGACCAGTTAGTAGATGCAACGGCCGGGCATGAGACGTTGAGTTTCATGGATGCATATTCAGGGTACAACCAGATAAAGATGCACAGGCCTGACGAAGAGAAAACAGCATTCACCACAGATCAGGGGTTGTATTGTTACAGGGTCATGCCATTCGGCTTGAAGAACGCCGGGGCAACTTATCAGCGCTTGGTCAACAAGATGTTCGCCAGACAGATAGGGAGAAATATGGAGGTTTATGTTGATGATATGCTGACAAAGAGTATTACCGCAGATAAACATGCAAATGACCTGAGGGAAACGTTCGACGTACTGGTCAAGTATGGAATGAAGTTAAATCCGGCAAAATGTGTATTCGGCGTACCATCTGGGAGGTTTCTCGGATATCAGGTGAACCAAAGAGGAATAGAGGTGAACCCTGAAAAAATCCAAGCATTAGCAAGAATGGTCTCGCCAAAGACTCTGAAAGATGTCCAAAAACTCACAGGGTGCCTAGCATCGCTGAGCAGATTCATAGCCAAATCAACAGACCGATGCCTACCATTTTTCAAAGCTTTAAAGAAGGGAAAAGGGATCGAATGGAATGAGGATTGCGAAAAAGCCTTCCAGGCCTTGAAAGACTACCTTGGACAGGCACCATTGCTATCAAAGCCAGAAACAGCCGAGACATTGTACATGTACTTATCCGTTTCTGAAGCAGCCACAAGTTCCGTGCTAGTACGACAGGAAGATGGAATCCAAAAGCCAGTATACTACACCAGCAAGGCACTGTTACCAGCCGAAACAAGGTACTCGCCGGCAGAAAAAATGGCACTCGCCCTAATAACAGCAGCAAGGAAGCTAAGACCATATTTCCAGGCTCATAGAATCAGGGTATACACCAACTGCCCACTGAAGTTAATCCTGCAGAAACCAGAGGTATCCGGTCGGTTAACAAAGTGGGCGATCGAATTAAGTGAATTCGATGTAGAATACCTCCCAAGGACAGCAATTAAAGCCCAGGCAGTGGCAGACTTCGTAGCAGAGTTCACTGAACCAAGCGTAGAGGTGGCGAGAATGATGGTGGAGCAAAATAAGAAAATATTCAAATGGCAACTTCGCGTTGATGGCTCATCAAACACGCACGGCAGCGGGGCAGGTATAGTGCTGACAACACCGGAAGGAGACTCAGTCGAATGTGCCTTGCGTTTTGACTTCAAAGCCACCAACAATCAAGCTGAGTACGAGGCACTTATAGCGGGTTTAAAGATTAGCACAATCTTAGGTGCAGACGAGGTGGAAATTTTCAGCGACTCTCAAGTTGTTGTCAATCAGGTACTAAATGAATACCAGGCGAGAGAAGAAAGCATGATCACTTACCTGGAATTAGCAAGGGAACTGTTAGAAAGATTCAAAGAGTATAGAATTGTTCACGTCCCCAGAGAAGAAAATGAAAAGGCCGACGCCTTAGCCAAACTGGCATCTGCCACGATCAACATTTGGCCCAACAATATCTCCATGATCCGCCTGTCGCAGCCGAGTATAGTTAAAACAAAGGAAGTCGGGGCAATCTTTGGCGAGAGGGACAGCTGGATCACGCCAATTAAAGAGTATCTCATCAACGATATACTTCCAAGTGACCCACTGGAAGCAAAGCGGCTAAAATACAGAGCAACAAGATATTCGGTACTCAATGGAGAACTATACAAGAGAGGATACTCGAGGGCACTGCAGAGATGTGTCGGGCCTGAAGAAGCAGAAGGTATCCTAAGAAGCATACACAGCGGAAATTGTGGGAACCATGCTGGGGGTGCCAGCCTAGCCCACAAAACATTGAGACAGGGTTTTTACTGGCCTACCCTGTTCGCCGACTCCAAAAGGGTGGCAGCGAGATGTGAAGCATGTCAGAAAATCGCCAATAACATCCGACAACCACCTGAGCTCCTGCAAAGTATTACCTCGCCTTGGCCATTTGCCATGTGGGGAATAGACTTGATCGGCCCAATGCCAACAGCAACTGGAGGAGCAAAGCATGCCATAGTAGCTGTGGATTATTTTACAAAATGGGTAGAAGCCGAGCCATTGGTGCATATAACAGAAGCAAACACCATTAGCTTTGTGAAGAAAAATATCTTGTACAGATTCGGGATACCAAACACCATCATCACAGACAATGGGACCCAATTTGATGGCAGGAAATTCAGGGAACTGTGTGATAAGTATGGCATCAACAACTACTACGCTTCTCCAGCACATCCACAGACGAATGGCCAAACTGAAGCAGTGAACAAAATCATCAAGCACAACCTGAAAGCTAAGTTAGCAACCAAAAAGGGGAGCTGGGCGGATAAGTTACCGCAAGTGCTCTGGGCATATCGCACAACGGAAAGGGGTTCAACAGGCGAAACCCCGTATTCCATGGCTTACGGAGCAGAAGCTGTTATTCCCGTGGAAACATCGTTCTCTTCACCAAGGGTACAACTCTTTCAGCCAGAAATCAACGTTGATATGCTAAAGTGCGGCCTAGATGAGTTAGAAGAAAGAAGAGAGCGAGCACAAATAAGGAATACAGCGTACCAACAGAGGGTAGCTAGATATTACAACTCGCATGTGCGTGAAAGGAGGTTCACACTTGGTGATTTAGTACTGAAGAGGGTGAATCCGGGAACAAGAGACAAGGCTGCAGGATCACTCGCAGACAAATGGGAAGGGCCTTATAAGATTACGGGGATAGCTGGCCATGGGGCATATCGCATTACTCGAGAAGGATTTGGCGAGTTACCCCGTCCATGCAATGCGCAGTACTTGAAGATATATTATCCTTAAGGGACAAGTTAGATTCTTTTGAATTCCTTCTATTTTTCTATTTAGCTTAGAGAAGTTGTTCGTTTTAGCATTTTTTCTTTATGACTATGTTAATAAAGTTGCAGGAAGTATTCAATAAAGAGTAATTTATTACTAAGAGATTCTCGATTCTGACTCGCCAAACGCAAAAGGCATTCGCCAGCACACATAGCTACATCACATGAAAACGAGCTTTATGCTCGCTGCAGCGATAACCGGCGAGAAATAAAAACTCAAGGCATGGTCGAATAAACCTGCCAAAAAACTGAGTACGCCAAAATACAGCAACGGCAGCTGAATAAAAGATGAAAACATGATAAAAACTCAGGGCATGGTCGAATAAACCTGCCAAAAAACTGAGTACGCCAAAATACAGCAATGGCAGCTGAATATAGCTATAAAACACAATAAAAACTTGGTATATAGTCGGATACGTCCTGGCGAATACTAAGTATGCCGAAAACCCAGCAATGGCAGCTGAATGGAAAACAACAGTAAGCTAAAACAGCACTTGGTGGAAAACCAAGCCAAAGCCAAAACTCAGCAAAGGCAGCTGAACGAAGAAAAATATATATATTCATAACTTTGTATTATTTACAAATGAATGGACAAAGAATAAATTTATAGTCTTCCAAAACAACAGAAGAATCAACCTGGCTGCAGGAGGGCCCTCGCTATCTTCCTCGTCTTCGATCTCCTCATCTGAAGGCCAAATGACTGCCTCATCCTCCGTTGGCATGAAGGGCTCATAATCTCTCCCAGCAACAGGGCCCAAATCAGGCTCAGCACCAGAGCCAGAAAAGCTGCCCTTCTGACCCGAGTAGTAAGTGTTGAAAGTACGCTTACTGGGAATCTCAAGATGCATAGGATGAGGCTCAGTCCGGTTATAGCGGCAGTGGGCTTTCCATCGTCTCATCTGGTCTTTAATCGAGTCCACGCCGTGGGCCATATGCTGCTGGAGGGACTTGTCAAAACGCTTTAGAGCTTTCTCATTGGAATGATCCTTCATGGCAAAGAATTTCTTCGCCTGCCTCATGCCTTTCTCAAATTCGCGCAGCAAAAGCGCATCATAGGCAGGGGATCTCTTGAAGCGATCAACAGACTCAACCTCCAGCACTGCTTTCAGGTTTTCAAAAATGAGATCGCGGGAAGATAGCTGGTTACGTAAATCCGCCGCCTCCAGTTCAGCCTTCTCCTTAGCCTCCTCGGCTACCCGCTCAGCCTCCAAACGCGCTGCGAAGGATTCTTGACTCGAGGATAGGAGCTCTTTCAACGAGCGAATTTCCTCCTCAGCAGCAGAAAGTTTTTCTTCAGCGGATAGCCGAGCAGATAGATGACCGTCTGAGGACTCTCTCAACTGAGCAAATTGTTGGGCGTGGGATTCTTCAGCGGAAAGCTTCTCGGCCGCCAAAACAGAAGCCTGCTCGCGCAAGCGCTTAATTTCACGAGAAGCTTTGATCCCGAATTTATAACTATCGCCCATCTCAGACATCATCTGAGGAAGAAGACAGCCAAAGTTAAAAAAAAAAAAGAAAAGGAGGATAAAAAATACAAATACATAGAGATTTGCGGCGAAGAACTTACCAAGGAGTGGCAGTTGAAGAAAAACTCCATCTTCTTATTGCAAGACTTGTTTTTAACATGCCCCCAGCCTTCGCCGACATATACATCATTATTAGCCAAGTGGGAGCATATTTCAGTGGCAGAAAAATCAAAAAGGGACACGCTCCCTTCTTCAGCTCCAACCGGTCCGGTAGGAGGAACTTCACGGGCCGAGCCCGAACCGGAAGCAGAGGTCCCCGCCTGATGTGATGGGCCTGGCCGAATAGTCGACTCAGATGGGCCAGATGGCCTAGGTTGATCTGAGACACCTGGCTCGTCCACAACCACTGCAGGAGAAGCTGGCCGAGGAGAAGCTGGTTGAGAAGGAGCAGCAGGGGGAGTCTGTTCATTAACCCCCTCAGAGGGAGGAGCCGCCACATTCTCCGCCCCAGTAGACCTCTCCGCTTGGGCAGGAGGAACCTCGGCGACATCCGGCTCCTGAACATCCTCCTCATCAGAAGAGACAACAAACTGCACTACCCGCGAAGCCCGTTTAGGAGGTCGAGCCGAGTGATCAGGAGCGCTTTCAGCAGGGCGTTTATTCCTAGCTCTGGGAGCCAAGTCACTCGCGGGATCGAGGGGGGTCTCAGGAACATCCGCATCAAAAATAGGGATGTCGCTAGCTACACCTGAAACCCCCACCTTCTCCTTTCCCTTACGATTGAGGGCTGTGGTAGCAGGAACAGTCGCAGCAGTACTCACAGCAGGAGTAGAAGCCGCAGCGGGAGTACTCGCGACAACCTTCGGGCGAGCAGGCGATGGCCCTGACTCAGCACGCCTCCTGTCAGCACTGCCGACCCCCCTTGAAGCACCTGCTTTCTCTTTGCCTTTACGGCTGGGGGTAACAGCTGCAGTTGCAGCGGGAGTATTCACAGCACCCCCCCTAGAAGCATCACCAGCCTCTTCGCCGCCGTCTGAGTGATCATCACCGTCAGGACTAGCAATTCCATCCTTAGCCAAACCAGCAGCATGCCTCTTGCTGGCAGCCTCAGAATTCTTCACCGCCCGTGCTTGCAAATCGCAAACGGTGTCAAAATCACACACTGCAGGGAAAATAAAACCAAGTGTCAAACTAAGAGAATAAAATCAGGCGAGAAAGTAAAGGAAGAACAGAGTGAAACTTACGGCGAGGGAGCCTTGCGTGAAGCCGAGTAAAGATTTCAGAAGAAATCATCTTCTCCTCATCCAAGAGGAAGGACCTACCCCTCGAGTCCAAAGGAAGAACAGCCGCCGCGGCCAGATGAGAAACCTCCCTATCCATCAAAGTAGGGGCCGCCTTCGACCAGGCTTCAGGAGATGTAAAATGCCTGGGAACTTTCCTCGCCAAAAGATTGTGGCGATTGTGGGCAGGTACATCTCGACCCCACTCGCCGCTGGCAAAAAACCAACTGTTTTTCCACCTCTTATTTGAGGTAGGAAAGCCCCAGATGAAGCCCTTTTTCTTCTCGTCACTGGAGACCTCGACCTGACCAGGGTTCACCACACCCTCAGGAATCCAATTCTCCACCGGTGAGGAAAGGAGAAAGTATGTGCCACCATTGCCCGCCTGTCTCAAAGTATAAAAATGGCGGATCTCACGAGGCGTAGGAGGCCCGTAACCCTTCAGCTTCCACATGAGACACAGGCACATCAGTATCCTGTAACTATTTGGGGCGAGCTGAGCCGGTGCGATTTGAGCCTCCGCCAAAAACCTGGCAATAAAAGGCTGAAGGGGGAGAGTCACCCCACAACTGAGCATGGCTCCATAAATGGCGACCGCATTTTCAGGAGGATTCCACACAGCCCGGTCGCCAGGTAACACAAGAGTCACCGAATCTGGAATATCGAAACGACTCTTGTATTTACGAAGTTCGCCCTCGCCGACCACATTTACTTCCGTATCGAAAGAACAAGGGCGAGCAGACGAGAAAAGCAACCTATCCCTCTGATGATCTTCAACATCAGAGTCAACGACCGTCTGCACATCCAGCAGAGATTCGCGAGGAGCCCTAGTGGAGCGTCGTTTACTACTTGCAGTTTTAGGAGATCTCGTCATTTCTGGAGAATCACTGTCAAAAGGTGGAGGAGAGATGTCAGGATTAGAAGCATTCTCAAAAAATGGAATATCAACAGAAATCGGGACCGGAGAATCTGGACGAAAGTTGCGAATCAGAGATTCGATTTTGTCCGCAGTACACTTATCACCAAGCTCCATAGCTTGCATCATCCTATTAAAAAGAAAAGAACGCAAGGAGGGATCCATGAGAACTCACCAGAAAACCCTAGACTCGCAAGATGTGCAGGAAAGATCAGGAGACACGGAGAAACAAGAGGAGGCGAAATCCGGTGAATCGACCGACAATAAAAGGCACAAGAAAAGGATTGTAGTTAGCTCTCGAAGAAGTAAAAGAGACGAAAGCAGGAGATCAGCTGTTCTTTCTTTTGCTCTGATAAAAATACGATGAAGCAAGTAAAGAAAAAGAAGAGAGACGATCGGGCCTTAAAAAGAGGGAATTTCGAAATTCAAAAAAGAGCAATCAAGTACAATGATGCGTATTTAATGGGAATGACGGCCACTATTACCAAACCGCGACGGTCACCACCCAATAAGTGACATGTGGCATCTTGGGGAGAACCGAGCCGTCAGAACGTCCCTTCACCTGTCAAGCAAGTGGAGACGCCAGAAGTTATGTGGTTCAGATTGAAAGCGTGCACCGGAAGAATTAATTAATAAATACAGCGCGTGGTTAAAAGAAGAAATTATTGCAAAAATGCGTTGAAATCTCATAAACGTAAATATAAATACTGCTCGCAGAGGCAAACGAAGTAGGAAGGACAAGTCATTCGCCCAGCTCGAAGTATTTATGGGGGTATTGTTGTATGTATAAACTCGCCCAACTGACACGTCATCAAAGGAGCTAACAAAAGGTTGCCACATCATTCATTGACCGGGTAAAAGGTAGAGGTTTGACCAGTCAGGATGAATAAATAGCTTAGACCAGAGGGAAGTCAAAGGCATGGTCGCCAAAACCAAAAACCTACTCGCCGAATATAGAAGTGTACTCGCCAGATATACAATACCCAGAAAGTAAAAGTACTCGCTGGACCAGCGCATTAGGCTCGAACCGACTCGGCATAAACACAGAAGCAACAAGGAATCGCAAAAAAGAAAGAAGACCCAATCCGCGACAGAAAAGGATCCTAATGCAAATCAACAAGGGGAAACCCTAAATAAACATGTATAAATAGAATCACCTATCCTACGAGGAGGGGTTCAGAAATAGAGAGAGAGAAAAGAGAGCAATTGTGAGAGATTAGAGAGTGTAACGAAGCAACCAAAACCTAGTATTATTTTTCTGCCCTCAGGGGCGCCGTGGTTTTTTCCCATTCAAGGGTTTTCCACGTAAAACTTGTCTTTTGCATGTGTTCTTGATTTTCTTGCTTTATATTAAATTGATTTAATTGTTGAGCGCGTGGCAATCCAAATTTCACCGTCAACAACTGGCATCCTCAATTTGAGCAACTTCCTTCCCGAATCTGGCTAGATATTTCTTGATTGACTCGTTACGTTCCTGCTTCAAGTTTGATAGATGAGCGAGTGACTTTCTCCTCTGGACACTCCCCATAAATTGCCTTATGAATGCTTTACTAAGGTTTGAGAAACTGCTTATGGTTACGGGTGGAAGTCTTCCAAACCACTTGGAGGCGATGTCGCCGAATGTTTGCAGGAAGGTGAGGCACAACAGCCCGTCATTGGATGAATACTGGGCCATAATATTACGGAATCGGCGAACATGTTCCTTCGGATCCCTGTTCTCCTTATATTGCTCAATGGTTGGCATTCTAAATCTGTCTGGAAATCGGGTGCGAGCAATGGTTTCGATGAATGGGCTATCTGACTCATCATCCGAAGATACGTTACAACCATACCTTCGTGCCATCACTAAAACTTTTCTTGATAGCTCTTATAAGGTGACATCTCGCTGACCAGTTGGTTCTCCTGCTGGATCAAGTCTACTCTTGATTGTCATTCTACCATGATTGCCTCTCTCATCCGGGCTTATTCGATCTTCTGTGCTTTTAGATCTTTTTCGCTTCGCTCTTTTGGATCGTAATTCCCTTCGTGGACGAGGACTCTTATCTTCAGATGAGATGGAACGGTGTCTCCGCCGGTTCCGTTGATATGTGTCACTGGAATTGACCCCATGTGTTCGCGCCTGGTCTCGCTCCTCCCTGGATTCTTCATTCATCACACCTTTTCCCTTCCTTTGTTTTCTCCCCTCGAAATCCTTAGTGTGGTCCTGGGGAGTCTCCTCAGTGGATTGTCTTGCTTGAGTATCGGGAATTGCAATGTGAACTTCTGATCGTAGCCTTCCGGGCGGATGGATTCCAGGAGTGGTTAACTTGTAAGGAGATGAAACTCCCAACCCTATGGGGAGCGAAAGCCCTATTTTGCTGGCTTCGCTGATTAAGTTTACCAATACAGCTTGGAAGTGCTACAGAATCCCGGGGTCAGCTGCCCTAGTTCCTGGTGTTGCCGTCGATTGTTCCCCGATCGTCACCGCCCTGTCTCCCGTCGGCACGGTTGGTTCAACAACTAGATCTCCGCTGGAGTTACCATCTCTGTCACTGTCGTTGTTCATGTTGTTTAATTCGCAAGGGTTCCTCGAAGTTTCTGTTCAAAGACTCCCCTCCTTCTAGCGCCAATTGTTGACGGTGAAATTTGGATTGCCACGCACTCAACAATTATATCAATTTAATATAAAACAAGAAAATTAAGAACGCATGCAAAAGATAGATTTTACGTGGAAAACCCTTGAATGGGAAAAAACCACGGTGCCCCTGAGGGCAGAAGAATAATACTAGGTTTTTGTTGCCTTGTTACACACATTGATCTCTCTTACAATTGCTCTCTTCTCTCTCTAGATTTTTGAACCACCTCCTCATGGGATAGGTGGTTCTATTTATACATGTTTAATTAGGGTTTCCCCTTATTTTTAGCCGTGTGGGTGGAAGGTTTCCCTCTTTGATTCGTACTAGGATCCCTTCTTGTCACGGATCCAAGTCTACTTTCCTTTTTATGATTCCTCGTTGTTCTGGGTCTTTTAAAAGTTTAGGGTTTATTTCTGTGTTTCTGCCGAGTCGGTTCAGGCCCAGTGTACTGGTGCAGCGAGTACCTTCACTTTCTGGGCATCGTATCTTTGGCGAGCACACTTCTACATTCGGCGAGTAGGTATCTAGCTTCGGCGACCATATCTTTGACTCCCTTTTGGCTTGAGCTATTTTATCATTCTGACTCGTCACACTTCCTCCCTTGACCCGGTCAATGAGTGACGTGGCAGTCTTTTGTTGGCTCTTTTGATGACGTGTCAGGTTGGCAAATTTATACATACAACAAATACATTGCATAATGTTGTGCCTATTTTTTTTTTTTTTTTTTTTAAATGCAAATGCTTGTTATTGTTCTCACTTGATTAATCTCACACTTTACTTGTATTGGAAATGTTAGAAACTTTATTTTCAGGGATTGATTATTCTACAAGAGGTTGAAGACTTCAAGTTGCATTTTCTTATCTCTTTGTAATGTAGAATATCATTGTAGTCCCGTAGTTTATATTTCTTTGTGAGGAATCAATGTGAGTGGTGGTTTTGTCACGAAATAGCCAAAGGGGGAGATTGTAAGGTTCCCATTTGTTGATTGGCTCATTTCGTGGACAAACCACATGTTGGGGTTCTTTGTAAGGGTAGCTTAGGAGTTGGTTTTATTGTTCGAAGCCCTTTGAAGACCTCATCTTGATAAGCACCGAAGGTAAATTCTATATGCTTACTTATCTTGAAGAGATAGTTGCACACACTCACTTAGCATTCTTGCATTTGGTGTGCATACTCTTCACATGTCACATTTCACACTTGCACCTTGATGTTGTATTTTGTTGTGTGCTTTTGTGCTTTGTAATTCGTTTCCCGATAGTATTTGGAAACGTCCGCGCATGCACTAGAATGTGCTTGGTTTTACGCGAAGACCGCTTACGGAGGATGCTCTAAGCTTCTCCTTTGGTTTCATCATCTTTGGTGATTCAGCGGTTTGATCGGCGGCCTGGCTGCCGAATGAAACCGTCGTTTGCTTCTAGAAGTGTCTGGAGCAATTCTATGGTTACGATCGGCGGCCACCGACCGCCATTCGAAACCGCCGTTCATACCTGATGGTTTTTAATTCTCGGGTTTGATTCTGCGGTTGGTTCGACGGTTTTGAAACCGTCGATTGAAACCGTCGATTGAAACCGTCGTTTCTCCCCTGCCTATCATGGGAGCAATTCGGCGGTTTCAATCTGCGGCCTGGCCGCAGATTGAAACCGCCAATCGGCGCGTTTCTTTGAAACTTACTCAAAACGACCTCACTTTGATTTGCCCCCCTATATATATGCTATTTTGTCTTTAGGTCAATTAAGAGAGTTCATATTCAGATTTCATACTTAGGATATTTTTCAAAGAGAAGAAAAATTCCAAGAACTCATTTTTAATTACTCAAACACTTTTTCATGATCATCAATCATCATCTAGCATCATCTTTGATCTTCTAGATGTCATCTTGCATGGATTCTTCATCATACTTTGCTTGGTAAGCTTTTCACTAATATCTTACATATTTTGTGTTTTTCTTAACAAGTAATCTCAATTAATTACTTGTATGATTTTCATATATGTTTTGATACAAGATTGAGATTAGTATGTTGTATGTTTGAGAAGTTGTTTTGTGATAGCTAATTAGGTTTTGTGCTTAATCTTGATTAGCTAAACTATTTGACATGTCATTTAGTTTTTAATATCTAGGATTGCTTTAATTGTAAATTCATCATCTTAGATAAGCATATAGGGTTTCCCTTGCTCTATGTTGCATTTGGATATTCATATATTCACTTAGGGTGTTATTCTCTTCATTGAGAAAGTAAGTCTTGTGTGTAGCTTCCGAGATTAGGTTGCTTAGATCGCAAGCAAATTGGACTAGGTTCACTCATACCGGGATTAGGTAGGTGTGTGATTACTTCCGGGATTAGGTTGTAATCATTTTACACATTTAGTGGATTCGAGGTTCGAGTGTGGCTTACTTACTAGCCCGTGGTTTTTTCCGTGAGGGTTTCCACGTAAAAATCAAGTGTTATTTAATTTCCGCATTTTATACTTGATTTATTGCTTTATCTATTTAGGGGTAATTTCGTAATTTTGACTTAACACGAAAAATTGGGTAATAAGCTTTAAATCTATTCACCCCCCCTCTAGATAGTTTCATACACACCGTGCTATAATTTGTTTCAAGAGTGTAATATTGTTTTTGACAATCTTTTCATATTAATAAAGTGATTTCTGATTTAAACAAATCTTATAGCATTTATAGATTGAATATTATAATTGTCAAAAGTAAATAATCATAAGGTCAAAAGACTATGAGAAAAGAAGAATTATTCGTACATCTGGATATGTATAAGGTAGACACAATTCTTTAGTTAGTCTTAAATAATGTTCACAACTTAAGTTAAAGGTTGGGCACCTTTATCTTGTTAAAGTTGTAGAATTCTTTTGCTAGCATTTTAGTGGGATCAAATGAGTTATGATGAGTCTGAAATCATCAAAGGGTCTTCGAGTAAAAAAATCTAGTGCACTGGGTGCATTGAATAGGATCACAATGAAATACTTTATCTAGAACCGTCAGTAGATAAAAGTTTTTTCATTATCAGGACAATCGGAGAGTCTATCTTAATCCTGAGATAAATGATGGACTTATGGTTGCAAGTGTTATCATTTGAGTTATCAATGAGTACGATTATATAGCATAGTCTGGTGGTATTCATTTGTTAATCGATAGAGGACTTCATTTATAGATATGGACATCGTGGCTCCATTTATTAAATGAGAGTAGAATATCATTATATGAATGTTTTGAGGTATTGGATATTGAATCTTAACGTTAAGTTTTCGATAGAGTCTATTAAAACATGGCTTCTGGACAAGTCAAAATATCCAAGTTCAAAATGTGGTCATATGAGTAAATATGGTAACTTGGAGAGCTATAGGCGGTCTATGAGCTCTTGGCGATTACTGATATTCTTCACGAGGATACACCATCTCCAATAAGATTGTCTAGGGTACGAATGAGAAATATTTACTTATTCTATCTTTATTTAAGAGTTCAATTTTAGCTCTTTAGTTGAATGAGTTAAAATTAATAGATCGGACCTAAGTGAATCATTTGTTGATTGTGATTAGGTTATGTCTATTGAAGCTTAAATTTAGATAGCCCACTAAGATCCCCAATCCACACGGACTTGCATGGATCACTTGATATATTCTACCGGACCAATTTATGGGTCCATCTAGAATTGTATTTAATATATTAAGAATATAATTTGCACATTATTTATTTAATGGGCTGATCAATTATATTAATATATTAATGAAAGGCATGTGGGCTTGTTTCTTTTAGTAAGAATGGGTATGGTTCACATGTGGGCTTTTTAATTAAAGTCTAATGGATTAAATAAAATAAGAAAATAATATTAGGCCCATGTATATGGTGTGGGCAGCAAGACTAGAATAATAGTCTAAAATATTATTTTATTTTATTGATTGATTAAAATGGAAATTAATTAATTAATTAGTTAATTATTTAATTAAAATCAGAATCTTTTTCTGACTAGGAAATATGTTTCTTAGTAGTATACTATTGTGGTAGTATAAATAAAATAAAAGACTTTATTTGGTAAGTAGATAAATAAGGGATTTTTTTATCTAATCAAATAAGGAAGTCTTTTATATAGTCACAAATACACTAAAAAGTTGGATTAGGGTTTTGAATTCTAAGGAAATCTACCTAGGGTTAGGATTTAAGTCAAAAGACATAAATCCTACATGGTAAAGGATTTCGGCCTCAATATATAGATATATATGAAATATATATGGTAATTAACTGGATATATATATATATATATATAGATATATTTATAAAGCATGCGGAATATATAGATATATATAGATATATATATTTAAACAGCATGCAGAATAAAAGGCATGCAGAATCGTATATAATATATATTGACTTATATATACATGATACATTATGCAGAATTGGTGATATATATATATATATATTGACTTATATACAATATATATGGCTGCAAGAGTTCGTCCACTATAGAGATATATATATATATATAGACTTGTGGCCACTAAATATATATAAATATATATTCTTTATATAGAATTCATATAACCCTAATGTCTTTGACTTGAGAGTTTTTTCTTTGGCTAGAGAAAAATAGAATCCAACTCTTAGACTAGTGTGATTTTCGGCCAAGAGGAATAGAGAGAAAAGTTTGTTCTTATTTCGATAGTGCACTAGTTACTATTACATCAAAAGGTTTTGTGCACAATTTCGAATAAGGTTCACGCGAGTTTCGATCTACAGATTGTGAATTCAAAAGTGACCGGAACATTCTTTGTTGTCTCTTGAAACTTGTTGTGACTAACGAAAAAGAAAAAGTTTTGTTAATCCATCCTCAGGTACACAATTCAAAGAGAAGGGAGACCACGCTCCTAGGTGATTCACGTTCGTGATTAGATTAGAAGATCTTGTGGATTACCATCGACGCAATGTCAATCGGATCACGCAACAAAGGTATGATATCTTTAGTATAATGTTATTTAATTAGAGGGTTAAGGTTCAACTTATGGAAAAATTTTAAACTATACTAAAATCTAGATTAGTCTCACTTCCGCTGCGTGCAATTGTATTTTTCCCTACATATCCGAACCAAAACTCATGATAGTAGAAATCTAAGTACAATCAAACAATTGGATGACCCAACTCAGAAAGTACCTAGAAGAAGATATTCTGTAAGAAGACGCCATAGAGGCAAAACGCATCAGGTACAGATCGACCCGGTACACCATTATCGGTGGAAAACTGTACATGAAGGGATTATTAAAGGCATTACAGAGATGCGGGGTGGATATAGAAGCTGAGCAAATCCTAAAGGATGTCCACAGCGGCGTGTGCAGAAATCACACATAGGGCAAGAGTTTGGTGCACAAAATACTCAAATCGGGGTTATATTGGCCAACTTTGTTTGCTAAAGCTCAACGATTCATGAAAAGTTGTAAGACCTACTAGAAGATTGCCAATGATATTCTGCAACCTCTTGAGTTGCTTAAAAGCCTCACATCCCTTTGGCCGTTCGCCATGTGGGATCTCGATCTCATAAGACATTGCCTACTAGAGCGAAAGGGGGAGTGAAGCACACAATTGTAGTAGTGGACTATTTTACAAAATGGGTGGAAGCAGAAGCACTCGTACACATCACAAAGGAAAACACCACCAACTTTGTTAAGAAGAATATACTATATAGGTTCAGGATCTCGAGTACTATCATCACTGACAATGGCACCCAGTTTGACAACAAGAAGTTCAAGAAGTTGTGCAAAGACCACAAAATCTCAAATTACTACTCCTCGCCCGCTTATCTTCAAACCAATGGGTAGGCGGAGGCAGTAAACAAAGTGATCAAGCATACCCTGAAGGCAAAGCTGGATGCAAAGAAAGGAAACTGGGCAAACAAGCTTCACGAAGTGTTATGGGCGTACCAAACAACCGTAAGAACCTCTATAGGAGAAACACCTTTTTCCTTGGCATATGGAACTGAAGCTGTCATCCTGATAGAAACATCTTACATTTCTCCAAGAGCACGGATGTATGACCTAGACTACAACGTCGGCATGCTACTGTAAAGTTTGGATGAACTGGAAGAAATGAGAGACAGGTCGCAAGTAAGAAACACAATGTACCAGCAAAGAGCAGCGAGATATTACAACTCTCACATCCGTGATCGAACCAAACTTGTTATGATTTTGGCCCTCATTTCCTTCTCTTTATGCTTGATTCTTGAGCATTTCCCCATGTTTTAACGTCTTAATCAAGTGTTTTAGAATTATTTATGCCACAAGGGCATTTGTGAAGAAGAAGAGGAATTTGAGGCAAAAAGGTGCACAAAATGGAGAAACAGGGCATTATCGCTCTTTGAAAGTGTAGCCTTTAGGCACACAGTGACAAAAGGCAAATTGTAATGGAGAAACCATCAAAGTGTTGCCGCGGTACCGTCACTGTGGCGACCAAGAGGCGATGGAGATGATTAAATCAAGAAAATCAATCAGATGTGGCGCCATGGTGAGATGTCGCTATTTGGACATACCAGGACAGAGAGAATTAAAACCAAGAAGACCATCAGGTGTGGCGTTGCTGTGTTATGTCGTCGCTGTGTTGTGTCGTCATGAGACCAAAAGGTGACCACTCTCAAAATCCCATATCTCCTTGTCGCCTTTCCAGTGTCACTGTTGTGGCCACCGTGAAAAAGATCAAAATTACCACGATAATCGAATCAAAGAATTTGTAACCATTTACCGCAGTGGTTTCACCACAGCGACAACAAACCGCGACACCTTGCCACCTCATCATTTCAAGCAGTTACACAGTACAAATCTAAGGCCTCTATAAATATTCTTCTTCTCCATCAAGCAAGGGAGAGACCATCCATTCAAAAACACGAATTTTCAGATTCAAGCTTAGTGTTCTCTCCTCCATAACTCCCATCTTAACATCCTCCATTTCTCAACTTGAACTAATCTTTTCCATCCCAAACTCAACATCAAAATCTTGATTACTTCACTAAATCTTTCCTCTCT
Source organism: Acer saccharum (assembly GCA_030490815.1). NCBI lineage: Eukaryota > Viridiplantae > Streptophyta > Magnoliopsida > Sapindales > Sapindaceae > Acer > Acer saccharum. The sequence goes on from CM059869.1 coordinate 44,106,224, forward strand.
TCCCATTCTCTACATCTCAATCCCTTTGTCACTAGCCGTAGTGTTAGGTTTCTGAGTTGTATTGGCACTATTCTATATCAAAATGACATTTCCTTTGTATTGATTAGTTGTCTAGGATTCACGGTTTAACAAGCTTCAAGGAAATTGGGCAACATATCAAGCAAAGTGAAGCATTCAAGAGGAGAAAGCATCAAGAGTATACTTAGACCTCTATCCTCTTATAAGGCTTAGGCACACATACACATGGCATTCATTTGTGTCCCTACATAGTTATACACCATTAGTATAACACATTCACACACTTGGTAATGTATGCACATGCACTATATTTAATTTGATAAACATTGTGAAATTGCATGTTCTAGGACTATGTCTAGGAAATGGCATACTTGTGTGATCTTGTGTTTATTTGTTTCTGTGTTATTGTTTTTTGGACTTGAACATGATCTCATTTTTTCCTTATTGAGTCCCGGTCATTTCGGTTACTCATTCATTCGGTTTCGAGTCTAAACTAGGATGCTATGCTACTTTGCGTTCTCAAACATTGTGCTGTCTTCGTCATCGTGTATCGAGTCAAATTCTCAACCTTTTGTCAAAGTTTCATAGTCTTCCTTGTGCGTGAGGGAGTCATGGTTTGTAATCCAAAGATAGATTCAAATTCGGAGTTCGAAGGCTTGAATACGGCCGAAGAACGCAAGAGAAGCGTGAGGGAGTCAAGAATGGCCAAATGCCATTTGGTGGTGAGCCCATAAGGAGGCCCTGAGCCTTATGGCTCAGACACCTCTTTGCCCCGTGAGGCACATGCACCTCTCACAGGGTGGTAAGGTGGCTGCCTCTAATTCGTCACCGAATTCCCTCTCTTCATTTCATTTAAATGTCCTCCTTTCCCTCCCATTTCATTCCAAGAAGAAAATTTGAAAAAGAGAAGTGTAGAATTTTCTCTCAAACTTTCCCAACTTTCAAACACCATAACTTTCTCATTTCTTATCCAAATTGAGTGATTCAAGTTGGAGAATCTTTGTATCAAGTCCCCTACCTTCTCCAAAAGAGTTTGTAGCTGTTTGATCATGTTTTGTGGTGGTTCTTCAATCAAAACCGAAACTGCACGGGATTCCTAGGTATTCAACTAAACTTTGTGTTTTCATCTTTTTAAACGTTCAATTACCTTGGGTTTTCTTCTTCTAAATGTATGTGTATGTATGATGAATGCTATTGAGAAGGATAGCTTCATATCAAAGCTAATCTAGTCTAATTAGAGACTAAATGTGAACTAGTTTTTTAGGATTCTAGTTTTTCACATGTTTGAGTGTTGTATTGTGATTAGCTTGATATCTAGGGTTATTTGTGATTTGATTGACTCATTTTATGATTAATAACCTTAGCATGTGCTTGGATCCTTTATTTGATCAAAACTAGAATTAGCACATTTGATTTTGTGTTTAGAGCTAACTAGGATTTAATTGATTATTCATTATGTCTTTGCTCTAAATACTTGCTAGAATATTCATTGATCATATTTTGTGATTCTAGCATTTTTGTGTATGTTTCTAATATCTTGAATTTGTGCTTCATGTATATGCTTTATTCATGTGTTAGGTGTTTCACATGCTCTAGGTTTCAATTCATGTTTTGTAACTAGACAATTTTTGACTTGTGTGCTCACATGACTAAGTCTAGTTTCCATGGGATGTATTAATCATATATTCTATGTTGCATGTGTTTGCATCATTTGCATCACTTAGATCATTTGCCTTGCAAAAGGTGGAAGTCTCATATTGGACTGAGTAAAGCTTCAACTTGAGTATTAAGTCTTGGCTAGGAGTGTAAGGCTCCGGATAGTCAAGCAAAAAGTCTTAGTTAGGATCAAGGGAATCTGGATAACTAAGTAAGAAGTCTTAGCTAAAAGTGTGATACTCCGGATGGTTGAGCTAGGGAAGCTTAATTAAGATCTTTGTGATCTGGATAGCTAAGCAAGAAATCTTCCTAGAGATGTGAGCATCTTTGATAGGAAGTTGCTTTCTAGAGACATGAGTGAAGTGTCTTGGATAGAACGTAGGCAAAGTGATTCACTAGGCCCGAGGGTAGAATAGGGGTTGATAGCTTGGAGAGTGTATCATGGGATTGGTCAAGTCTTTGAATGTGTATCTCCTTTTCATCATAGTGGATTACGGTTTACCGGTGGTTGTGGATTCAACCCGTGGATATTTTCTCTTCGGAGGTTTTACCACGTAAAAATCAATGTGTCAAATGTCTTTATCTCTATCTCTCTATATTTGTATATATGATCAATATATCTTGTTTAAGATCTTCATTTCTTCACATCCTTGTAAACAAGATTTTTGTAGAGAAAGAGATGCACACATTATTTGTTGAATCAACATTTGTTTCTTGTATCTTGTAAGTGTTAGAACTTTGTATCTTGTGATATTCTATATCAACTTGTAAAGTTTTACTTAGTGAACTTGCATTGTAATATTCAAAGTACAACTTGTGGAATTTGCTCTTTATTGAATATACTTATGTATGAGATACATTGTTTCTTGGTATATGTTTGTAGACTAAGGGTGGTGAATTGAGCATACATGTGTTAATTGTTTTCCCATAACAATCATGTTAAAGGTTAATTTGTATACTCACCAAGGTTTTGATAATTATCACGAAAGAGTTTTAAAATTAGAGTGTCAACCTATTCACCCCCCCCCCCCCCCCCCCCCCCCCCCTCCTAGGGGTTATTTGGTATAACCTTGTAGGTATTTTCACATAGACATCCACCTATCTAGACATATCCTTATCTTCCACTCTTTGCACTAGGAGCTTTTAAGGAAAGGAATGAGCAAGCATTAAAGAAGGAGGCCCAAGGGTGATTTCCTTATCTATTACTTCTTTGCTTTTGATTGTAACTATGTGTAACTAAACCCCCTTTCTAAGGGATAGATGTGAGGAACATTTGGATTTGGGTTTTGCTTAAGCTTTAATATATTTGAATCTCTATTTGTGTTCTAATTATTTTATAACTAGATCTTATTCATTATATGATTGGCATTGTATACCCACTAGTTAATCATACTCTTGTTTAGGATAATTTGTTATGGAATAAAACTTGGATTGACAACCCTTATAAGACTAAGAGCATAGTGAATAGGATAGATTGTTGGAGAGCATATCAACCGCAATAATCTAAACCTTGATTTGTAACAAAACCAATCCCATCTTGACACCCTCTCCTTAATCGGTTATGCATTTTTGTGGGAAGTTGTTTAGGGTTCATAGTGATGGTCTAAACACATTCAAGAATACAAATGGTTAACAAATGTGAGATTGGTTTAGTAATGAAGCTTGAAAAGCATTGCCCACAATCCACTTGCTAATCCATCAATTCCCTAGCATCTCTCTTAATTGTTTACACCCATTAATCTTATCAAGATTGTTGATCTTTCTATTTGTCCTATCACATTTTGTTACTTTTACTTTTAATTCATGTTTGGTGGTTTCTCAAACCACACACTATCCCTTTACTATGTCCTACTTTATTGCACTTTTAGATTAGTTCATCAATCCAATGCATTACTCTAATTCCCTATGGAATGAACCTTTGATTACCATTAATTTACATCCTAAGAGGATTCTTAAGTGGCTAAAAATGGTTTTCAAATGATCACATAAATATATCATTTTTGTTGTGCGAAACGACCTCATCAAAAATTGGTGCCGCTGCCGGGGAATTAGTAGCGATTGTTGAATTGATTAACTTTTCTTTGTAGCTTATAATCTTATTTAGATAGATTACTAACTTTTACTTTTGAATAATTCTTGTTATTGTTAATTGTTTGTAGATTTTTGTAGTTCTTTTTACCTTTTGTGTTTTCTTTTATCTATTCCATTTTCAGGAGTTTAGGTGCATGCACGGTAGGAGATCCTTAGGAAGAGGACTACACTCACCACTGGAATCTAGCCGTGTATGAAGAATTGTGAGGGAATTTGAAGAAGTTCCAGCGCAAACTCCGGATATGGAGAGACAAGCAACAAGGAGGGAGGAAAAAGCTCCTCTTAGGGAAAAAAAGACTCAAGAGACTCCTAATAACCATGGTCAAAGGATAACCATAGGAGAGTACTCATTGCCTACAATTGGGAATAAACCTTCACCAATTGTCTTGGATCCGGTTACAAAGAGATATAAGCTAAAAAGGATGCACATCAACCTCTTACCTTTCTTCTATGGGAAGTTGAATGAGGATTGCTTGCAATTCATGAAGGAGTATAACGCGATCATCGAGACATTTCCGATATGCAACTCTCTTGGCAGTAACTCCATATGAGATGTTTTCAATATTGCCTTAAGGATTTGACAATGAAGTGGTTGATGGGACATAGGCCGGGATCTTTGACTAGTTGGGGCCAAATTTGTGGTGTGTTTTTCAATAGATATTTCCCCGCTAGGAAAGCTAAGGAGCTTAAGGTTAAGATTGCAGATTTCAATGAAAATGAAGGAGAGCTATTCCATGAGTCATGGGAGAAGTATCAATTACTCTTAGCTCAATGCCCTCCTCACATGTTTTTTGAAGTGTACAAGGTTTCGTGCTTCCAAGGTGGCCTCACCCGTTTTTCTCAAGTGTTGGTGGATAATGCTTGTGGAGGTTCTTTTGACACAAAGACCGCAATGGAGATATACGAGATATATGATATGCCAGCACAAAACTCTCAACAAAGGAATGCAAATAGTGTCCGAGGTGGAAGGTTTGATATGAATGCTAACACGGAAACCGCTATTGAGATCTATAGGATGAACAAGAAGGTGGATTCCTTGACATCTATCATTGAGAGCATAGGATTTCCCAAGGTCGGGGTGAAGATGGTAGGAAGACAAGAGTAAAGCTCTAGTGATCAACTTAATGATAATGGAGGTTTATATGACATGAATGACAGACAAGAGCAAGAGGAAGTACAAGCAATGGGTTTTCAAGGGCAAGGGAACAACCCCTACTCAAACACCAATAATCCAGGATGGAGGTGAAACTAATTATAGCACGGTGTGTATAAAACTATCTAGAGGGGGGCTGAATAGATTTTACGCTTTTTACCCAATTTTTTGTGCTAGTCAAAATTACGAATTTACCCTCAAGATAATATAAACAAGCAAGTGTAATATGGTGCGGAAATTAAATCAACACTTGATTTTTACGTGGAAACCCTCATGGGAAAAACCACGGGCTATGTAAGTAAGCCACACTCGAACCTCGAATCCACTAAATGTGCAAACGATTACAACCTAATCCCGGAAGTAATCACACACCTACCTAATCCCGGTATGAGTGAACCTAATCCAATTTGCTTGCGATCTAAGCAACCTAATCCCGGTTGCTACACACAAGACTTACTTTCTCTAGAAGAGAATACAACCCTAAGTGAATATATGTGAATATCCAAAATGCAACATAGAGCAAGGGAAACCCTATATGCTTATCTAAGATGATTAATTTGCAATTAAGAACAATCCTAGATATCAAAACTAAATGACATGTCAATTAGTTTAGCTAAACAATATTAAGCACAAAACCTAATAAGCTAGCACAATACAACTTCTCAAACATACATCATACTAATTGACGCGCCCCGGAACGGTCTATAATAAAGTATCCCCGGTGGCGCCAATAACTCGATCGGCGCACGCGGGACACACGATAGTTCTATAAACTATCGTGAAATAAATGGGGCGTGTATGTTTATCCGCAAGCGCACGGATCGTTACGATCGCATAGCGACAAGTACGGTTCGTTCCACAGGGAATGGATTCGTTAACTGTGTCTAGTTCTAGTGTTTATTAAAGCATGTAAAAAGGAAAACGGTGTGTGATGTGTGTGTGTGGAGGTGTAACTAACTAGGATAGAAATGTAGCCGGGTGTCTTGGCTATCTAATTAATCTACTCCTAATTAAGTTAATCTACTCCTAAAGGCAAGACACCCTAACTACGAAAATAATGGTGGCTTGGAGAAAAGCAAAACATGAAACACATATGGGATATAAGTTTACCAAACACAAGATAGAGATCATGTTGATTGTTTAACATGTGAATTCCATTTAATTCGAGTAAGGGTTCGTTCTCTTGATTACGGAAATTACCCTGGAATCTTGATTAGGGAATTCCTGAAATCATGTCATCACTCTCCAATCGGAAGAGTGATTGTGTCTAGGGTTTAGACCGATTAAGCACAAGAACATTAACCCAAGCTATCATAGCATAGTTATGCTAAGCCTTTTCCATTCAATTAAGCTAATAGTCAAACTCATACTTGAAATGATAATCCAAGTACAAACTCAACTCTCAATTACCCTAATCATTCTAAACACATACATATTGAGTCTTCTACTAACATGCATACATAAATGAGATAATTGATTACAACTACTCCTAAATCATTAGTTAATCTACTCCTAATCTCATTCATACATACATATTAATATCTAACTCTCAACACATATGAATATCATAAATAGAGATTATAAATGATAGCAAAGAATAGAACATACTTAAATCAATCCTAATGAACAATACAACATATATTATAGCATAAGTGTTAGGTTTACAAATATTCCCACATAAGTTACACATCATAAGAAAATACAAGGAGGTGAGTAGTAAAGATCACCCTTGAAGACAAGCCTCCAAAAGCTCTCTCAATTCCTATGAACTTCTATGGCTCGGTTTTTACACACGAACCCTCCTTCTCCTTGTATCTAATCCTCCATGGAAGGCTTTCCATGGAGGAAAATCCCCCATGGAAGCTTAGAGGTTGCTCTCTCTCTTTTGTGATGTTCAATCCAAGAAAGTGGTTCTTAGAGCAAAGTTGGGTGGTGCACCCTTAAAAGAGAGGAAATAGTGATGTATATATAGTGGGGAGTGTATAGGGCAAGAATGGGGATCAAAATATCCCAAAATATCTGAAAATCCTCTTGAGTCAGCCAATTGGGCGAGCTCATTCACTCTGCCTCGCGGGCTTATGCCCGCCGCCAGAAGTCGCCTTGGAAAAATTGATGTTTCCCGCGAGCTTGAACCTTCTGGACGGCTGGCTTCTTCCCGCGGCATGAAACCGCTGTCTCCCGACGAGTTTGGACGTTCTGGAACGCGGGAAAGAAGCCGCCAACCCAAGCTTCCGAGCTTGCATGGCCATGGAGTTTGGAGGATTTGGTGGAGAGTGGAAACTTTGCATGGGAGGCTCAAAGTGGGTCCATCGTGACCGAGAGGAGACCGGCTACAGATTTGGGCGGAGAACGGCCAGAAAAACAGTCGAAAAATGGCCGGAATAGGTTGGGTTGAAGTCGGGTCACGACCGGGTTGAACTTGGGTCGAACTCAGGTCGGGTCGGGTCGGGTCGTCGCGGGTCGAGGTGACCCAGCTGCAGCTTAAAGACGACCTGACGTCAGCGTGACGTCAGGCTGACGCGGACCCTCCCAAAACGACGCCGTTTAGCGCGTGACGTGGCAGGCTGATCTATGCTTTGCACGGTCAATTACAATATGCACCCCTGCTCTTCTCCTTATTCACAGAATATTCAATACTTTCCTGAATATTACACTTTGACCCCTGATTCTCCACAATGACATATTTGCCCCTGAATTCCCCTGTTTTCTTCCATTTAGGTTTTAACACCCACTCTGAGGGATTTTTACCTACACATAACTAAAACACATATTATATACACAAAAGTGCTCGGAAACGAACACAAAATCTAGGAATAGGGAGCGCTAAATGTGAACATTTGGAGCGCGATCACTAATCTCAATCTTGTATCCAAAGCATACAAAATAACAAACAAGTAATTAATTGAGATTGCTAGATAAGAGAAACACAAAATATGTAAGATATTAGTGAAAAGCTTACCAAGCAAAGTATGATGAAGAATCCATGCTAGATGACATCTAGATGATCAAAGATGATGCTAGATGATGATTGATAATCATGAAAAAGTGTTTGAGTGATTAAAAATGAGTTCTTGGAATTTTTCTTCTCTTTGAAAAATATCCTAAGTATGAAATCTGATATGAACTCTCTTAGCTGACCTAAAGTCAAAGTGTTATATATATAGGGGCCATAAGTGAAGTGTGGTCGTTTTGGAAAAACGCACCAAAAAAATCTATGTGGCTCGCCTGCCGCGGTTGCACAACCGCGGCACTATAACCGCGGCACAGCAAAGACGTTGCTGTCGCTCGACTGCCGCGGTTGTGGAACCGCGGCAGAAACCTGGAAGTCTCTGTCGCTTGCATGCCGCGGTATGCCAAAATTAGGCAACCGCGGCAGCACAACCGCGACACTGGAAGGGCAAGCCTTCTAAGCCACTTCACACAGAAGAAAACATGCAATAAGTGCACGTGTGAGTGTGAAAACAATGCAACCTAATGCTTAACAAGATATGGCAATTAATAAGCTAGATGCAATCATTTAATATGCAAGAAGAGATGAAAATAGGCATTAATGCACAACACAAATGAACACAACATACAAAGATAAGACATATGCATGAGTTGTGAGTGTGTGCAACTATCTCTTCAAGACAAGTAAGCACAAAGAAAATTACCTTCGGTGCTTATCAACACAAGGTCTTCAAAGGGCTTCGAACAATAAAACCAATACCTAAGCTACCCTTACAAAGTACCCCAACATGTGGTTTGTCCACGAAATTAGCCAATCAACAATTGGGAACCTTACAATCTCCCCCTTTGGCTATTTCGTGACAAAACCACCACTCACATGGTTCCTCACAAAAAAAATAGAAACTACGGGACTACAATGATATTCTACATTACAAAGAGATAAGAGAATGCAACTTGAAGTCTTCAATCCTCTTGTAGAATAATCAATCCCTGAAAAGAGTTTCTAACATTTCCAATACAAGAAAAGTGTGAGATTAATCATGTGAGAACAATACCAAGCATTTGCATTTTTAGAATTTAGGCACAACATTACCAAATGTATGCAATGTATGATAAATGCAATGCTCCCCCTCAAAGGGTTACTCCCCCTCAATGTATGTTCTCCCCAAAGTGCACAATAGCTTCTATATTTTGCAACTCCCCTTACCATATCCTACTCCCCCTTTTTGTCATGATATAGGCAAAGGAGTAGTCCCCAACCGGGTCACTCATAGCAATGAGAGATAGATGTAGGGAAAAATACCGTAGTACACGCAGCGGAAGCGAGACTAAAAATAGATTTAGTGACTTGTAAAAGTTTTTCCTTTTATGAACCTTAAACCCTTTAATTAATTAAACATACATATACAAGAACAAAAAGTAGAATACCTTTTGTCGCGTGATCCGATTGACTTACGTCGATGGTAATCCGCAAGATCTTCAATCCTAGCACGAACGTGGATCACCTAGGAGCGTGGTCTCCCTTTTCTTTGAATTGCAAACCTGTGAATGGACAAAACAAACTTTTCTTTTCTTTGTTAGTCACAAAAACAATCAAAAGAATGACTAAGATTATTTCGGTCACTTTTGAGTTCTCAATCTTGTGATCGAAACTCGCGTGAACCTAGATCGATATCGTACACACAAGCTTATTGATGAATAAGCAAATAGTATACTATCAAAGAATAATCTAACACTCCTTTTTGTTTTAGTAGAATAAAATCTTTCTATGAATTGAGAAGAAGAAGAAATTTGTATCAAGAACACATGAAGTGGCCGAATTCTATACTTGTCAATATATAGGTGGCCTAAGTTTGCTTCTTCTTTTCTTTTATTATTCGGGTTGCCGAAATCCTAACCTAGAAATAACTAAGGTTGCCGCAAACACATGCCCACCATAGGCTTATGTTGCACCCTAATTTCCATCTAGTTTTAAGACATCAAACCCTAATCCAACTCATAGATCTTTTATTCTTTTATTTTGACTAAATAAAAAGACTTCTTATTTGATTAAATAAATAAAACTAATTATTTATTTCCTTATCAAACAAGTCTTTTACTTTTACTTTTAGGAAATATATTTCCTTATTAGAAAAGATTTGTTTCTTTAACTAAACAATTAATTAATAAATTAATTAATTCTTATTTAATTAAAACAATGAAACAAAATAATACATTAGGTTAAAAATAACCCTTGCCGCCCCACTTAGAGTAAATGGGACAAAATATTATTTTCTTATTTCATTTAATCCATTGGACTTTAAATAAAAAGCCCACATGTGAACCAGACCCATTCTTACTAAAAGAAACAAACCCACATGTCTTTCATTAATATATTAATATAATTGCGCAGCCCATTACTAAAATAATGTGCAAATTATATTCTTAATATATTAAATGCAATTCTAGATGGACCCTTAAATTGGTCCAGTAGAATATATCAAGTGATCCATGCAAGTCCGTGTGGATTGGGGATTGTAAGGGTTCCCGTTGTGTTTAATTGGCTTATTTCGTGATCAAACCATAATTGGGGATTCTTTGTAAGGGTAGTTTAGATATTGTTGTTAGTGCATTAGGCCCTTTGAAGACCTCATTATTGACAAGCACCAAAGGTAATATTCTAAGTGCTTACTTGTCTTGAAGAGATAGTTGCACACACTCACAACTCATGCATAGTTTTAATCTTTGTATGTTGTGTTTCTTTTTGTTGTGCATCAATGCTTATTTACATCTCTTCTTGCTTGATTTTATGATTGCATCTTGTGTTTATAACATCATAGCATTTAGGCTTTTAGGATGCATCTTAGTTTAACTTGTACCCCTTGCATGATTGCTTGTGGGGTACAATTTTTGGGCTGTGTGCTGGTCCACCAGCGCCGCTCACCGACGTAAAACGCCCAGTGGAGCGCCGCTGGTCGTGCGCTGGTGTGGACCAACGCCGGCCACCAGCGCCAATCGCCCAGGTGTGTGCCGCTGGACTGGCGTTGGTGGCAGCGCCTGTCGTCCAGCGCTGGTCCACCAGCGCAGGTCCACCAGCGCACAGAGTATTTTTCTGGCGAAATTTCAAAATGACCTCACTTCACTTATGGCCTCTATATATATGCTAACTTGATTTTAGGTCACTTACAAGAGTTCTTATTCATGCTTCATACTTAGGATATTTTTCAAGAGAAGAAAAATACACAAAGAACTCATTTTTAATTACTCAAACACAATTTCATGATCATCAATCATCATCTAGCATCATCTTAGATCATCTAGATGTCATCTTGCATGGAATCTTCATCATACTTTGCTTGGTAAGCTTTTCACTAATATCTTACATATTTTGTGTTTAATTTATCTAGCAATCTCAATTAATTACTTGATTGTTATTTTGTATGCTTTAGATACAAAATTGAGATTAGTATGATGTATGTTTGAGAAGTTGTATTGTGCTAGCATATTAGGTTTTGTGCTTAATATTGATTAGCTTAACTAATTAACATGTCATTTAGTTTTGATATCTAGGATTGTTCTTAATTGCATATTAATCATCTTAGATAAGCATATAGGGTTCCCTTGCTCTATGTTGCATTTTGGATATTTTCACATATTCACTTAGGGTTGTATTCTCTTCAAGAGAAGGTAAGTCTTGTGTGTAGCAATCGGGATTAGGTTGCTTAGATCACAAGCAAATTGGACTAGGTTCACTCATATCGGGATTAGGTAGGTGTGTGATTACTTCCGGGATTAGGTTGTAATCGTTTGCACATTTAGTGGATTCGAGGTTCGAGTGTGGCTTACTTACATAGCCCGTGGTTTTTCCCGTGAGGGTTTCCACGTAAAAATCAAGTGTTGATTTAATTTCCGCACCATATTACACTTGCTTGTCTATATTATCTTGAGGGTAAATTCGTAATTTTGACTAACACGAAAAATTGGGTAAAAAGCGTAATATCTATTCACCCCCCTCTAGATAGGTTTATACACACTGTGCTTTAATTAGTTTCAATTGGTATCAGAGCGGGTTCCTAGACATACATAGGTGATCCTTGCTTATTTTGGTGTGTTTTGCATTTTGTGTGATTTTTGATTATTCATACATTTGCATTCATTTCATTCATTCATAAACATTATGAGTGGAAACGGTGGAAATGGTGGTGGCCACGAAGGAGCTTCTAGCACAAGGCCTCCACTTCTTACCGGTTTGAACTATTCCCAATGGAAAGGGAAGATGGAATCCTACATATGCCAAATTCATGACCGTGCATGGATGGCGGTGGAAGACGGATATGATCTCCCTATGATGACTCCCGTGGGTGGAGGACAAGATGTTTTGAAGCCTAAGGCGCAATGGAACGCGCAAGAGTTTGAGGCTTCAAAGTGGAATAGGAAGGCGATGCATGCCATTATGTGTGCAATGGATGAGAATCAGTACAAGCTTATTCAGAATACTCAGATTGCCAAAGTGGCATGGGACATCCTTCAAGTTGCACATGAGGGAACCGAGGTGGTGAAGGAGTCCAAGCTTCAAGTCCTCCAAACTCAATTTGAGTTACTTAGGATGGGAGAGGATGAATGCTTCAACGACTTCGAAATCAAATTGATGGACATAGTAAATCAAAGCCATCAACTCGGAGACCCGTATTCGGATAGGAGAGTCAAGCAAAAAATTATGAGATCTCTCCCCGATAGGTTCGAATCAAAGGTGACGGCCATAGAAGAAAATAGTGGCTACATGGATATGAAGCCAAGTGAGGTAATTGGGCGTCTCCTTGCATATGAGTCTAGGAAGGCTCCTAGCACCACTACTCCTCCTAAGAAGTCTAAAGGAATAGCTTTGAAAGCATCTAAGGATGCAAAGGAGCCAAAGCATGAATCGGATGAAGACCTTGCCTTCTTTGTGAAAAGGTTCAACAAGGTTATGGGGTTCAAGAAGAAGAAGGGATTTGGGTCAAGAGGACAAGATTTGAAGAAAAAGAGTTCCTTCAAGAAGTTTGAGCCTAGACAAGAGAGGACCGAAAGGAAAGGGGTCCGATGCTTTGAATGTGGTGGGATTGGTCACTTTGCCCCCGAATGTGCTAATCACAATGAAAGGAAGAAGGGTAAAGTGATGGCCGCCACATGGAGTGGGAGTAGTGATGACTCCAATGAGGAAGATGAGTCTTCTAGTGAAGAAGAGCTCATAGCTAACTTCCTAGCTTTTGCCTCTTCTCACAAGAGCAAAAGAGCTAGTGAAAAAGAGGAGATGAGTCAAGAGGAAATTAACTCTAGTGAAGAAGAAAGTGACTCCTCTTCTAGTTCCAAAAAGAAGTTTGTGGAGCAAAAGGTGCTTGCTAAATACCATGCCGAGTTCAATGATTTAGCACTTAAAAGCACAAGAAAGATTGAGAGGTTGAGAGAAGAAAACCTTGAACTTTCGGCTCACAATGACCACTTAAGTGAACAAGTGGAAAGATTGAAGAGGAGAGAGGATAAGTTAATTGAGGAGTTAGACTTATCCAAGAGAAGTGAAGAAGGCTTGAAGAGGGAACTTGTTGAAGTTAAAGGGTCCTTGGCTAGGATAGATTCTAGCACCAAGAAGCTTGATCATTTACTTGGTGTTGGAAAGAGTCCAAGTGACAAGAGAGGTCTTGGGTATGAAGATGGCAAGAAAATCTCAACCTCTAACAAGACAGTGTTTGTCAAGAGCTTGAAGAACGAAGAAACTTCATTTGTGCAACCTCCTAGGAAGAAGTTAGAAATAGGACAAAGTTCTAATGCACAAGTGAAAATGGGGCCAAGAAGGAAATCTCAAGCTCAACCTCCTAAGGTTCCTCAAGCCAACACTCCTCCCAAATTGGCTCACAAAGGAAAGAGACCAATCATGCAACCTCAAGCTTGGAAGCAACCAAGACCGGTTCAACAACGAAGATGGATTGAACCCACTTATCCACAAAGACATGGACGTGCTCAAAGGCGAGGTATGATTCCTGTTTTCATCCCTATTTGTCACTTTTGTGGTTGTGATGGTCATATTAGACCAAATTGCTTTCAATATATTAAAATGTGTAGAAAACAAAGCATGATTGAAAAGAGAAAGAATAGAGCCAAGATGCATGTTTCTAGGAAAGAAAATATTGATTTGCATGATCCTAGAAATAGTAGAGCACATGTACCAAAGACCACTAAGAAAGCTAAAATTGTTGCTAAGTGGATTAGAAAGAATGAAAATGTTTGCCATGTTGCACAAATAGCCTTGAAGGCAAATTCTTCTAATTTTTGGTATTTGGATAGTGGGTGCTCTAGGCACATGACGGGAAACAAGAGTTTCTTCGAGACTCTTGTTATGGAGGAAGGTGGAAACGTCACTTTTGGTGATGGATCCAAAAGAAATGTTGTAGGGAAAGGAACCATTTCCGTTCCCGGATTACCCTCCTTATCCAATGCTTTATTTGTTGATGGCTTGAAAGCCAATTTAATAAGCATTTCACATCTTAGTGATGAAGGATATTCCGTCTTGTTTTCTAAAGATTATTGCTCTATCCTAAAACCCGATGGACAAACCTTGTTGAAGGGCATGAGATCTAGCGACAATTGTTATTGTCTTGAAGCTAGAATTGTATCTAATCATGTGTCCATGGATGAGCAAATTGAGTTGTGGCATGAAAGACTTGGCCACATGAACTTTAGGGATCTACGGACCCTTGGAAAGTTCAATTGTGTGCGTGGCCTCCCTAAGCTTGGGAAGAAAGCCAATGGTATTTGTGGACCTTGCCAACAAGGAAAGCAAACTAAAAGCATGCACAAAAAGGGTAAGTATCTCACCACCAAGGAGCCACTTGAGCTTCTCCACATGGACCTCATGGGTCCCATGCAAACCGAAAGTTTGGGTGGAAAGAGATACATTTTTGTTTGTGTTGATGATTTCTCTAGGTTCACATGGACATATTTTCTTAGAGAAAAATCCGTAACTTTTGATAAGTTTAAAATGCTTTGTAATAAAATTCAAAATGAAATGAACTCTAATATTAAAAGCATTAAACGGATTAGAAGTGACCATGGGAGGGAATTTGAGAATGCCACCTTTGAAACCTTTTGTAATGGTTTAGGCATCTCCCATGAATTTTCTGCTCCTAGGACACCTCAACAAAATGGAGTTGTTGAGAGGAAAAATAGGGTCCTCCAAGAGATGGCCCGTGTGATGTTGCTTGCAACAATGTCCCTAGGAACCTATGGGCCGAAGCCATCAACACGGCTTGCTATATAGGAAATAGAGTATTCCTAAGGCCCAGTACTAGAAACACCTCCTATGAGTTATGGAAAGGCAAGAGGCCAAATGTTAGCTACTTCCACACTTTTGGAAGCAAATGCTACATTTTGATTGACCGTGATCAACTTGGCAAATTTGATGCTAAGAGTGATGAGGGTATTTTTATTGGCTATGCCTTAAATAGTAGAGCCTATAGAGTTTTCAATTTAAAGACTCTAAGTGTTATGGAATCATCCAATGTCGTATTTGATGATACTAGGCTCAAGTCAAATGATCATGAGGAGGAGGTTATTTTTAGTGATGATTCTCCTTTGGAGGAGGTTGTGGTGTCACCTAATGTTGGGACATCTAATGTCAACAATAATGACACACAACCTATTGATAGAGTTCCTCTCTTGGACTCTAAAGAACCCGCTCCATGGGTTAGGAAACTCCATGATAAAGAAGATATCATTGGAGAGGTAAATGAGGGTGTTAGGACTAGACGTCCACTTGCTAATCTTATTAGCTATACATGCTACACCTCTCAAATTGAACCCAAAAAGGTTGAAGAAGCCTTAAATGATGAATTTTGGGTTCTTGCCATGCAAGAAGAGCTAAACCAATTCGAAAGGAATGAGGTTTGGACTCTAGTTCCTAGGCCTAAGACCACTAATGTTATAGGCACTAAATGGATATTTAGGAACAAATCCAATGAGGATGGCAACATAGTGCGGAACAAGGCTAGACTTGTAGCACAAGGGTACTCTCAAATTGAGGGTATCGACTTTGAGGAGACTTTTGCTCCCGTTGCCCGCTTAGAGTCCATTAGGCTTCTCTTGTCCATCTCTTGTGTGCACAAGTTCAAATTGCACCAAATGGACGTCAAGAGTGCCTTCCTCAATGGCTTCTTGCAAGAGGAAGTGTTTGTTGAACAACCTAAGGGGTTTGTGGATGCACACCACCCCAACCATGTTTATCGCCTCAAGAAGGCACTTTATGGGTTGAAACAAGCACCGAGGGCTTGGTATGAGCGCCTCACTCAATTTCTTGTTGACAACAACTACACAAGAGGTAGTGTTGACAAGACACTATTCATCAAGAGAGACAATGATGAGCTTTTCATAGCTCAAATATATGTTGATGATATAGTTTTTGGCTCCACCAACAACACCAAAGTCCAACAATTTGTTGATGTCATGTCTCTTGAATTTGAGATGAGTCTTGTTAGTAAGCTTAGTTACTTCCTAGGTTTGCAAATTAGGCAAATGCATGATGGGATTTTCATAACCCAAGCCAAATATGCTAAGAACCTAGTGAAGAAGTTTGGTTTAGAGAAAGCCAAACATTGTGATACACCCATGAGTACCACTTTGAAGCTAAGCAAGGATGCTAGTGGTAAAAGTGTGGAACAAACTCTATATCGAGGCATGATAGGTAGCTTGCTTTATTTGACCGCAAGTAGGCCCGATATATCTTTTAGTGTGGGTGTGTGTGCTAGGTACCAAGCGGATCCTAAGGAGTCCCACCTCTCTTCCGTAAAGAGGATCATTCGCTATGTGAATGGGACATCTAACTATGGGATTTGGTACTCTTTTGACACTAATGCTAGTCTAGTTGGCTTTAGTGATGCGGATTGGGCAGGAAATTGTGATGATAGGAAGAGCACATCGGGCGGTTGCTTCTTTCTAGGCAACAACTTGGTGTCTTGGTTTTGCAAGAAGCAAAACTCGATTTCCTTGTCCACGGCCGAGGCCGAATACATAGCCGCAGGGAGTGGATGCACACAACTCCTATGGATGAAGCAAATGCTAGTAGACTACGGATTCAACCAAGGTACTCTCACTCTCTTTTGTGATAACATGAGTGCTATTAATATTTCCAAGAATCCGGTTCAACATTCTAGAACTAAGCATATTGACATCCGCCATCACTTCATTAGAGAGCTTGTTGAAAATAAATGCATAGTACTTGAACATGTAGGTACTAATGATCAACTTGCGGACCTATTTACTAAACCCTTAGATGCTACTCGATTTAAAACTCTTAGTAGATCTATTGGGATATGTCTTGTGGAGTGATGTTCTATGATTGACCCCATATGGGAAACTCAAGAAAAGAGAGCTATTTTGCATTCTTGTAACTTGCATAAAATTTGAAATAACTTATGCCTCTTCTTTTGATTGCTTGAGTAAGCTTGGTTGTACATATGTATATATGTTTTCTATTCTATAAGTGTGAACCTTGCTTGTTTACAATCCATGTCATATTTATGTTCAAACATGCATTTTTGGACTAGGAGATTTACATAGGAAGTATGATGTGAATGACCTATAGTTATCTCCATGACATGATGTTTCTTAAATAACATGCTAATGCTAAATGAAAAAGCATGAAATTCATACAACATGCTCACATGAAAAGCATGAATTGATGATTGCATATTCTTAAAAATACAAAACTTGTGTGAAAGCTAATGAGACTCAAAATGAATAAAGGACCTTGTATCCGTTCAAAGGAATTTACATTCCAAATGTCTCTCTTTCTTTATTAGTTGAACATGGTTACTATCATACGGATATCTTATCCGGAAAAATCAAATAGGGTGCAAAGTCGCTCATGCCATGTTTCGCTTATAAAGTTGGATATAGTTACTCTTAAATTGAAATCAATAATCTCTATATCCTTGCTTATCCCATGACATTGGTGAAATTGGTTTGACTTCTTATTAGAAACCTTTGTCATTTGCTTTGCCAAATACCATTGTATTTTGGACTTGAATGCTATATGTCTTGTATGCAAAGCATGTTGGATTCACACATTTTCCTCAAATAAATCTCCTTGTTTCTCTCAAATTAATTGAAGTGCATAACGTGACTTATATTGCTCTCGTTGCTATGAGTGACCCGGTTGGGGACTACTCCTTTGCCTATATCATGACAAAAAGGGGGAGTAGGATATTGTAAGGGGAGTTGCAAAATAGAGAAGCTATTGTGCACTTTGGGGAGATAAAACATTGAGGGGGAGTAACCCTTTGAGGGGGAGCATTGCATTTATCATTCATTGCATACATTTGGTAATGTTGTGCCTAAATTCTAAAGATGCAAATGCTTGGTATTGTTCTCATATGATTAATCTCACACTTTTCTTGAATTGGAATTGTTAGAAACTCTTTTCAGGGATTGATTATTCTACAAGAGGATTGAAGACTTCAAGTTGCATTCTCTTATCTCTTTGTAATGTAGAATATTATTGTAATCCCGTAGTTTCTATTTTTTTTTGTGAGGAATCAATGTGAGTGATGGTTTTGTCACGAAATAGCCAAAGGAGGAGATTGTAAGGGTTCCCGTTGTGTTTAATTGGCTTATTTCGTGATCAAACCATAATTGGGGATTCTTTGTAAGGGTAGTTTAGATATTGTTGTTAGTGCATTAGGCCCTTTGAAGACCTCATTATTGTAATGTTGTGCCTAAATTCTAAAAATGCAAATGCTTGGTATTGTTCTCACATGATTAATCTCACACTTTTCTTGAATTGGAATTGTTAGAAACTCTTTTCAGGGATTGATTATTCTACAAGAGGATTGAAGACTTCAAGTTGCATTCTCTTATCTCTTTGTAATGTAGAATATTATTGTAATCCCGTAGTTTCTATTTTTTTTTGTGAGGAATCAATGTGAGTGATGGTTTTGTCACGAAATAGCCAAAGGGGGAGATTGTAAGGGTTCCCGTTGTGTTTAATTGGCTTATTTCGTGATCAAACCATAATTGGGGATTCTTTGTAAGGGTAGTTTAGATATTGTTGTTAGTGCATTAGGCCCTTTGAAGACCTCATTATTGACAAGCACCAAAGGTAATACTCTTAGTGCTTACTTGTCTTGAAGAGATAGTTGCACACACTCACAACTCATGCATAGTTTTAATCTTTGTATGTTGTGTTTCTTTTTGTTGTGCATCAATGCTTATTTACATCTCTTCTTGCTTGATTTTATGATTGCATCTTGTGTTTATAACATCCTAGCATTTAGGCTTTTAGGATGCATCTTAGTTTAACTTGTACCCCTTGCAAGATTGCTTGTGGGATTCAAAGTTGTGGTCTGTGCGCTGGTCCACTTGCGCATGACGTCCAGCGCAGCACACCAGCGCAAGGCCACCAGCGCTGATCGCCTAGTTTGGCTCCGCTGGACTGGCGCCTGTGTGAGCGCATGACGTCCAGCGCTCATGCAAAAATGTGCTTATGCACTGGTCCTGCGCCTGTCGTCCAGCGCAGGTCCACCAGCGCACAGAGCAATTTTCTGGCGCGTTTTCAAAACGACCTCACTTCACTTATGGCCTCTATATATATGCTAACTTGATTTTAGGTCACTTATAAGAGTTCTTATTCATGCTTCATACTTAGGATATTTTTCAAGAGAAGAAAAATACACAAAGAACTCATTTTTAATTACTTAAACACTTTTTTCATGATCATCAATCATCATCTAGCATCATCTTAGATCATCTAGATGTCATCTTGCATGGAATCTTCATCATACTTTGCCTGGTAAGCTTTTCACTAATATCTTACATATCTTGTGTTTCTCTTATCTAGCAATCTCAATTTAATTACTTGTATGTGATTTTATATTCTTTGAATACAAGATTGAGATTAGTATGATGTATGTTTGAGAAGTTGTATTGTGCTAGCATATTAGGTTTTGTGCTTAATATTGATTAGCTAAACTAATTGACATGTCATTTGGTTTTGATATCAAGGATTGCTCTTAATTGCATATTAATCATCTTAGATAAGCATATAGGGTTTCCCTTGCTCTATGTTGCATTTTGGATATTCACATATATTCACTTAGGGTTATATTCTCTTCTAGAAAAAGTAAGTCTTGTGTGTAGCAACCGGGATTAGGTTGCTTAGATCGCAAGCAAATTGGACTAGGTTCACTCATACCGGCATTAGGTAGGTGTGTGATTACTTCCGGGATTAGGTTGTAATCGTTTGCACATTTAGTGGATTCAAGGTTCGAGTGTGGCTTACTTACATAGCCCGTGGTTTTTCCCGTGAGGGTTTCCACATAAAAATCAAGTGTTGATTTAATTTCCGCACCATATTACACTTGCTTGTTTATATTATCTTGAGGGTAAATTCGTAATTTTGACTAACACGAAAAATTGGGTAAATAGCGTAAAATCTATTCACCCCCCCTCTAGATAGTTTTATACACACCGTGCTATAATTAGTTTTAGATAACTCAAATGATATCACTTGCAACCATAAGTCTATCATTTATCTCAGGATTAAGATAAACTCTCCGATTGTCCTGATAATGAAAAGACTATTATCTATTGACGGTTCTAGATAAAGCTTTTCATTGTGATCCAGTTCAATGCACCCAGTACACTAGATTCTTTTACTCGAAGACACTCCGATGATTTTAGAATCATCATATCTCATTTGATCCCACTCAAATGCTAGCAAAAGAATTCTACAACTTTAACAAGATAAAAGTGCCCAACCTTTAACTTAAGTTGTGAACATTATTCAAGACTAACTAAAGAATTGTGTCTACCTCATACATATCCAGATGTACGAACAATTCTTCTTTTCTCACAGTCTTTAGACCTTATGATTATTTACTTTGACAATTATAATATTAAACTATAAATGCTATAAGATTTGTTAAACTAGAAATCACTTTATTAATATGAAAAAGATTGTCAATTACAACATTACACTCTTGCTATTGAGCATAATCCTAACAATCTCCCATTTGCGCTATAGCAAATGTGTCATATCTCTCATGCCCATGTTCTCTAGATGCCCATCGAAACTCTTCTGAGGTAGAGCCTTTGTGAAGGGATCCACTAGATTTTCTGCTGACGCGATTTTGGTAATCGTCACGTCACCGCTTTGAACAATCTCCCTTAAAAGATGATACTTTCTTTCAATGTGTTTTCCTCTCTTATGACTTCTTGGTTCTTTCGAATTAGCCACTGCTCCACTGTTGTCACAGTAGATAGTGATCTGCTTATTCGCACTAGGAACCACTTCCAAGTCAATTAAGAATTGGTGGAGCCAAATAGCCTATTTGGCAGCCTCGCATGCAGCAACATACTCAGCTTCCATGGTGGAATCAGCAATACAAGATTGCTTGATACTCCTCCATATGACTGCTCCTCCTCCTCCAATAGTAAACACAGCCCCTGATGTGGATTTTCTGGAGTCAGAATCTGATTAGAAATCAGAATCTGTATACTCAACGGGAATTAAATCCCCTCTAAAGTATACAAGCATATTATCTCTCGTTCTCTTGAGATACTTGAAAATATGCTTGACTGCCGTCTAATGATCAGGACCAGGTTTCGATTGAAACCTGCTAACTATGCCAACAGCAAAACAAATATCTGGTCTAGTGCAGAGCATTGCATACATGAGACTTCCAACTGCCGAGGCATATGGAACTCTACTCATGAATTGCTCTTCATGCTCATTCTTAGGAACTTGTTCCTTAGAAAGTTTGATTCCATGTATGAAAGGTAACATACCTTTCTTGGAATCCTGCATGGAAAACCTAGACAAGATCTTGTCTATGTATGAAGCTTAGGATAATGCAATCGTTCTATTCTTTCTATCCCTTATTACTTGGATACCTAGAATAAAACTTGCTTCTCCTAAGTCCTTCATATCAAATTGTTTTGCTAACCATTCTTTTACTGATGTCAATACACCTACATCGTTTCCAATGAGTAGTATATCATCAACATAAAGAATCAGGAAAACCAACTTGTCGCCCTTAATCCTTTTGTATACACAAGGTTCGTCAGGATTCTAAATAAATCAAAAACCTTTGACACCTTGATCGAACCTTATGTTCCAGGATCTGGATGCTTGCTTTAATCCATATATGGATTTCTGCAACTTGCATACCTTTTCCATTTGGCCCTTTTCAATGAATCTTTATGGTTGCATCATGTAGATGCTTTCGTCAAGACTTCCATTAAGGAAAGCTGTCTTGACGTCCATTTGCCAAATCTCTAGATCTAAAGATGCTGCAATGGATAAGAGTATCCTAATGGATTTAAGCATGGCCACAGGAGAGAAGGTTTCCTTGTAATCGATACATTTTTTCTGTGTATACTCTTTAGCTACCAATCTAGCTTTAAAGGTTTCCACATTTCCATCCATACCTCTTTTCCTCTTGTATACCCACTTGCACCCAATGGGTTTTATCCCTTTAGGCAAGTCTACAAGGGACCAGACTTTGTTATCGAACATAGATTCAATCTCAGATTGCATTGCCTTTTACCAATGGCGACTATCAACATCCTCCATTGCTTCCTTATATGTGTAGGGATCATCGTCGTCCGGGAGATTCTCCACTGATTCTCCCAGACCGATGTATCTTTCAGGTTGTATTCTAACCCTCCCACTACGACGAGGAATGGTAGGTTGTTGATCTTGTGTTGGATCGAAACTTACAATTGGGTTAGGTTGTGTAACCTCTCGTGGAATTGTATCTCCTGACATCTCATTCAGGACAATTCTACTTCTAGACACAAAATCATTCATATAGTCCTTTTCCAGAAATTTAGCATTTGTCGAAACAAATACTTTAAGATCTGAAGGACTATAGAAATAATATCCTTAAGTTTCTTTTGGATACCCTACAAATATACATGTTTCCGAACGGGACTCCATCTTTTCTGTCTTTCCTTTTAACACATGCGTAGAACAACCAAATATCCTTAAGTGTTGTAAACTAGGCTTGCGCCCAGTCCACAACTCATGCGGTGTTTTAGGAACGGACTTAGATGGTACATCGTTTAGAATGTATATAGAAGTTTGTAAAGCATATCCCCATAAAGAAATAGGAAGTGTTGAATAACTCAACATAGACCTAACCATATCCAAAAGAGTTATATTTCTCCTTTCTGCTACCCTATTCTGTTGAGGTGTACTTGGTGCAGAAAACTGAGAAACTATCCCATTATCAATAAGATATTGCTGAAACTCACTAGATAGATATTCTCCACCACGATCAGATCTCAAGATTTTTATGTGTTTCTCAAGCTGATTTTCTACTTCAGCTTTGAATGCTTTGATCATGTCAAAAGCATCCGGCTTATGTCGCATGAGATACACATAGCCAAATCTCGAGTAATGATCTGTGAAGGTGATGAAGTACTCATATCCACCTCTAGCTTGAATGCTCATAGGTCCACATACATCAGTGTGTATCAATCCTAAACATTCAGTGGCTCTTGCACCTTTGGCAGAGAACGACCTTTTGGTCATTTTACCTTCCAAACAAGATTCACAAGTTTGGTAGATCATCAACCTTTAAGTCACTTAAAGGTCCGTCACATACCAATCTTTTAATCCTATTAAGGTTAATATGACCTAGGCGTAAATGCCATAGGTAGGTTTCATCTATTGATAATTTTACTCTTTTATGATCAGGTTCCGTTAATTTTGTGTCTAACGAGTGAGAGATATTTTTATGCAAAAAGAATAAGCCGTTTTCCAATGTACCTTTGCAAATAAATTTGTTATTCTTACTAATAATAAAATCTTTATTAAAAGTAACCGAATATCCAAATTTATTCAAACAAGAAACTGAAATTAAATTTCTCTTGAATTGAGGTACATAATAAACGTCTATCAAATCTAAATGACTGAAAGAATCTAGATTAACTCTAATATCTCCCACTGCACTTGCAGACACTAACGTTCCGTTGCCCAAACGCAAGTTGATTTCATTCTTATTCAGCTTTCTCCTTTCTTGGAACCCCTATAAGGAATAACAAACATGATTTGTAGCTCCAGAGTCTATGATCCAAGAATCTGTAGAATCTGCCAGAAAACATGTTTCAAGATAATTAATATTACCTTGTTCCTTCTTGTTCTGGGACTTTGGGCAATTTCTTTTCCAATGTCCCTTTTCACCACAAAAGGAGCACTTCCCTTTGATCTTGGTTACTTTCTTGGTCTCCTTCTTGGTAGGCCCAAGTTGCTTTTTCTTCTGTTGTTCCTTGACCTTTTGACAGGCCTTAACAGTAGCAACTTTACCAACCATATGAATCTAAGATTCATACGTAGGAGCAGGTGGTTTAGGAGCAGACAGAATAAACTTATGTTTTTCAGCTTGCAGCAACAACCCAATTTTCCTTTTCCATATGACATAATTATCTCCGGTTAAATTATTATCTTTTAAGATGTTCATTAGGGATGGGGTCATGATTTCTGAATATAACAAAATTATATGAGTAAATAATCATGATAAAGCACTTTCGAATATTTATCTTGATTTAAATAAATAACTAAATCATAAAAAATTCAACAGTGATCCAACACCCATAAACGTTACGCCTCCTTTGGGAGTTCGTACCATTTACTAGTTAGACTAGGTCCGACCTAATTGTTAACATAACAACTAGCGTTTTTCAATTTTAGCCTTGCAATTTTACTGACAAGAACTCTTGGGAGGATATCAATAAAATTACATTGAGTGTGTTACCAAGATATCGACCCTCAAATTTCTCTCACGAAAATCCCTCCTTGGGGAGTAGATCTCGTTTGGGTCCATTGTCTAGTCTATCCTTGTAAGGAAGTATATTGCTAAATTCCATTCATGGACACCCCTTGGGGGGATTACCAATAAATAATAAAGCTCAACTAACCTTGGAGGCCATAGGTGTTACAAAAACACCTTCTCCCACTCAATTATTTAAGGCGTGTGATTAAATCTCATAGAATGATTTACCAAGTTATCTAGATGACAATTTAGATACCTAAATCATTCAATGCATGTTCATACCAAAAGAGATATATGAGTGGCACTCCTATTCTATATGTCATGTTATCATACAATAACAAATATTGTAATATGTTATAGGTAAAAATTAGTCATGAAGGACACGTCATCACCACAAAAGGCCAGGAAAGCAGGAGTCAAGATAAGTCAACTTATGGAGCAGAAATCCCCCACGATAACCTACTCGGAAAAAGAGTAAGTAGTCCGACCGCAAACAAAGACAATCAGCTCGGGCAGTAAATCTTACTCGGGCATATACTCGGGCATACTCGGGCATACTCGGGAATCAATAAGACAGATAGTCACCAACGTTCATATTCCAAACACAGGACATAATCAGTGACCAGCGCATCCACGATAAGCAACGGTGTGGACCATTAGAGTTTAACAAGGAAACAAGCAGTTCTCCCGCGAATGAAGGAGAAAGAATCTCATCCAGAATCGGACTCAGCCAAAAGAGGAAACATATCACGCCCAAAGAGGAAACATAATCCAACTAGGACTAAGAAATCGCTTGAGACTTGGGCACCACAACACTAAACCCTAGCAGCCACCTTAAAACCCTAAAAACAACATGTATAAATACCCCCCTTTTTATATTCAAATAGGGGGTATGCGAGAGAAAGAAGGAAGAGAGAGAGAGCATTCTTGTAACGATTCTTCATAGTGAATTTGGCTTCGTTGCTAAGGCAACAACCCGTGGAGGTTTCTCTAATCATTGGAGTTTTACCACGTAATTGCTTGTTATTTCTTCTTGATCTTTAATCATTCTCATTCATATACTATAGCAATTCGAAAACAAATCATTGATTTGGTGACCATCAAAAATCACCGTCAACAATTGGCGCTAGAAGGAGGGGGACTCGAAAATTTGTGAAAACAATGGCTGGCGAAGGAGATGGTAGCGATTCCAGGTACAGTCAAGGCATGCCAAGTAACGAGCTGGAAGATGACACCGCTCTCAATACTGTGGATGCAACCCTAACAACGGCGGACCAGTCAGTCACCCTGGCTGGTATTCAACGTTTCCCTACAACTAATGAATAAATCGCGCAACGGTTCCGTGCTTCTCTGCAACAACTTATATCAGACGCAGCAAGGTAGGGAATTGACCTTTCCACTACGGAGGGTTTGATGTTGCCTCACAATCTGTTCGCCCCAAACCAGCAGGCAACAAGATTGCGTTCTGCAGTAGTGATACCAACGCCTGATGCACCCCTAAAGGCAAGGCAAGGCAAGGCAAGATCCTACCAGCAAACCGGAGATGTTATCCGAAAGAACGGCCAGGGGAAGCAAGGAGCATAGAGAGGGGAATGATTCTGACAAAGGGTACGATCAGGATCAAATAGCTGGGGATCGAGATTGCCCTAGGAAACGCATTCACCGGAGAGACCGGTCATCATCCTCGGAAGAAAGTGAGCAGAATCATAATCGCAAGCGCCAAAGGGGCACAGTTCGGCTGCATGGCCTAAACCGAGAACATAGAGAGTCGAACCCGGAGGAAAAGGGTCAAAAACTGACCATAAGTTAGTTTTTCAATGCGATAGGAGAGCCAGAAGGAGATAGGGACATACTCATATAGTGTCTGACCCGGGAAGTTTAGAATAATCGTCGACAAATGGATGCTCTAGTCAGGCGATATGGGCGTAATGAGTTATCAGACGATGAGTCCGGAAGCCCCTTCACCAATGGAGTTCTGAGGATGCCTTTCCCGGAGAGATTCAGGATGCCACACGTAGAGCTATTCAAAAAAGATACCGATCCGAAAGAACACGTCCAGAGGTATAGGAGCGCTATGGCGCAATACGTCCACAATGATGCACTACTATGTTTGAATTTTCCCCAGACTCTCGAGGATCTAGGCTCTCGGTGGTTTGGTAGACTACCAGCAGCAAGCATAAGCAGCTTCGGCGAACTGAGCAAAGCCTTCTCAAGGCAATTCCTTGGGAATGTACACAGAAAAAAATCAGTGGTTCATTTATCCCAACTCAAACAGGGAAAAAACGAGTCGCTGAAGAGATATCTGGGGAGGTTCGACCAGGAAGTATCTGAGATTGGAAGTGCAAATGACGAAGCGATAATTGCCGCATTCATCAACAACCTTCAGAACAGCCAATTATCTTTTGACCTCAAAAGAGCCCGACTAACCAATTATGCCGATATGATGGACATGGCAGGGGGTTACGCCCTGGCTGAGGAGGAAGAAATTTCCACAGAAGGCTACTTCGTGCATGGCGGTTGCCCAGAGGGATCTAGAACCAAAGACCAAACAAAGGCGCCCGAGGCCAAAGGTGACAAACAGAAGAATAAACCACGGGATGGTCGGGGATGGACGACCAGCATATGACCCAAAAACCGATCAACCGCAACAGAAGTTCCAGGGCAGATATACAAATTATACCCCTTTGAAGAAAGATCAAGAGGAAATCCTGGCAATCCTAGAAGAGAAGAACATGTCTAAAGAACCGCCTAAGCAGTCGACATATGCTCGGAGGGACACCACCAAGTATTGCCGGTTCCACAAGGAGAATGGGCACGAGACATCTAAGTGTTTCCAGCTAAGGGACCACATCGAAACCCTCATTAGAGAAGGGCATTTGAAAGACATTGTCTTCAAAAAGGTGGACAGGGCGGATGGACAGAAGGATAGCCGACAGGGCGGACGGGCAAGAAAACTTAGCCCCAAGAAGGCCGAGGATGAAAGGGCAATTAACACCATCTTTGGAGGACCAGCGACTGGCAAGAGCAACAGAGAAAGGACCCAGGAAATCCAGGAGGCCATGGAAGCGCGGAGAGACCTGGACGTCAATTCTATTAAACTTGACCCAAAGAGAATCAAGGAAGGCTAGGACCCGATCATATTCACCGAAGCCGACTCATACGGAGTAGATGTTAGGCCAAATGATGCGCTGGTAATCAGCGCACGGATCGGGCATGTAAGGATTCCCGTTTTGTTGATTGGCTTATTTCGTGGACAAACCACATGTTGGGGTTTGAATGTAAGGGTAGTCAAGTATTTAATGTTGAAGATCAAAGGCCCTTCCATGACCTCAAGATACAAGCACGCCAAAGGTATAATCTCTTGTGCTTGGTTTTCATTGAAGAGAATTAGTAGCACACACACACTTAGCATTCTTGCCATCATTGCATATATGCTTATTTTTGTGTGCATTTTCTTCACATGTCACATTCCACACTTGCACCTTATTGTTGTATGATGTTGTGTGTTTATGTGCTTTTTAATTCGTTTCTCGACATTGTTCGGAAACGTCCGCGCTTGCACTTATGAGTGCTTGGTTTCGCGCGAAGACCGTCTAAGGAGAATGCCCTTGGCTTCTCTTTGGTTTTCACCTCTGTTGGTGATCGGCGGTTATGATCGGCGGCCTGGCCGCCGAACGAAACCGCCGTTTCAGACCGAGAGATTAAATCAATCAGGTCTGATTCGGCGGTTGAAACGACGGTCACGAGACCACTGAATGGAACCGCCGTTTTTCCCCTGTTTCTCTCGGGACAAATTCGACAGTCAAGAACGGTGGCCTGGCCGCCGTTTGAAACCGCCGATTGGTGTGTTTCAGGGGTAAACTTGTCTTTTCACATGCCCAATTCTTGATGTCTATAAATATCTTACTTTCTCATTATCTGAATAAGGTCTTTGATGACTTAGAACCCTAAACTTCAAAGAGAGATTTTTGAGAAAAAAATCAAATCAAGACTTCATTTTTAACCACTCAAATCAAACCACTTTTGCATCAAATTTCATATTTGATCTTCTATGCCTCCATAGAATTGATCCATGCATGGTTTTGAATCATCACATCATATTTAGTATGTTATTCACTAATTTCATATTTCTTTAGTGTTTTCCATATTAATACATCTCTTTAATTACTTGTATGCTTTTGATTATATGCTAGATACAAGTTAGAGATTATTTGTGATGAAAATGATTGGGTGTTGTATTGTGATAGTTAATTAGGTTTTTAATTAATCTTGATTAGCTAAGCTATTTGACATGTCATCTAGCCATTTATATCTAGGATTGTTTTTAATTGCAAAATCATTATCCTAGATAAGCATATAGAGTAGCCTAGCTCTATTTTGCATTTTGAATATTCATACATATTCACTTAGGTTGTTTCTCTTCATTGAGAAGTAAGTCTTGGGGCTAAGAGTGCTTAGGCCTCAAGCAAATTGGAATAGGGTTGCTAATAAAGGCCCGCAGGGTAGAAGTGAGGGGTTACAGACCGGAGTGTTAGACGAGGTCTACATAGGTTGTAAACTTCATTTCAATTAGTGATTTCGAGTTCCTAGTGTGGCGTACTAAACAGCCCGTGGTTTTTTCCCAGTGGTTGGGTTTCCACGTATACATCAAGTGTCATTTTTAATTCTGCACTATATTACACTTGCTTGTATTTTTGACTAGTAGGGGTATTTTCGTAATACTGACTTGCATGCGAAAATTGGGTAATATTTGATAAAATCTATTCACCCCCCCTCTAGCTTTATATTATACACACCGCGTATTAGTTTCAATTGGTATCAGAGCGGGTTCCTAGATATACTTAGGTGATCCTAGCTCATTTTGGTGTGTTTTGCATTTGTGTGATTCTTTGATTATTCATACATCTTGCATTCATTCATCCATTCATTATACACTATGAGTGGAATCGGTGGTTCCCATGAGGGTGCTTCGAGCACACGACCACCCCTCCTCACCGGCATAAATTACTCCCAATGGAAAGGGAAGATGGAGGCGTATGTGTGTCAAATCCATGATAGGGCATGGATGGCTATTGAAGAAGGGTATTCACCTCCTATGATGACCCCCACGGGTGGAGGTGAAGAGGTTCTCAAGCCTAAGGCACAGTGGTCACAAGCCGAGTTTGAGTTGTCCAAGTGGAATCAAAAGGCTTGGCATGCCCTTATTTGTGCAGTGGACGAAAATCAGTATAAACTGATTCAGAACACTAAGATAGCCAAGGAGGCATGGGACATCTTAGAGATTGCACACGAGGGAACCGAAGTAGTGAAGGACTCCAAACTTCAAGTTCTCCAAACTCAATTTGAGACACTTAGGATGGAGGAGAATGAGTGCTTCAACGACTTCGAGATTAGGTTGATGGACATTGTCAACCAAAGTCATCAACTTGGTGACCCTTACTCGGATAGACGGATCAAGCAAAAGATAATGAGATCGCTTCCCGAGAGGTTTGAGTCTAAGGTGACAGCTTTAGAGGAGAATAGTGACTTTAAGAATATGAAGCCAAGCGAGGTAATTGGAAGACTCCTCGCCTACGAGTCTAGGAAGGCTCCTAGCTCTTCACCTCCTAAAAAGCAAAAAGGGATTGCTTTGAAAGCTTCCAAGGTAGGGAAGGAGGAGAAAGGTGACTTGGACGAAGACATGACTTTGATGCTTCAAAGATTCAAGAAATTTGTCAAGTTCGAGAAGCGTGGCTTTGGATCCAAAGGCCAAGACTTGAAGAAAAAGGCTCCCTTCAAGAAGCATGAGCATAGGCAAGAGAAAGGGGTCCAATGCTATGAGTGTGGTGGCATAGGTCATATCTCACTAGATTGTGGGAATTTGAAGAACAAGAGAGAAAAAATGTTGGCCGCCACTTGGAGTGAAAGTGATGACTCCGGAGAGGGAGATAAGTCATCAAGTGATGATGAGCTTATCAATAACTTCAAGGCATTGGGTGCCACAAATGAAGTAAATGAAGTTGTTGGTAAGATTTCCGTTGCTAGTGATCCCATAAAAGAGAAAGTCGAAGAAGTAACACTAGAGGAGATAGTTGTTGCTTCACATTGGGATATGTCACTTATTGACTCAAGATACCAAGGTGAAGGTCTTGATGAGGATATTGGATCCATAGGAGAGGAGGAGAGTCTAGAAGATGACACTTGTGGAGATGACTCCTTATCTAACTCTACAAATGGAAATGTAGAGAATATGGATGTGCATGACTTCATAGTCAATGTTGAAAGCTCCATGAAGAAGAAAGATAGGCTTCTAAGGATTTTAGAGGAAGAAAATCTAGAGCTTTCAACATACAATGACCACTTAAGGAAGCAAGTGGAGAAGATGGATCTTAAGGACAACTTAAGGACAACTTTGAAAGTTTTGAAAGCTCTAAGTTAAAGAATGAAAAAGAGATTCAAAGGTTAAAGGAAGAACTACTTAGGCTTTCAACTCAAGTTGATGACTTGAATGATGAAGTCATAAGATCCATGGTGGAAGAAGACAAGCTAAAAGACGAGCTAGCTTTGTCTAAGAGGAACGAAGAGGGTTTGAAGAGAGAGCTTGTTGAAGCCAAAGAGTCATTGACTAGAATGACCACAAGCACCAAGAAGCTTGACAACATACTTGGTGTAGGAAAGAACCCTTGTGACAAGAGAGGTATTGGGTATGAAGAAACCAAGGAGATCACTACTCCAACCAAGACCGTCTTTGTCAAAAGTTTGGGCAAGATAGAAGCCTCGCCGGTGCACACTCCTAGGAAGAAAATTGATCTAGGACAATGTTCAAGAAGTGCACAAGTGAAGGTAGCTCCAAAGAGACAACCTCAAGCTCAAAAAGTTCCTCAACCCAACTTCCCTAAAGCTCATATTCATCAAGGGAAGAGGCCAATCATGCAAAATGAAACAAGGAAGCAAGCTAGACCGGTTCAACAACAAAGAAGATTTGAACCCGCTCAACCACAAAGTCATGGGATGGATCATATGCATGCACAAGGACATGGTATGATTTCTAAATTTATCCCTACATGTCACTTTTGTGGTATTAATGGTCACATTAGACCAAATTGCTTTCATTTCATTAAATTATGTAGAATCAAAAGCATGATTGAAAAGAGAATGACAAGAGCTAGAATGCATGCTAATAGGAAGGAAAATATTCATATTCATGATCCTATTAATTCTAGAACTCTTGAACCCTTAACCACTAAGAAGAAAAAAGTCATATCTATGTGGATAAAGAAAAATGAACCCGCTTGCTACGAGACTAACAAGTTTCAAATAGGTTCATCCAAGTCAAATGGACTTGGGAGGTCCATAGGACCTCATGACCTTCATTGATGAAGGATAACACTAACCCCATATGGGGAACTCAAGCAAAGAGAGCTATTTTTGCATTCTTGTCGCTTGCAAAAAATTTGAAATAACTTATGCTTCTCTTTTTGTTGCTTGAGTAAGCTTGGTTGCACATATGTATATATATGTTTTCAATTCAATAGGTGTGAACCTTGCTTGTTTACAATCCATGTCATATTTATGTTCAAACATGCATTTTGGACTAGGAGATTTTCATAGGAAGTATGATATGAATGACCTTTAGTTATCTCCATGACATGATGATTCTTAATAACATGCTAATGTCTTATGAAAAGCATGAAATTCATATACATGCTAAAATGAAAAAGCATGAATTGATGATTGCATTCTTGAATGCAAAAACTTGTGTGAAAAAGCTTATGAGACATAAATGAAAAAGGATCTTGTATCCATTCAAGGATTTTACAATCCAAATGTCTCTCTTTCTTTATTCATTGAACATGTCTACTATCATACGGGTTTCATTCCCGGAAAAATCAAATAGGGTGCAAAGTTGCTCATGACATGTTTGACTTATAAAGATGGATATAGTTGCTCATAAATTAAAATCAATCAAATTTCTATATCCTTGCTTCTCTCATGACAATGGTGAAATTGGTTTGAATTCCTATTAGAAACCTTTGTCATTTGCTTTGCCAAATACCATGATATTTTGGACTTGAATACTATATGTCTTGTATGCAAAGCATTTTTGTTTCACACATTTTTATTCTAATAAATCTCCTTGTTTCTCTCCAATAAATTGAGATTGCATAAAGTGACTTATATTGATTATGCAAATACTAGAATGCTACTATCTCTCTTTGCCTTGAGTGACCCGGTTGGGGACTACTCCTTTGCCTATATCATGACAAAAAGGGGGAGTAGGATGAATTAGGATGTGGTAAGGGGAGGTGCAAATTGTTGTAGCATTTGTGCACATTGGGGAGAATATATATTGAGGGGAAGTAACCCTTTGAGGGGGAGCATTGCATACACAAACATTGCATGATGTTGTGCTTAATTTTTTTAATATGCAAATACTTGTTGTAATCTCACTTGATTCATCTCACATTTTCTTGTTTTGGAAAGTTTAGAAACCTTGTTTCAGGGAATGATTGTTCTACAAGAGATTGAAGACTTCAAGATTTATTTTTATATATCTCTTTGTATTGTAGAAAATCTTCATTGACCCATAGGTTTATTTTGTTGTGAGGAATCAATGTGAGTGGTGGTTTTGTCACGAAATAGCCAAAGGGGGAGATTGTAAGGATTCCCGTTTTGTTGATTGGCTTATTTCGTGGACAAACCACATGTTGGGGTTTGAATGTAAGGGTAGTCAAGTATTTAATGTTGAAGATCAAAGGCCCTTCCATGACCTCAAGATACAAGCACGCCAAAGGTATAATCTCTTGTGCTTGGTTTTCATTGAAGAGAATTAATAGCACACACACACTTAGCATTCTTGCCATCATTGCATATATGCTTATTTTTGTGTGCATTTTCTTCACATGTCACATTCCACACTTGCACCTTATTGTTGTATGATGTTGTGTGTTTATGTGCTTTTTAATTCGTTTCTCGACATTGTTCGGAAACATCCGCGCTTGCACTTATGAGTGCTTGGTTTCGCGCAAAGACCGTCTATGGAGAATGCCCTTGGCTTCTCTTTGGTTTTCACCTCTGTTGGTGATCGGCGGTTATGATCAGCGGCCTGGCCGCCGAACGAAACCGCCGTTTCAGACCGAGAGATTAAATCAATCAGGTCTGATTCGGCGGTTGAAATGGCGGTCACGAGACCGCCAAATGGAACTGCCATTTTTCCCCAGTTTCTCTCAGGACAAATTCGGCGGTCAAGAACGGCGGCCTGGCCACCGTTTGAAATCGCCGATTGGTGCGTTTCAGGGGCAAACTTGTCTTTTCACATGCCCAATTCTTGATGTCTATAAATATCTTACTTTCTCATTATCTGAATAAGGTCTTTGATGACTTAGAACCCTAAACTTCAAAGAGAGATTTTTGAGAAAAAAATCAAATCAAGACTTCATTTTTAACCACTCAAATCAAACCACTTTTGCATCAAATTTCATATTTGATCTTCTATGCCTCCATAGAATTGATCCATGCATGGTTTTGAATCATCACATCTTATTTGGTATGTTCTTCACTAATTTCATATTTCTTTAGTGTTTTCCATATTAATACATCTCTTTAATTACTTGTATGCTTTTGATTATATGCTAGATACAAGTTAGAGATTATTTGTGATGAAAATGATTGGGTGTTGTATTGTGATAGTTAATTAGGTTTTTAATTAATCTTGATTAGCTAAGCTATTTGACATGTCATCTAGCCATTTATATCTAGGATTGTTTTTAATTGCAAAATCATTATCCTAGATAAGCATATAGAGTAGCCTAGCTCTATTTTTCATTTTGAATATTCATACATATTCACTTAGGTTGTTTCTCTTCATTGAGAAGTAAGTCTTGGGGCTAAGAGTGCTTAGGCCTCAAGCAAATTGGAATAAGGTTGCTAATAAAGGCCCGCAGGGTAGAAGTGAGGGGTTACAGACCGGAGTGTTAGACGAGGTCTACATAGGTTGTAAACTTCATTTCAATTAGTGATTTCGAGTTCCGAGTGTGGCGCACTAAACAGCCCGTGGTTTTTTCCCAATGGTTGGGTTTCCACGTATACATCAAGTGTCATTTTTAATTCCGCACTATATTACGCTTGCTTGTATTTTTGACTAGTAGGGGCATTTTCGTAATATCGACTTGCATGCGAAAATTGGGTAATATTTGATAAAATCTATTCACCCCCCCCCCCCCCCCCCCCCCCCCCCTCCTAGCTTTATATTATACACACCGCGTACTAGTTTCAGGGCATAGAGAGGTTCATCGAATTTTGATTGACAATGGGAGTTCAGCAGATATTCTAAGTGCAGAGGTATATGACCAGCTGAGGCTGGATAGGAAAGACTTACAACCATTTCCCACGCCCCTTAGAGGATTTGGAGGAGTCGAAGTAAGGTCGCTTGGCACAGTGAAATTACCTATGAAAATCGGGAAGGCACCTTGCCAGAAAATAGTGCTACTCGACTTTGTAGTGGTGGATACAGAAAACTGGCCGTACAACGCCTCATTGGGCCGACCATTCTTGAACAAAGCCAAAGCGGTGACAGCAACCTATGCTCTCATGATGAAGTTCCCAACCGAATATGGGGTAAGAGTGATCAAGGGATCACAAGAAATGGCCCGAAGAGCAAACTTGTTAGTGTATAAATATAGGGAAGTACACCAAGTATACGCAGTAACAACCAAGCAAGAAGTTGGAGAATCCGAAGAGCTGGTGGAGGAGCTGAGAGAATTTGAGTTGGATCCCAGAGAAGAGCCTGAGGATAGGAAAGACGAGCTGACCGAAGAAGTGGCACTAGATCCAGAGGATCCGAGTAGGACAGTGAAGGTAGGGGCAAGCTTGAGTGTACATGTCAAAACCCAACTTGTTACGCTGCTGAGAGACTATAAGGATGTTTTTGCTTAGAGTCACGAAGATATGCTGGGGGTAGACCCGAGGGTGATATCACATCACCTTTCCATCAACCCAGAGTTCTGACTAGTGGTACAAAAGAGAAGATTGTTCAATCCAGAAAGAAGCATCGCAATCAAGAAAGAAGTGGAGAAGCTGCTTTCCGCAGGATCGATAAGGGAAGTCAAGTACCCGGAATGGGTAGCCAATGTAGTATTGGTCAAGAAAAAGAACAAACAATGGAGGATGTGCGTGGATTTCACAGACTTGAACAAAGCTTGCCAGAAAGATAGTTTCCCACTACCGAGGATCGACCAGTTGGTAGATGCAACAGCAGGACACGAATTGCTGAGTTTCATGGATTCTTACTCGGGATACAATCAGATCCGAATGAACAAAGCAGACGAGGAAAAAACATCTTTTACCACGGACCAGGGTTTGTATTGCTACAAAGTGATGCCATTCGGATTAAAGAATGTCGGGGCAACGTACCAGAGGTTAGTGAACAGGATATTCGCTCGGCAGATTGGGAAAAACATGGAGGTCTATGTGGATGACGTGTTGACCAAGAGCACCACGGCAGAAAAACATTCGGAAGATTTGAAGGAAACCTTTGACGTCCTAAGGAAGTATAAGATGAAGCTCAACCCAAGCAAATGTGTGTTCGAAGTACCGTCGGGAAGGTTTCTAGGCTTTCAGGTGCACCAAAGGGGAATTGAGGTAAATCCCGAGAAGATCAAAGCACTAGAAGGAATGGCTTCACCAAAAACATTAAAAAAAGTGCAAAGGCTGACGGGATGTCTTGCATCACTCAACCAGTTTATAGCCAAGTCAACAGACAAATGTGCCCCATTCTTCAGAGCAATAAAAAAGGGAAAAGGGCTCGAATGGAGTAAAGAATGTGAAAAAACCTTTCAGAAATTGAAAGAGTATTTGGGGAGAGCACCCATCCTTTCAAAACCAGTAGTGGGAGAAATATTGTACTTATACCTCTCGGTTACAGAAGTGGCGACAAGTTCGGTATTGATCCGATTGGAGGAAGGAATACAAAAGCCAGTATATTACACAAGCAAGGCATTGTTACCAGCAGAAACCAAGTATTCGCCGGCGGAAAAAATAGCGCTAGCTCTGATCACATCGGCCAGGAAATTGAGGCCATATTTCCAAGCGCATACAATAGAGGTGTACACAGACTGCCCACTGAAACTCATTCTTCAAAAGCCAGAGGTGTCAGGAAGACTAACCAAATGGGCAGTGGAGCTCAGCGAATACGACATCAGGTACACACCAAAAGCGGCAGTCAAAGGGCAGGCGGTATCTGATTTTGTAGCAGAATTCACCAAGCCAGACGCCGAGGTAAGAAGGATAATGGAAGATGAACAGACTAGTGAATTCCCATGGAGGTTGCATGTAGACGGATCATCAAACACACATGGCAGCGGGGCAAGAATAGTCATAACAACCCCCGAGGGTGATGCTGTGGAGTGTGCCACAAGGTTCGATTTCAAAGCGACCAACAATCAAGCAGAGTATGAAGCCTTATTGGCCGGCCTAAGGGTCTGTATAGCATTAGGGTCAGACAAGCTAGAAATTTATAGCAATTCTCAAGTTGTGGTTAACCAGATACTGAACGAATATCAGGCAAGGGAAGAGCACATGATAGCTTACTTGGACATTGCAAAGAGGCTACTTAGAAAGTTCATAGTGTACAGAATCTCTCAGATCCCTCGGGAAGAGAACGAAAAAGCAGATGCTTTATCCAAATTAGCTTCAGCCACCACAAGTATCAGATCCAAAACAATACCAGTGGCACATCTGATTAAACCAAGTACAGCAGAATCCGAGGAAATCATAATAGTAGAGATCCGACCAATCCCAGGCGACTGGACGTACCAACTCAGAAAGTACTTGGTGGAGAACATTCTACCGAAGGATGCTGTGGAAGCCAAATGCATCAAATACAGGTCAACCCGGTACACAATTATGAGGGGAGAATTATACAGGAGAGGATTCTCAAAAGTGTTGCAAAGATGTGTTGTCGGCGAGGAAACCGGAAAGATCCTAAAGAACGTCCACAGTGGAGTATGCGGGAACCATACCGGAGGTAAAAGCCTAGCACACAAAATACTTAGGCAAGGATTCTACTGGCCGACTCTGTTCGCAGAGGCGCAGCGATTCGCAGAGAGTTGCGAAACATGCCAAAGAATAGCAAATGACATTCGGCAACCCCCTGAATTACTTAGAAGCTTAACCTCATCTTGGCCCTTTGCCATGTGGGGACTCGACCTGATAGGACCAATGCCCACAGGAACAAAGGGAGGGGCAAAGCACGCTATTGTGGCAGTAGACTATTTCACCAAATGGGTAGAAGCAGAGGCACTCGTACACATCACCAAGGCAAACACCACCAGCTTTGTCAAGAAGAACATAATATATAGGTTCGGGATCCCGAGTATCATCATAACAGACAACGGAACCCAATTCGACAATAAGAAGTTTAGAGAAATGTGTGAAGAATTCAAGATTGCAAACTACTACGCATCGCCTGTTCACCCTCAAACCAATGGTCAGACCAAGGCTGTGAATAAAGTGATCAAGCACACACTGAAAGCAAAACTAGAGGCAAAGAAAGGTGGCTGGGCGGATAAACTACCCGAGGTACTATGGGCATACCGAATAACTATAAGGTCGTCTACGGGGGAGACCCCTTTTGCACTGGCATTCGGAACAGAGGCCGTTATCCCAGCAGAAACAACTTTCACATCCCCCAGGGTTCAATTATACAGCCCCGAGCACAATGTAGATATGCTACAGCAAAACTTAGACGAGCTTGAGGAGATCAGAGATACAGCGCAAGTAAGAAATTCCGCATACCAGCAAAAGGCTGCAAGGTACTACAATTCCCACGTTCGGGAGCGAAGATTCCAACTCGGAGATTTAGTGCTGAGAAGAGTATCCCCGAATACCAAAGATAAATTTGCGGGATCTCTCGCCGATAAATGGGAAGGGCCATACATCATCAAAGGAAATGTAGGGCACGGGGCCTACATGATAGCCCGACCAGAGGGCAGCCTGGTACCCCGACCATGCAACGCACAGTATCTAAAGATTTTCTATCCCTAAGGAATCCGACCATGGTTCTATGATTAATTTATTTTGCTTTAGCTCAGTTTTAGTTTCCGCTTTAATTATTTCAGTTATTTATTGACTTCATAAACATGTTGATCACCTAATAAAGTTCAAGTTCAGTTGCTAGTATGGAGGTACTCGATGGAATCAAATAAATCCATATATCAAAGAACAAATACTTCAGCAGCGGTCACTCAAAAGCAGACCGAATAAAACACCAAAAAAGAGTCGGGCGCTATAAAGCCGCGAAAAAGCGGTCGAGTAGTGCTCGAAGGGCGAATAAGCTACAATAGCATGCCCGCCTAGTTAAGGCAATACAAACATGTCCCTTAGCAATAAGGCAAAACCGAGGCACCAGAGTAACTGGAAAACTGCTCAGAGCGCAACTAGAAAGACTAGTGAGATGCGCAGCCGTGTTGGCCGGTATAAATTACCCCAACGATTCGGCGAAACCTCGCACAGATAAAACCAGGAGACGTCCTAGGTGACTTGTGCAAAGACCTTAAACGTATGGTCGTGGTGAGCCTCGGCGTAACGTTGAGGTGAAGCAAAGTTAAGAATCGCAAGATAAAAGCCAGTTACATAAGATACTCGGCTAAAATTAGTTACCAGTTAAATAAGATACTCGGTCTAATTGATTAAACTGCCAGTTGCATAAGATACTCGGCTAAAATTAGTTACCAGTTAAATAAGATACTCGGCTAAAATTAGTTACCAGTTAAATAAGATACTCGGTCTAATTGATTAAACTGCCAGTTGCATAAGATACTCGGCTAAAATTAGTTACCAGTTAAATAAGATACTCGGTCTAAATTGATTAAACTGCCAGCAAATAAGGTACTCGGCCAAAGAAAAGCTAGGGATTTCCAAAAAATCCGAAATTAGCAACAGAGGAACAATATAAAAATAAAATTCCGTATGTATATATGGGAAAAGGTGAATACAAAAGAGTATTACAAAAAATACAGCAATTAAAAGATCAAGTAGGTGGCGCAGGGGGTTGTGAGCTGCTTCCGTCGACACTCGGATCAGGTTCCATTATGTATTCATTCAAGAGGCTGTCGTCCGAGGGCCACACAATCACATCCTCCTCTTCGTCATTCACCCAGGCGCTATAGTCAGTCCCGGGGACGGGTCCCAAATCAGGGGTTTCATTGTCAATCCCTGCTTTCTCACAAGCATAAAAAGTGGAGAAAGAATCGGCAGTAGGAACCTCAAGGTGCATGGGATGTAGCGCTTTACCTTTGCTTTTGCAATATGCCCGCCACTCCTTCATCTGGATCCGAAGGGACTCTAGAGATGTGTCCACATGCTTTTTGATTGAGAGGCTCCAGTTGGCCCTGGCCCGATCAGTCGCCCTGTTTTTCTACTTAAAGAATTCTCCAGCCGAGACCATTCCCCGCTGGAATTCCCAGAGAAGCAAAGCATCATAGTCTGGAGATCTCTTGAAATGGTCAACGCTTTGTATCTCCAGTTCCAACCTAGCTTCCTTCGACAGGGACCTAACTGTCAGGGCTTGACGCTTCAAGTCTTCGATTCGGCGTTCATAAGTTGACTTGGCATCTTCAGCACTCTGCTCGGCCTGAAGCAAAGCATCCTAAGTGGATGACAATTGATCCTGCAGAGTTTTGACCTCCTCAGCAGCGAGAGATGCTCTTTGCTCAGCCTCCAGTTGTCGTGCCAAGCATTGATCCAGAAGCACCTGACTCGATCTAACCCCCTCATGGCAAGCTAACTCAGCCTGAGAGCGACGGTCCTTACTCTCCTTCAGTTGGGCTTCAAGCTGTCTTATTCTTTCCGCCTGAGCTTTACCGGCTTGGCAAGCCCCGGACATCTCAGCCACCATCTGCGGTAAATTAACAGCAAACGGAAGTGAGGTAAAAACGAGAGCAAAAGTAAAGGAAAAATAATAAATTACGCATATAACCAAGGCATTACTCACATAAGAAGCACTATTGAAGAAGTTGCAAAGTCGGTCGGAAATGGTGCCAGCCCTAAAGCGACTCCAACGATTGTCTCCAATATAGGCTTGACCTGAAGCCATGACCCGTAGCATAGTATCGGCAGCAGGATCGCCTGTTTGATTTGAGGGGCCCGAATCGCCAACGCAAGTTCCAGGGAGCTCAGCAGACGTAGTCGCCCGAGGAGAAACAGCCGAGCCACCAGCGCTGCCTCTGATCTGGTCCTGCGGAGGGGTCATACCCGCATTCCTCCCAACCTCTCCTTCCCCCTCATCACTTAATGAATCAATGTATGCAACGACTCGGGGGATTTTGGGGGTCGGGCGACCAGGAGAAAACGAGGCTTTTCTCTTCCCCGACTGCCTCTTGCGAGGATTCAAGTCAGTCGCCGGGTCCTTAGAATCCAGATCAGGATGCCTCATTTCAACGCCGCCCTCCCCGGGAGTAGAAATCAGTTCGGTGGGAGTGGGAATCTCCGGAGGTGGAGTAGGATTTGGCTCGACAGGAGTTGGAATTTTCGGAGCGACAACTCCCGAATGTCCCCCAACCGCTTCAGCACCCTCAGAGGTAGTAATTGGCGTGTTTGCAGCAGAATGGGGAGAATTGGACCCACTGGGACAAGTCGCCTGCTTGGGCTCAGAAGGGTGCCCCATTTTTTCTTTCCCTTTGGAAGTAGGACGCACTTGGTTGTCCTGATCAACAGCGGCTCTACTTGCTCCAAAGCCCTCCGGGTCGCCCACGGCCTCCGTTGAAGATGCAGCCATTTATTGACCATGGGTTTCCTCGGGCACATAATCAGGTACTCCCCCCTCATCATCTCCCTCGGGAGGATTCTCTGGAGCACTCTCATCAGATTCATCTTCGGGAGGGGCTATCCCGGCATCTCACTGACGAAGAGCTGCTTTCCGGCTCGCCTCCACAATGCCTTTCATTCGGCGTGCCTGGGCGTCGCAGACCACAT
Source organism: Acer saccharum (assembly GCA_030490815.1). NCBI lineage: Eukaryota > Viridiplantae > Streptophyta > Magnoliopsida > Sapindales > Sapindaceae > Acer > Acer saccharum. Next base: position 44,147,822 of record CM059869.1, read on the forward strand.
CTACATCAAACACTTAGAAAAAAAAAAGGGAGCCCGAGTCAGTAGACTAATTTAAAAAAAAAAAATACAAGAGCAACCAAGTAAAACAATTAACTTACGGCGTTTGTGGCATGCAGAAATCTAGGGAAAAATACGAGCTTTAATCATTTTCCCCTCGTTGTAGAGATACGGTTTGCCCGTCTTATCCAAAGGACGGACGGCCGGCCGGCCACCCGAGCCAAAGTCTTTAACTCCTCGTCAGTGAAGGCAGAAGTCATATGGTTCCATTGGGGTGAGCAAAAGTACCGAGGGACCTTGCAAGTCACCCGAGTACCGTCAAGATTAAAACTTATTGACTGGCCCCAGCTTTTGCCCATAAAAAACCAACTGTTCTTCCAAAATTTGTTTGAAGTAGGGAAGCCCCAAACAAATCCCTTCATCTTCTCATCTGTGGTCGGCTCGATCTCGCCCTTGACCACCACATCTTTTGGGATCCAAAACTCGGGCTGGGTCGATTGAAGGAAATAGATCCCGGTCTTCCCCACGGGCCTCAGCGCATAGAAGTGTCGAATTTCACGAGGTGTGTGAATGTACACAAACGAAGTTAAATTGCTTAAAGCATACCTAGAGGGGGGGTGAATAGGTTTTTACACCTTTTTTCAAACCCTTGAACAAACATTCGTTTGTCCCTCAAGGTAGCCTTACACACAACACAATAAGCCAAGGAAGACATACATAGACAATACGATGTTACAATTATAAGAGAAATGTCTAAGTATATCAACAAGTCATGTGAGGTAAAATAGCAAATAAACATAACAACAAAATAAGCTTGTATTTCATAAGATGTTCAATGTGTTACAAGAGTGATCAAAATGTCACTATACAAAGATTACAATATATAAAAGAATCAAAGATACAAATTGATCTAAAGAATGAATATACTAATCACACTATACAAAGACTTGCTTCACAATATATCACATGTGGATATTATGAATCAAGACAATAAAATATACAATTAAAATATAAGAGAAAGAGATAGAAAGAATTAACACAAGGGATTTTTTAACGTGGTAAAACCTCCAAGGAGGAAACATCCACGGGTTGAACTACAACCATTGGGTACTATATTATTGGAAAGTAAACATAGAACATTCACAAAGTGACCAATCTTTAGCTCACCCAACCTAGTGAAGTCTAAGCCTACCCAACCCTATTGGAAAGTATGAAATCCCTCAATGATGCGGAACCACCATATATTGGACAACACACTCAACCAACATCGATGGTAGATTAGAAATTCCTCAAGAGTGCATACACCTCCCGTGTACCCCGCTCTATCGGACTCTATGTATAACCATACGCCTAGGCCTACCAATACAATAGCCAACTCCCTATCTAAGGCACTCTTGCCTCTAGGGAGCCTCCCATGCATGACTATCCGAGTCCTCCCGACTCTAGCCATGACTCCTTGCTTACCTATCCGAGTCATCCCGACTCTAGGCAAGACTTCTTGCTTGGCTATCCGAGTCATCCCGACTCTAACCAAGACTTCATGCCTTTTACAAGGACTTCCTAGTGTGATCATGTGAATGCAAATGATGCAAACATTCAATACAACATAGAACATGTGATCAATACATTCTATGGCACAAATAGACCTAAACATGTGATATCACAATTAATCAAGTCTAGATGCAAAAATACATGAATAGAAACCTAAGCATGTGAAACACCTAACACATATACTCAAAGTCTCATTCACACACATAACACTTGAATCACAAAATGTTCATTAAGTACAAATTCAAGATGCTATCAATATACAATTAAAAGCTAGATATATGAAATTAAAATCAATCAATATGCTAGACAAAAAATATAGAGCAAGGTTTTGAGATTTACATCAATCAAATCCTATATTCTCTAAATCACATAAAAATACACAAATCCTAGATTTCACTAATCAAAGGACCAAATAAAATCTCAAAGTTATTTTAACACAAAATTAATTCAATTAAGTATCAAACAACCTAAGATGCCATTCTAATCACAATACAACTCACAAACAAATGTAAAACCTAGAATCATAAAATCTAGTCAACATAAGTCCACAAATTGAGTTTCAATTAGAATGATAATCAAGCTACCTTTCCAAATAGCTTTTATAAAACAATAACATAGATACAGAAGAAGAAACCCCAAGCAAATGGAAGGTCAAATAACAAGAAATCCCAAAGTTGAGACTCAAACCTCGGATTCTGCAGCTGGTGCGAAATTCAGTGTCCAACCACTTGAAATCATGATCAATCAGCCACCAAACCACTTGGAGATGTTAGAGGACTCAAATACGAACACTCTCCAACTTGAATCACTCAATTCCGACTCCGGATGCGGAAGATATGATGTTTTGAAGTTTGGAAAAATTGGAGAAAACTCTAGACGGGAAATCAGAAATTTTTCTTCTTGGAAATTCAAATGGAGAGAGAGAGGGAAGAAATAGGAGGAGAGAGAAGGAGGAAACCGGCCAACCACATGGTGCCACATCACCCCCTGGCCGTGGGGGGCGCGTGGCCCACACGGGAGCAGAGGCTGCTCCAGGCCGTGGGGCCCACGGCCTCAACCACGGCTAGCCCTTGTGGCCCACGGCCTGGGCTGTCCTCTCGTGCGCTCCCTCGGTTCGTCGGCCCGTATCTCGGGCATCCGAACTCCGAATTCGAATCCGTTTTCGGATTACGAACCATGACTCTCTCATGCATGATAACGACTATACAACTTTGAAAAATGGTTGAGAAATCATCTCGGAAATCATCAATGAAGTCAACACAAAATACAAAATACGTTTGGACTCGAAACCTTATGAATGAGTAACCGAAACGACCGGAACTCAATAAGGCATTGAATAAGAACATGTTCAAGTCCTAAACACAAAATACGGAAACATACAAACACAAATACACACACATATGCTAGTTTCCGGACATAGTCCTAGAAAATGCAAAACACAAAGTTTATTAACTAAATGTGAATGCATGAGCATATTTTGCCAAGTGTGTGAAAGTGAAATGTAAATGAAATAAAATCATGAAGGGACACACAAGAATGATATGTGTGAGTGTGTGCCTAGCCTTGTAAGAGATAAGAGGTCTTTGAATACCTTTGTAGACCGATAATGTCCGAAACTCTTAAAAGCCGGCAACTTGAACGAATAATGGTTGAGACGTCCTTCGTCTTCAAAATCCTTCATTTACTAACCACTAAACATTACAAGTAAAACACGTTTTGATATGGAATTAATGCCAACACTAATTATCAACCTAACAGTGTGGGAGGTGGCCGCTTCATTCTATGCCACATGTGCCACATGCACATCAAGATGCGGTAGCTATTCGGAGTTAGCTGCGCCGGAGCGAGTCGGGCCTCAGCCAAAAACCAAGTAATGAAAGGCTGGAAAGGAAGAGTGACACCACAAGTGAGCATCGCCCCATAGATCGCCACGTGGCCAGGTGGGGGGTTCCTTGCAGCTCGACCGTCAGTAGGGATCAGTGAAACCACATTGCTGTCCAGATCGAACCACCGCATGTACTTTGTTATCTCTTCAGGGCCGACCACGTTCGGCTCGACGTCATAGGCGCATATTCGCTCGGGAGAGAAAGGAATGCGAGCGGCCCTATGCTCCTCTTTGATATCATTCTCAACGATCCTTTGGGTTGCGACTCGGCTCTCCCGAGAGTCACAATCCTTATAAATTCTACGAGTACTCATCCTCTTCCCTAGTCTTCTCCAAGGCTGAGTGTCAACACAAGTGGAAGCCGAAGAGTCTGACCAAGCTTCAGGCTGATAGGAGTCGGGCTGCGATGAACCCGAAGAAACAGAATGAACTTCGGGAGTGGGAGGAACTCCGGAAGTAGCAGGGCTGTCACGATAAATTTCAGAAACGTCGGCGTTAGTAAAATGCAGTTGATCAAAGAGGGGTTCTTTCAATAACTTGTGAACAACCGATGCAGTGAGAGCATCATTTTGCTTAATGGCAATCATACCAACAGTAAAAAGATGGTACCTAGCTGCAGAATCCATGAGAACTAACCTTGAAATAGCAAAAAACGGAGGCGATGTAGACCCCTGAGGAAGAATCTTCGAGAAAAAGTCTGGGGGTTGAAGCTGATGATCTCAATGAAGCAGGATTAAACAGACAAGTTGGAAAATGAAACAAAGTGCCCAGAAAAAGCAAGAGACACAGGCAAACTTCTCTTTCGAAGAAATACAAAGATGGTGGAAGAAGAAATAAGAAGGGAAAGGAAAGTGAATAGCCAGCATATATATAGGCGGCACATTGATTTCAAAAACGATCGAAACCCTAAAAGAAACGCAGAAAAGCAGGAAAATAGAGGGGCGTGGGCCGTGATGTGGGTTGTACGCAGGCGAACAGAGAGGTTGTGTCTCATAAATGCGTCGTACCACAGCCAAGCAGAAAAAGACAAGCGGCAACCGGAGAGCATCTTGAGCCGCCAAAGAGCAGAAGCATCACCATCAAGAGATTTCTGAAATGAGTGATGAATCAAATGTGTGCGGTCGCAATTAAGACACGTCATTAAAGGCTTCGAACTAAAAGAGGATACATTAATACAGAAAACGACAAACGAGGACTAGTTATGGAAAAGTATTTGTTAGGATTATGCTCAATAGCAAAAGTGTAATATTGTAATTAACAATCTTTTTCATATTAATAAAGTGATTTCTGGTTTAACAAATCGTATAGCATTTATAGTTTAATATTATAATTGTCAAAGTAAATAATCATAAGGTCTAAAGACTATGAGAAAAGAAGAATTGTTCGTACATCTGGATATGTATGTGGTAGACACAATTCTTTAGTTAGTCTTGAATAATGTTCACAACTTAAGTTAAAGGTTGGGCACCTTTATCTTGTTAAAGTTGTAGAATTCTTTTGCTAGCATTTGAGTGGGATCAAATGAGATATGATGAGTCTAAAATCATCGGAGTGTCTTCGAGCAAAAGGATCTAGTGCACTGGGTGCATTGAACTGGATCACAATAAAATACTTTATCTATAACCGTCAATAGATAATAGTCTTTTCATTATCAGGACAATCGGAGAGTCTATCTTAATCCTGAGATAAATGATGGACTTATGGTTGCAAGTGATATCATTTGAGTTATCAATGAGTACAATTATATCGCATAGTCTATCCTCGATAGTTTGGTGATATTCATTTGTTAATCGATAGAGGACTTCATTTATAGATATGGACATCGTGGCTCCATTTATTAAATGAGAGTATAATATCATCATATGGATGTTTTGAGGTAATTGGATATTAAATCTCAATGTTGAGTTTTCGATAGTGTCTATTGAAAACATGGCTTCTGGACAAGTCAAAATATCCAAGTTCAAAACGTGGTCATATGAGTAAATATGGTAACTTGGAGAGTTATAGGCGGTCTATGAACTCTTGGCGATTACTAATATTAATCACGAGGATACACTATCTCCAATATGATTGTCTAGGGTATGAATGAGGAGCATCTTCCTTTTCTATCTTTATTTAAGAGTTCAGTTTTAGCTCTTTAGTGGAATGAGTTAAAATTAATGGATCGGACCTAAGTGAATCATTTGTTGATTGTGATTAGGTTATGTCTATTGAAGCTTAAATTTAGATGGCCCGCCAAGATCCCCAATCCACACGGACTTGCATGGATCACTTGATATATTCTACCAGACCAATTTAAGGGTCCATCTAGAATTGCATTTAATATATTAAGAATATAATTTGCACATTATTTAAGTAATGGGCTGCTCAATTATATTAATATATTAATGAAAGGCATGTGGGCTTGTTTCTTTTAGTAAGAATGGGTCTGGTTCACATGTGGGCTTTTTATTTAAAGTCCAATGGATTAAATGAAATAAGAAAATAATATCTTGGCCCATTTATTTTAAGTGGGGCGGCAAGGTGGTTTATTAACCTAATATATTATTTTGTTTCATTGTTTTAATTAAATAAGAATTAATTAATTTATTAATTAATTGTTTAATTAAGAAACAAATCTTTTCTGATCAGGAAATATATTTCCTAAAGTAAAAGTAAAAGACTTGTTTGATAAGGAAATAAATAATTAATTTTATTTATTTAATCAAATAAGAAATCTTTTTATTTAGTCAAATAAAAGAATAAAAGATTTATGAATTGAATTAGGGTTTGAAGTCTTTAACTAAATAGGAATTAGGGTGCAATACAAACTCCTTTTTGGCTTGAGTATTGCGGCAACCCTAGTCCCTTTTAGGTGATGATTTTCGGCCACCCTAATAGAAAGAGAGAAAGAAAATTTTGCCACCTATATATGTGGACTTATAGAATTCGGCCACTCTAGGTTTTTGGTGCTTGATTCTATTTTTCTTCTTCTTCTCAATTCATAGAAAGATTAATTTTATTCTACTAAAAACATAAAAGAGTGATAGATTATTCTTTGATGGTATACTATTTGCTTATTCATCAATAAGCTTGTGTGTACAACATCGATCTAGGTTCACGCGAGTTTCGATCATTAGATTGAGAACTCAAAAGTGACCGGAATAATCTTAGTATTTTTTTGATTGTTTTTGTGACTAACAAAGAAAAGAAAAGTTTGTTTTGTCCATTCACAGGTTTGCAATTCAAAGAAAAGGGAGACCACGCTCCTAGGTGATCCACGTTCGTGCTAGGATTGAAGATCTTGCGGATTACCATCGACGTAAGTCAATCGGATCACGCGACAAAAGGTATTATTCTTTTGTTAGATAATATATATGTTTAATTGATTAAAGGGTTTAAGGTTCATAAAAGGAAAAAATTTTAAAAGTTACTAAATCAATTTTTAGTCTCGCTTCCGTTGCGTGTACTACGGTATTTTTCCCTACAGTATTAAGATTAAATATTCGTCCCGAGAGGACCTGACTCAGCACGATCGGCTCAAATATTTAAGGGGGTATTGTTATAAGTAAAAATTAGTCGTGAAGGACACGTCATCACCACAAAAGGCCAGGAAAGCAGGAGTCAAGATAAGTCAACTTATGGAGCAGAAATCCCCCACGATAACCTACTCGGAAAAAGAGTAAGTAGTCCGACCGCAAACAAAGACAATCAGCTCGGGCAGTAAATATTACTCGGGCACATACTCGGGCATACTCGGGAATCAATAAGACAGATAGTCACCAACGTTCATATTCCAAACACATGACATAATCAGCGACCAGCGCATCCACGATAAGCAACGGTGTAGACCATTAGAGTTTAACAAGGAAACAAACAGTTCTCCCGCGAATAAAGGAGAAAGAATCTCGTCCAGAATCGGACTCAGCCAAAACAGGAAACATATCACGCCCAAAGAGGAAACATAATCCAACTAGGACTAAGAAACCGCTTAAGACTTGGGCACCACAACACTAAACCCTAGCGGCCACCTTAAAACCCTAAAAACAACATGTATAAATACCCCCCTTTTACATTCAAATAGGGGGTATGCGAGAGAAAGAAGGAAGAGAGAGAGAGCATTCTTGTAACGATTCTTCATAGTGAATTTGGCTTCGTTGCTAAGGCAACAACCCGTGGAGGTTTCTCCAATCATTGGAGTTTTACCACGTAATTGCTTGTTATTTCTCCTTGATCTTTAATCATTCTCATTCATATACTATAGCAATTCGAAAATAAATCATTGATTCGGTGACCATCAAAAATCGCCGTCAACATAATATTTATGCAAAAAATAAATAGCAACAATTTTGGTCCATCCTAGAAAAGTAAGTAAATTACAATTGTATAGGAATACAAGATCTTCAAGTGGCCATCAACCATCCTCTCATCCATCGGCTGCCCCATAGGCGTGCACAGCCCACAACCCCACAAAGGGGCTGCCGTGCGCAGCCCATGAAAGCATATAGGGCTGCCGTGCGCAGCCCACCATGTAATGGGCTTGCCATGCGCAGCCCAATCCACTCCTAGGGTGTGCACGGTGCTCGTTCTCGGTTCCGGTTGCTTCCTTTTCCTTCAAGTCTTCGAATCTTCAATGCTAGAACATATTACAGCAGTATTTAAACTAATAAAATACTGCAGTATTATTTTTATTTTATTTTTTTATTCACTGCAATACTTTTTACAAAAAAAAAAACTGCACTTGAAATTAAATAAAAAACTGCAGTAAATTTATACATAAAAACTGCACTTAAAAAATTAAAAGAAAAACTAGCAACTACCAAGAAGGAATTATGGCGATGATAGACCACCCTTCTTGTTACAATTCCACAACAAAAATTACATTGAAAATCTAGGACCAAAATCAATCAACAACAATCCACATAATAAACATATATAAAACCATACATCCACATGTAATTATATATGCGAATACCTAGAGTGCCATCTCTTTCTAAACATGCATAATCACAATGAAAAGAAATAGATTCACATATATATAAATTAATTAATTAAAAGGGTTCAATCTAGGCTCTGATACCAATTGTAGGGAAAAATACCGTAGTACACGCAGCGGAAGTGAGACTAAAAATAGATTTAGTATGTTTTAAAATTTTTCCTTTTTATGAACCTTAACCCTTTAAATTAATTGAAAATAAATATAAACGTGTCCTAAAGTAATCTAGGAGGGGGGGGGGGGGGTGAATAGATTTTAAACATTTTTACCCAATTTTTTGATATTAGTCCAAATTACGAAAAAGCCCCAAACAAGTCAATATACAAAAATAAGCATACAAGTGCGGAAATTGAAGGACATACAATTTTTACGTGGAAACCCACACGGGGAAAAACCACGGGCTGTTATGTGCGCCACACGAGAACCTCGAATCCACTATTTGCAAATACGATTACAAATTAGGTTGACCACATCACACCTAAATTTACTAATCCGTCTATGCTACCCTAAGGCATTTAATAGTGACTCTAGTTCCTAGCTTGCAAACTACCTAAGAGGTAAATACAAGACTTGTCTCTAAAGTGAAGAGATAGCACAACCTAAGGTGAATATGTGAAATACTCAAGAAGCTAAAAATGCAAGGTTAGACATTTAAGCTTATCTAGGCATGGATGAACATGTTAGACATTCCTAGATATCATATTACTAGATGACATGCATAAATCAACACCAAGTAAGCAACCAAAGACCTATATGCATCATCTATCACAAAACAACTCACAACCCACACTAAAATTATCTTGAAGCTAAGTCAAGTCATAAAGATGCAATCTTGAATCAATTCAAGTGATAAAAAGGCTATCTTGTAAAGCAAGAACATATAGATATGATAATGATGTTCTAGATACAAGTCATGTGAGCAAAACTAAAAACCCTAAATGAAATCAACCTAGAATCATACTAGATGATGAATGAAAGATGCAAGATGAAGGGTTTTGTGATTTTGAAGCTTAAAGGTGAAGTCTTGATACCTTGTAGTGAAAGATGCTCAAGAGGCTCTCAAATGAGTAATTTTTGGTGTTAAAAACGAGCCAAGGCAAACAAGACATATATACATTAGATCCAAGTGAAGTGAGGTCATTTTATCAAAAACGTTTCAGCTTCTCGCTGACGGACTGCCGTGGTCTCGACTACCACGATTGTGGCACCGCGGCAGATGCACCGCGGCAGAGACAAAAGGATCTTTGTGGCCAGACCGCCGCGGTTGCACAACCGCGGCACCATAACAGCGGCACAGCAAGATTATTGCTGTCGCTCAACTACCGCGGTTGGGCCACCGCGGCAGGTGCACCGTGGCAGAGACAAAAAGATCTCTGTCGCTTGCATGCCGCGGTTGGGCCACCACGGCAGAGAAGGACTTGGCCTTCTCAGCAGCTCCTCACAAAAACCAACAAGCAAATGAGCAAAAGAGTGAGGTGACAACATGCATTCTTATGCTAAACAAGTTATGGCAAATAATAGGCTAGATGCAATCAATAAGCATGCAATAAGAGAGATTAAATAATCAAAGATGCACACAAAAAATACAAACACAATCATACAAGTGAGAATTATGCAAGTGTTGTGTGTGTGTGCAACTATATCTCTTCAAATTAGAGTTAAGTCAAGAAATCTACCTTCCTTGAAGGTCTTGATTCCATAATGAGGTTTTCTTCCATTTTAAGCTACCCTTACGTATAGAACCCCATTGTGATTTTGCCAACGAAATACGCCAATCAAAAGTGAGGCACTTACATTAATCAACCATATATATAAAGTAACAAAAAGTATAATACCTTTTGTCGTGTGATCCGATTGACTTACGTCGATGGTAATCCGCAAGATCTTCAATCCTAGCACGAACGTGAATCACCTAGGAACGTGAATCACCTTGGAGCGTGGTCTCCCTTTTCCTTGAATTGCAAACCTGAGAATGGACAAACAAAACTTTCTTTTTCTTTTGTTAGTCACAAAACAATCAAAAGACCACAAAGATTATTCCGGTCACTTTTGAGTTCTCAATCTAATGATCGAAACTCACGTGAACCTGATTCGATGTTATACACACAAGCTTATTGATGAACAAGCAAATAGTATACCATCAAAAGAATAATCTCTTCTCTCTTTTTTTTGTCTTGGAAGAATAATCAAACACTTTCTATATGAGTTGAGAAGAAGAAGAAAATTGATCTAGTAAACAACCTTGGGTGGCCGAACCCTATAAGGTATGTTATATAGGGTGGCCGAATTTCTTTCTCCTTTTACTTTAGGGTTGCCGAAATCTATAAGGTGTTGTATTAGGGTTGGCCGAATTTCATCATGTCACTTATATAGGGTGACCGAAATTCAACCCTAATTCTCTTCAACTTTTTAGACTCCTAACCCTAATTTAACTCATAAGTATTTTTATTCTTTTATCGACTAAATAAAAAGACTTCTTATTTGATTAAATAAATAACTTAATTATTTATTTTCTTATCAAACAAGTCTTTTACTTTTAGTATACTACTACCAATAGTATAATTCTAGGAAACATATTTCCTGATCAGAAAAAGATTTTGTTTCTTAATTAAATAATTAATTAATTAATTAATTAATTCTCATTTAATCAAACAATAAAATAAAACAATATTTTTGACTAATAACATAGCCTTGCCACCCCACATGAAATATATGGGCCAAATATTATTTCCTTATTTTATTTAATCCATTGGACTTTAAATAAAAAGCCCACATGTGAACCAGACCCATTCTTACTAAAAGAAACAAGCCCACATGCCTTTCATTAATATATTAATATAATTGATCAGCCCATTAAATAAATAATGTGCAAATTATATTCTTAATATATTAAATGCAATTCTAGATGGACCCATAAATTGGTCTGGTAGAATATATCAAGTGATCCATGCAAGTCCGTGTGGATTGGGGATCTTGGCGGGCTATCTAAATTTAAGCTTCAATAGACATAACCTAATCACAATCAACAAATGATTCACTTAGGTCCGATCCATTAATTTTAACTCATTCCACTAAAGAGCTAAAATTGAACTCTTAAATAAAGATAGAATAAGAAGATGTTCCTCATTCATACCCTAGACAATCATGTTGGAGATAGTGTATCCTCGTGATTAATATCAGTAATCGCCAAGAGTTCATAGACCGCCTATAACTCTCCAAGTTACCATATTTACTCATATGACCACGTTTTGAACTTGGATATTTTGACTTGTCCAGAAGCCATGTTTTCAATAGACACTATCGAAAACTCAGCGTTGAGATTTAATATCCAATTACCTCAAAACATCCATACGATGATATTATACTCTCATTTAATAAATGGAGCCACGATGTCCATATCTATAAATGAAGTCCTCTATCGATTAACAAATGAATATCACCAAAGTATCGAGGATAGACTATGCTATATAATCGTACTCATTGATAAGTCAAATGATATCACTTGCAACCATAAGTCCATCATTTATCTCAGGATTAAGATAGACTCTCCGATTGTCCTGATAATGAAAAGACTATTATCTATTGACGGTTCTAGATAAAGCTTTTCATTGTGATCCAGTTCAATGCACCCAGTACACTAGATTCTTTTACTTGAAGACACTCTGATGATTTTAGACTCATCATATCTCATTTGATCCCACTCAAATGCTAGCAAAAGAATTCTACAACTTTAACAAGATAAAGGTGCCCAACCTTTAACTTAAGTTGTGAACATTATTCAAGACTAACTAAAGAATTGTGTCTACCTCATACATATCCAGATGTACGAACAATTCTTCTTTTCTCATAGTCTTTAGACCTTATGATTATTTACTTTGACAATTATAATATTAAACTATAAATGCTATAAGATTTGTTAAACTAGAAATCACTTTATTAATATGAAAAAGATTGTCAATTACAACATTACACTCTTGCTATTGAGCATAATCCTAACACAAAGGTTAATGATCCGGGGAGTTTTGTGACTCCCATATCAGTTGGAGAGAGTGAATTGCTAAAGGGAGTGCTTGACTTGGGTGCAAGCATCAACATGATACCCATATCGTTGTATGAGGAGTTAGGTTTTTAAGGTTTGAAGACAACCAAGATGAAGCTTTTGTTGGCAGACCAAACTTCTTGGACACCACAAAGGGAGCTAAAGGATGTTCCGATCCTATTGGGTGGAGTGATCATTCCCACCAACTTTGTGGTGTTGAATGTTGAAGATAAATCTGATGACAATGGGAAGTGGCAAGTTCTGCTTGGTAGGCCATTCATGGCTACCGCTCAAATGAGGATTGATGTGTGCAAGAAGAAAGTCATGATGCACTCATTTGAGCGAGAACTTGAGATTGATACTATCACATGCAATGATGACCTAAAAAGTATTGGGAGTTGCTATGTGGTAGATGTGCAACCACCGACGAGTAAGGGTGGAAGAGTGAACAACTTGGTGCAAATGTATGAGAAGTGTAGCCAAGAAGATGAAAATGTTAGGATTATACTCAATAGCAATAGTGTAATATTGTATTTGTCAATCTTTTCATATTAATAAAGTGATTTATATTTTAAACAAATCTTATAGCATTTATAGATTGAATATTATAATTGTCAAAAGTAAATAATTATAAGGTCAAAAGACTATGAGAATAGAAGAATTGTTTGTAAATCTGGATATATATGAGGTAGACACAATTCTTTAGTTAGTCTTGAATAATGTTCACAAGGTAAAGGTTGGGCACCTTTATCTTGTCAAAGTTGTAGATTCTTTTGCTAGCTTTTGAGTGGGATCAAATGTGGTATGATGAGTCTAAAATCATCAAAGTGGCTTTGAGTAAAAGAATCTAGTGCACTAGGTGCATTGAATAGGATCACAATGAAATACTTTATCTAGAACCGTCGGTAGAAAAAGTCTTTTCATTATGAGGACAATCGTTGAGTCTATCTTAATCCTGAGATAAATGATGGACTTATGGTTGTAAGTGTTATAATTTGAGCTATCAATGAGTACGATTATATAGCATAGTCTATCCTCGATAGTTTGGTGATATTCATTTGTTAATCAATAGAGGACTTCATTTATAAAAATGGACATCGTGGCTCCATTTATTAAATGAGAGTAGAATATCATCATATGGATGTTTTGAGGTATTGGATATTAAATCTTAACGTTAAGTTTTCGATAGTGTATATTGAAACATGGCTTCTGGACAAGTCAAAATATCCAAGTTCAAAATGTGGTCATATGAGTAAATATGGTAACTTGGAGAGCTATAGGTGGTCTATGAGCTCTTGGCGATTACTGATATTCTTCACGAGGATTCACTATCTCCAATAAGATTGTCTAGGGTATGAATGAGAAACATTTACTTATTCTATCTTTATTTAAGAGTGCAATTTTAGTTCTTTAGTGGAATGAACAAAAATTAATAGATTGAACATAAGTGAATCATTTGTTGATTGTGATTAGGTTATGTCTATTGAAGCTTAAATTTAGATAGCCTGCTAAGATCCCCAATCCACACGGACTTGCATGGATCACTTGATATATTCTACCAGACTGATTATGTGTCCATCTAGAATTGTATTTAATATATTAAGAATATAATTTGCACATTATTTATTTAATGGGCTGTTTAATTATATTCATATATTAATGAAAGACATGTGGGCTTGTTTCTTTTTGTAAGAATGGGTCTAGTTCACATGTGGGCTTTTTATTTAAAGTCTAATGGTTAAATAAAATGGAAAATAATATAAGGCTCATGTATGCTACTTGGGCGGTAAGACTATAGTAATAGTCTAAAATATTATTTTATTTTATTATTTAATTAAATGGAAATTAATTAATTATTTAATTAAAAGTCAAAATCTTTTTCTGACTAGGAAATATGTTTCTTAGTGTTATACTATTGCTAGTAGTATAATAAATATCAAAGACTTTATTTGGTAAGTAGATAAATATAAGATATTTATTTATCTAATCAAATTATGATGTTTTTGATATAGTCACAATTGAATAAAACACTAAAGAGTTGGATTAGGGTTTGGATTCTAAAGTTGATAGGTATTTTGGTGAAATACAAATCCTCTTATAGTGAGGATTTCGGCCACCTTCTAGATGACATATCATAGAATTCAGCAACCCTAAAAATATAAATGACAAGAAGAATTCATATATATAATTTATTTTATATGGCAGTGAGGACGAAGTCATATATATATATATATATATATATTCTATACAGCAAAGAATTCACCCACATATGGGCAAGAATTCACGCAGATATATATTAGATTATATGGCAAGAATTCACAGAGTCATATATATATATATATATATATATTATATTGAGTAAGAATTCATCATATATATATATATATAATATTGAGCAAAGATTTCGACCACCCGAATTAAAAGTCTTGTTTGAGAGTTAATTTTCCTTAGCTTGAAAAATATAATCCATCTCTTAGACTAGTGTGATTTTCGGCCAAGTGAGAAAAGAAGAGAGAAACGTTTTATTTCGATAGTGCACTACTAGCTTTCATATCAAAAGGCTTTGTGCACAACTTCAAATAAGGTTCACGCGAGTTTCGATCAATAGATTGTGAATTCACAAGTGACCGTAACGTTTTTCGTTTTCTCTTGGAAGGTTATAGTGACTAACAAAGAAAAAGTTTTTGTTATCCATTCTCAGGTTTACAATTCAAAGACAAGGGAGACCACGCTCCTAGGTGATTCACGTTCGTGATTGGATTGGAAGATCTTACGGATTACCATTGATGCAACGTCAATCGGATCACGCGACAAAGGTACGATATCTTTTGTTTATATATTAATTAATCAAGGGTTAAGGTTCATCTTTAAAAGGGAAAATTTTTAAACTATACTAAACCTATTTTAGTCTTGCTTCCGCTGCGTGCAATCATTTTTTTCCCTACAAAAGAAAGCATAGGTGATTCGGAGATTGAAGGACACAAAAATGCTAATCAAGAGCTTATGCTTGAAGTAGAGGTTCTCAAGGCGGAAAAGTATGCTCGTGAGAAGAAGGTTGAAGACCTATCCAAGAAGAATCACAAGATGAAAAAGATCAACAAGTCTATTACAATAAAGAATAAGTCAACGGTGCGAGAGCTTGAGGATTTAGCCAAGCTCACCGAAGAATTTGAGGAGAAAACCTTAAGGAAGATGAGAAAGACTCTCATGAATGTTGAGATCAAGAACAAGGCATTAGAGGAAACTAAGGAGGAGATGAGCAAGAAAGAGGTGGAATTAAAGATTGCCAAAGTGAAGGAGTGTGACTACTTGGTAGAGACTGATCGGATGGAACAAGTCATCAAGACACTCACAAAAGATTGTCACTCTAAACCTCAAGCTTTAGTACAAAAAGGAAGAATTCCTTTCTCTTCTCTATCTTGTTATTTTTTCCATAGGAAGGGTCATATCAAATCTATGTGTTTTGAATTTTTGAAGCATGTTAATCATAAACAAGCTAGGCCTAGGATGAGACCCAATCATGCCAAGAAAATTTGGGTTAGGAAGGATTTGGTGGACCAAGTCCGCAATGAGTCTAAGGGACCAATTTGGTGTTAGGATTATGCTCAATAGCAAGAGTGTAATATTGTAATTGACAATCTTATCATATTAATAAATTGATTTATGTTTATTTAACAAAATCTTATAGCATTTATAATTATAATTGTCAAGGTAAATAATCATAAGGTCAAAAGACTATGAGAAAAGAAGAATTGTTCGTACATGTGGATATGTATGAGGTAGACACAATTCTTTAGTTAGTCTTGAATAATGTTCACAACTTAAGTTAAAGGTTGGGCACCTTTATCTTGTTAAAGTTGTAGATTCTTTTGCTAGCATTTGAGTGGGATCAAATGTGCTATGATGGGTCTAAATCATCAAAATGGCTTTGAGTAAAAGAATCTAGTGCATTACTCAAAAAAAAAAAAAAAAGAATCTAGTGCACTAGGTGCATTGAACTGGATCACAATGAAATACTTTATCTAGAACCGTCAATAGATAAAGGTCTTTTCATTATGTGGACAATCAGAGAGTCTATCTTAATCCTGAGATAAATGATGGACTTATGGTTGCAAGTGGTATCATTTGAGTTATCAATGAATACGATTATATAGCATAGTCTATCCTTGATAGTTTGGTGATATTCATTTGTTAATCGATAGAAGACTTCATTTATAGATATGGACGTCGTGGCTCCATTTATACAATGACAGTATAATATCATCATATAGATGTTTTGAGGTAATTGGATATAAAATCTCAACGTTGAGTTTTCGATAGTGACTATTGAAAGCATGGCTTATGGACAAGTCAAAATATCCAAAGTTCAAAATGTGGTCATGTGAGTAAATATGGTAACTTGAAGAGCTATAGTCGGTCTATGAGCTCTTGGTGATTACTGATATTATTCACGAGGATTCACTAACTTCAATAAGATTATCTAGGGTATGAATGAGAATCATTTACTTATTCTATCTTTATTTAAGAGTGCAATTTTAGTTCTTTAGTGGAATGAACTAAAATTAATAGATCGAACCTAAGTGAATCATTTGTTGATTGTGATTGGGTTATGTCTATTGGAGCTTATATTTAGATAGCCCGCCAAGATCCCCAATCCACACAGACTTGCATGGATCACTTGATATATTATATTGGACTAATTTATGGGTCCATCTAGAATTGTATTAAGGCATATGGACTTGTTTCTTTTAGTAAAAATGAGCCTAGTTCACATGTGGGCCTTTTAATTAAGGTCCAATGGATTTAATAAAATAGAGAAATAATATTAAGCCCATATTTATGTATATGGGCAACAAGGCTAAATTATTAGTCTAAAATATTATTTTATTTTATTATTTGATTAAATGGGAATTAATTAATTATTTAATTAAAAATCAAAATCTTTTTCTGACTAGGAAATATATTTCTTAGTAGTATACTATTGTGGTAGTATAATAAATATAAAAGACTTTATTTGATAAGAAGATAAATAAAAGGATTTTGTTTATCTAGTCAAATAAGGAAGTCTTTTATATAGTCATAATAGGATTAAACACTAAAGAGTTGGATTAGGGTTTGGATTCTAAAGATTGATAGGAGTATGGGTGAAACACAAATCCTCTTATAGTGAGGATTTCGACCACCTTCTAGATTTCCTATCATAGGATTTGGTCACCCCAAAATATATATATGACAAGAAGAATTCTTATATATAATATATATATATATATATCAAAAGGAATTCGGATATATATAATATATATATGACAAAAGGAATTCGGATATATATATGATATACATGGCAAGAAGAATTTGGATATATATATATATATATATTATTTATATGGCAGCGAGAATTGATCATATATAGATATAATATATTGAGCAAAGAAATTGGTCGTTCAATATATATTGGAATATATTGAAAGAATTCGGCTAACCCTAATGCAAGACTTGAGAGTTATTTTCTTTTGCTTGAGAAAATAAAATCCAACTCTAGACAATAGTGTGATAATTTCGGCCAAGAGGAAAAAAGAGAAAAGATTGTTCTTATTTCGATAGTGCACTTGTAACTTTTACATCAAAAGGTTTTGTGCACAATTTCGAATAAGGTTCATGCGAGTTTCGATCTAACGATTGTGAATTCAAAAGTGACCGGAACATTCTTTGTAGTCTCTTGGAACTAACTATGACTAACGAAAAAGAAAAGTTTTTGTTATCCATCCTCAAGTACACAATTCAAAGAGAAGGGAGACCACGCTCCTAGGTGATTCACGTTCGTGATTGGATTGGAAGATCTTGTTGATTACCATCGACGCAACGTCAATCGGATCACGCGACAAAGGTACGATATCTTTATTATATGTTAATTAATTAAAGGGTTAAGGTTCATCTTTAAAAAGGAAAAAATTTTGAAATATACTAAACCTATTTTAGTCTCGCTTCCGCTGCATGCAATCGTTTTTTCCCTACATTTGGGTAGTCAAGAAAAAGAAGAATGAATGCTTGGTTGACCCTTGTGAAGAGCATCATGGTCCTAATATGCATGATAGGATGTGATAGTGTGGACTCGCACTTTTACATTTTTATGCTTTAAATAAAATTTCTTATGTTTTGTTTAAATTCTTGTTGTGTGCTTTTTGATAGTTCTAGTTTTGAAATAAGTGCTCTTATGTCTTTATTAGTGCATTGCATTCTTATGTTGTGTTGGTAAAGGTTTTGCAGGAACTAGTCAAAAAATTGCTCAAGATGTGACCATTAAGTGATTGTCGTGGTTGTGTCGTTCTGACAATATCGCGACATTAAAAAGGCGGCAACAAATTTTGCGTTCAAATGGGTTCACGGTGGCAAAGAGCGACAACAAAGGGTGACAACATACCTGATACCTGTCACGGTGGAGTCGCCAACTTGTCGCCAAATACCAACAGCGACAACAGGAGTCACTTAAACAAACGGTAGCGTTTTGGACTGTCGCGGTGGCAAAAGGCGATAAAACAATCATTCAAGAATAGAGAGACGCCACACTTCACAATCAAACAAAACCTCTGAAATTCTCTCAACTCTCTCAAGTCGTGGCACTCACAAAACCGACGACATTGGTAATTATAATCCCTAGTTCTTTGATCTTTCTATTCTCATTTGCTCTACATAGCATCTAGATATCCTATGGGTGGTTTTGTGTTTGATTTGAAGTGATTAGTGCCTAGGATTGGAGTTTGTGCTTATATTTGTGTATATTGGAGTATTTGAGTATTTGTGGAGTGGTTTTGGTTGATTGAGGAGTATTTGGAGGTTGTTTTGGATTGCTAAGGGACACTCCCTCAAGCAATCCAATTTAAAGATTGAGTTGGCGTTTTGGCACATCTTCATCACGTTCTTGCTTAGGTCGATATCCCATAGGACTACGGTCCCATTTGAGGCAGCCCGGATCTTGCATTGTATTATGGAGGGGCAGCCTATTGATGTGCATGTTTTAGTGAAGATGAAGATTCAGAAGGTTGGGCGGAACGAGTCAGATTCAGACCTTCTTAACTTCCCGTGCTTGATTACCGAGATGTGTAGGTTGGTAGGTGTGGATATATCTGGGGATGTTCTAAAATCCTCTCCACCTAATTTGGGTTTGCCAGCATGGAGTCACTTGCTAGGCAAGCGTGGCTTAAGGATGCCCAGAGGAGATTAGCTGAGGAGCAGGCTAAGAGAGAGGTCGCAGCTAGAGAGAGAGAGAGAGAGAGAGAGAGAGAGAGAGAGAGAGAGAGTTGAAAGACCCGAAAGGGAAGAGTATTGTGTCTGAGTAGATGCTACCTATTTAGATATTTTTGACCATCACATGTGCATCATATTTTTACTTGGATATTTTGAGCACTTTAGTTTTATTTTCAGTTTTTATTTGATTATTCCGTTGTCACGTTTCTTTTTATGATCATTATTTCATCTCTCTTGTTATTATTTCATTTTTTTTGTTCTTGTTTCGTTTTCGCCTAGAATAAGGGTGTCAGATGGATTTTGGTAGTGGATTTAGGATATTTGTGCTTTATTTGATGATTTTTGGATGATAGAAATGTTGAGAACATGATATTCATGATTGAACATTTTTTCAGATGATTTTGTGCATATTGGGCTGAGAGGGCATTTTGCCAAATTTTTGGAAATGCATTGATTATTTGTGGACATATATAAATTCTTTGCTTTGGATTTGTTGGGTTGCACCATTTAACCAATTTTGTCTCCTATGAACATTGAGGACAATGTCCAATTTAGGTTTGGGGTTACATTTGTGCAACACCACTTTGCATACTTTCCTTGGTTTTTAAAATATGAGCCGAATTTTTCAAATTCTTACAATAATGCCATATTTGAGCATACTTTGCTTGTTGAGATTGTGATTTACATGTGTAGTGAGGAATTGTGCATCTTTGTCATTGTTTGGTTTAGATTAACGTCATGCCATTTAGGATTTCATTGAACAAAGTGCGTTAATCTTTTTCTCATAATGTTAGGGTGAATTATCAAATTTGCTTAAAGGCTAGGAATTAATAGTGAAGATTCCCGTAAGGATCACAAACACGGCCTTAAAAAGCGTATTTTGAGTTGTCAAATAGTCACTCTTTCAACACTCACTCTCAAACACTCATTTAAGCATGTATAGGTCTCATTTGCACTTAAATGTTGCTTATCATAGAATACTATGGACTGCTTGTGGATGCTTTAATTTGCTTAGTGACAAACCTTTAGAAATGACTTTAGACAATGCATGTGATGTTAGGAATTATGCCCTAAAGCTTGTAATATGTACATGTTATAAATTCAATAATAAAAAAGTAGTTATTTCATTCAAATATATTAGTTTATACGTTTATATTATATATGCAAACATCCAAGATTACTAGATGTAATCTCAAACTGAGTATATGAATGCCATATACAGAGGTATTCAGTTTGAGACATGTAATCTAAATAGTTCGTAGAAAGTAAATAAAGCTGGGTACTTTATTTGTGGTTAATCTACAGCTGCGGTCCATTCTTTATTGTACGGTGGTCTTATTCTAGACTACTCATATGGTGTTATGAGAATGGAGGCACCTTATATGATGTGATTATATAGGACTGGGCCACGATCTATATGAATCTGTCACTAAGATCCGTTAGTTGAAAAGATTCATATATATCGACTAATGATGACTATATATGGGTGATCTGAATCCTGAGTGTCTTACTGACTCCTTCAGGTTAGATCGTGTTTTTTGATTTACCATGGGTGAGATCAGAATATCATTCTCAGTCAATAACTCCGTATCTTGGAATCACAGTTTGGCTTGTGGCTGGGAAGGTATGTACGCAATAGTGGAATCCACTCCTTCTTGCGAGAAGTAGATAAGTAGTTCCCTTAAGGGTTGATTCGAGGCTTGAACGATTAAGAGGACTCTCTTTCTTCCGTAAAGGAATGGAGGATATAATCAATCAAGAGAATCAATGGCACTTATAGGAAAAGATATAATTAGAGAGGTATAACGGACTTTATGACCTAGCTCTAATTATGAACTACTTGTGGAGGATCATGCCATATGTAATAGCTATATCAATGGACACTAATAAAACTGGTTGTGTAAAACATCTATAGTTACGTGAGTACAACCTTGGGTTTTTAGTGGAATAACTCCAAGGTTAATAATTGTGAAATATTAATTAAAGAGTTGAATCAATTTTTTCTAAGAATTATTGGAGCTCAAAACTGTAGGTCCATTAGGTCCCCTTGCTAGCCCTATACGATTGATAGTAACAAAGACTCACGGAGAATTGGATGGTCCAATTAATTGCGTTATGAAAGTAACTTAAATATATTTTGGGAATTAATTAAATGATGTGATTATTTAATTAATATATTATTTAATTGTTGAATTAAATAAGCTCGTGGTCTTAATGGTATCAGATCCAGTTATTGCTCCGAGCTTTAAAAGAGCAATCATGAGTAGGGGTTCTCACTGTATGACACGTAGTGACGAAGTACAGTCTCTTACCCTACCATGACTCGCTGGATTAGCCATTCGTTATGGGTTGCACATTCGAGAGGATGTGCGTAAAACTGTTTCTGAGGTATCTTGGGATGTCACAACAAACGGCTCCTGCGAAAGGAGTGTCAGCTCAATTAAGAATTATTAAATTGTCATATGGAGGTTTCAGTTTCAAACCTTGACAAGAGCAATAAAATAATAAGTGATTATTTTTATTTAATCTAAATAGGTCAAAGGTTTAAACCCTAGTAAAATAGTAATAGTTAAAAAGGATTTAGAATCCTATTTTAACTTGGATTACTAAACCCTAAGTTCCTAGTATATAAGATATACTTGTCAGGAAAAAGAAGCTATTCGGAACCCTATAGAGATCAGAGGTGGGAGGCAACTATAGAGGGAAAAGAAAAAAGATTTTTTTTTTTTTTTCTTACAATAGGGTTGGTGGAATTCAGAAGGAGGAGCAAGGTGTTGTCTTCTGGTTCTCTCAAGCCTCCATTCAACCGCTCCAGGAAACCGTGACGTGCCCACACACACAGTTGCTAGATCGTGGGACATAGCTAAAAAGGCTTAGTGGTATTGGATCACAACGAAGGATCAAAAAGAAAACGAATGAGTGTTTTTCAAAGGTATGAAAACAAATCTCTTCCTCATATTCATGTATATACAAAAGGTCCCAAGAAGACAATAGAAAAATTTTAAAACCTATCGTTCTTATTGTTTTTATTAATTTAAAAGCTAACTCTTTTCTTCTGCGCAACTTACAATTGGTATCAGAGCCAATTTTGTAATACTCGAATATGTTATATTTGTTTTCAAAGTCTTTTCGATATGTAGTAGGCACAATTAGGATTGTATGATGTTTATATTATTATTTTTATATAAACATGGTTAATCGTTAATTGTATGGTACGATGAGTTTAGTTAAATTCGTTTCGGGTTGTAATAATTAGTTATTATTATTATTAGTTGTAATAATTAGTTTAGTTAAAACAATTTGTATGTTTTAAAACTGTTAATTCATACATCACTGCTTAATATTGAATTGTTTAAAGTTGAAAAACGTAAAACGAAACGACAAAACATTTCTCCAAAATAATGAAACGTATCTATGTCATTTAAGACTTGGCCACATCAACCTTGATAGGATAGACAGACTAGTAAAAGGCAGATCTTTGAGTAAGTTAGAGATCGGTACTTTACCTGTTTGTGAGTCTTGTTTAGAAGGTAAATGACCAAGAGACCTTTTAGTGGAAAAGGGCTTAGAGCTACACAACCACTAGAGCTTATACATTCAGACGTCTGTAGACATATGAATGTTAAAGCTAGTGGTGGTTATGAGTATTATGTCACTTTTAGTGATGATTACTCAAGATACAGATATGTTTACCTAATGCAATGAAAGTCGGAAACATTTGAAAAGTTCAAAGAATTCCGAGCTGAAGTTGAGAACTAATTAGGCAAAACTATCAAAGCTCTACAATCAGATCGTGGAGGTGAGTATCTCGACCAAGAGTTCGAGGACTATTTGGTTGAGCATGGGATTGTGTCCCAACTCACAACTCCAAGAACACCATAATAGAATGGTGTAGCGGAGAGGAGAAATAGAACACTAATGGAAATGGTGAGATCTATGATTAGTTTCTCATCAGTGCCAAACTCTTTTTGGGGATATGCACTACAAATTACGGCCAACATATTGAATTTAGTTCCATCCAAATATGTTCCTAAGACTCCTTTAGAGTTGTGGAATGGTCGTAAAGCTAGTTTGTGACATTTTCGCATATAGGGGTGTCCAGTACATGTACTAAAGAACAAATCTGGAAAGTTGGAACCTCATTCACAAGTATGTCTATTTGTAGGATATTCAAAAGAGACTAAAGGAGGATACTTCTATAGTCCACAAGAAAACAAAGTGTTTGTGTCGACAAATGCAACGTTTCTTGAGGAAGACTATATGAATGATCATAAGCCTCGAAGTAAAATTGTATTAAATGAATTAAAAGCTGGTTTGACCAGTAAACAATCAACAAGAGTTGTTGACGATGTTGTTGTTCCATTAACGTCTGATAGTCAGACAGTTCCTAGTCAGATCACACTACCACCTAAACGTAGTGGGAGGGTTGTACGACAGCCTGATCACTATTTAGGTATTGGAGAGGCACAGGGTGTCGTCTCTGATGATAGTGTGGATGATCCATTGTCATTTAAACATGCTATGGAAGACTCTAACAAAGCCATGAATCTCGAGATGGAGTCTATGTACTCTAACTCAATCTGGGAACTTGTAAACTTACCTGATGAGATAAAACCCATAGGGAGTAAGTGGATATACAAGAGAAAGAGAGGAGTAGACGGAAAGGTAAAGACCTTTAAAGCAAGGCTAGTGGCAAAAGGGTTATACCTAAAAAGAGGGGGTCGATTTTGACGAGACCTTCTCGCCAGTGGCTATGTTTAAGTCTATTAGGATACTCTTATCCATTGCTGCCCATTTCGATTATGAAATTTGGTAAATGGATGTCAAGACTGCATTCTTGAATGGCAATCTTGACGAGAGCATCTACATGATACATGATGCAACCAAAGGGATTCGTGTCCCAAGATCAAAAGCAAAAGGTTTGCAAGTTGCAAAGGTCTATTTATGGACTGAAGCAAGCATCTAGATCTTGGAATATCAGGTTTGATAATGCTGTCAAAACCTATGGTTTCGAGCAAAACGTCGATAAGCCTTGTGTCTACAAGCGCATCGTTGACAAGAAAGTAGTTTTCCTGGTCCTTAACGTAGATGATATCCTACTCATTGGGAATGATGTAGGAATATTATCGAAAGTAAAGGGCTGGCTTGCTAACCAATTCCAAATGAAAATTTTAAGAGAGGCGAGTTATGTACTAAGGATCTAATTGATAAGGGATCGTAAGAACAAATTGTTAGCATTATCTCAAGCATCATATAACAACAAGATTCTTGTGCGATTCTCGATGGAGAACTCCAAGAAAGGTAGTCTACCTTCTAGGCATGGAGTTCACTTGTCAAAGGAATAGTGTCCTAAGACACCTCAAGAAATTGAGGATATGAGACGAGTTCCATATGCGTCAATAGTAGACAATCTCATGTATACTATGTTATGCACGAGACCTGACATCTACTTCACAGTGGGAGTAGCCAGTAGATTCCAGTCTAACCCAGGATTGGATCATTTGGTGGCCATGAAGCTCATTCTCAAGTATCTTCGGAGAACAAGAAACTATATGTCAATATATTCAGAACAGGATCTGATCCTGTTAGGATATACGGATTCTGACTTTCTGGCAGACAGGGATTCTAGGAAATCCACGTCTAGGTCAGTATTTACCATTGGTGGTGGAGCCGTAGTGTGGAAGAGTATCAAGCAATCGTGTATTGCTGATTCCACCCTAGAAGCCGAATATGTAGCAGCTAAAGAAGCGATATGGCTCCGTAAGTTCTTGAGTGATCTGGAAGTTGTTCCAAACTTCGATAAGCCTATGACACTTTATTATGATAATAGTGGTGCAGTGATTAATTCCAAAGAACCAAGAAGCCATAAAAGAGGAAAGCATATAAAGAGGAAGTATCATCTCATCAAGGAGATAGTGTAGAGAGATAATCATGCTGATCCATTTACAAAAACCTTAACGGCTAAAGTTTTTGAAGGTCACCTAAAGGGTTTGGGATTACGATACATGTCTCACATGCTATAGTGCAAGTGGGAGATTGTTGGGAATTATGCCCTAAAGCTTGTAATATGTAAATGTTATAAATTCAATAATAAAAGAAGTAGTTATTTCATTCAACTATATTAGTTTATACGTTTATATTATATATGCAAACATCCAAGATTGTTGGATGTAATTCAAACTGAATATATGAATGCCATATACAGAGGTATTCAATTTGAGACATGCAATCTAAATAGTCCGTAGAAAGCAAATGAAGTTGGGTACTTTATTTGTGGTTAATCTACTACTGCGGTCCATTCCGTATTGTACGGTGGTCTTATCCTATACTACTTATATGGTGTTATGAGAATGGAGACACCTTATATGATATGAACATATAGGACTGGGCCACGATCTATATGAATCTGTCACTAAGATCCGTTAGTTAAAAAGATTCATATATATTGACTAATGATAGCTATATATGGGTGATCTGAATCCTGAGTGTCTTACTGACTTCGTCAGGTTAGATCATGGTTTTTGATTTACCATGGGTGAGATCAGAATATCATTCTCAGTCAATAACTCCGTATCTTGGAATCACGGTTTGGCTTGTGGCTGGGAAGGTATGTACGCAATAGTGGAATCCACTACTTCTTACAAGAAGTAGATAAGTAGTTCCCTTAAGGGTAGATTCGGGGCTTGAACGATTAAGAGCGCTCTCCTTCTTCCGTAAAGGAATGGAGGATATAATCAATCAAGAGAATCAATGGTACTTAAAGGAAAAGATATAATTAGAGAGGTATAATGGCCTTTATGACCTAGCTCTAATTAGGAACTACTTGTGGAGGATCATGTCATATGTAATAGCAATATCAATGGACACTGATAAAATTGGTTATGTAAAACATCTACAGTTACGAGAGTACAACCTTGGGTTTTTAATGGAATAACTCCAAGGTTAATAATTGTGAAATATTAATTAAAGAGTTTAATTAATTTTTTCTAAGAATTATTGGAGCTCAAAACTATGGGTCCATTAGGTCCCTTTGCTAGCCATATAGGATTGATAGTAACAAAGACTCTCAGAGAATTGGATGGTCCAATTAATTGTGTTACGAAAGTAACTTAAATATATTTTGAGAATTAATTAAATTATGTGATTATTTAATTAATATATTATTTAATTATTTAATTAAATATTATTAAATAATATGATTATTTAATTGACATATTAATAATTAGGAATTATTAAATTGTCATATGGAAGTTTCAGTTTCAAACCTTGACAAAACCAATGAAATAATTAGTGATTATTTTTATTTACTCTAAATAGGTCAAAGGTTTAAACCCTAGTAAAATAGTAATAGTTAAAAAGGATTTAGAATCCTATTTTAACTTGGATTACTAAACCCTAGGTTCCTAGTATATAAGATATACTTGTCAAGAAAAAGAAGCTATTCGGAACCCTACATAGAATAGAGGTAGGTGGCAACTACAGAGGGAAAAGAAAAAAGAATTTTTTTTTTTCTCTCACAATAGGGTTGGCCGAATTCACAAGGAGGAGCAAGGTGTTGTCTTATGGTTCTCTCAAGCCTCCTTTCAACCGCTCTCGGAATCCGTGACGTGCCCACATGCACAGTTGCTAGATCGCGGGGCATAGCTAGGAAGGCTTAGTGGTATTGGATCGCAAAGAATGATCAAAAAGAAAACAAAGGAGTGTTCTTCAAAGGTATGAAAACAAATCTCTTCCTCATATTCATGTATATACAAAAGGTCCCAAGAAGATGATGGAAAAATTTAAAACCTATCGTTCTTATTGTTTTTATTAATTTTAAAAACTAACTCTTTTCCGTTTCGCGACTTACATGTGAAAACCAATAAATTGGCCTAAATACTTCCATACCATCTAATGTGTGTGCTCCCAAGCCCCTTTGAAGCCAAACACTTCTTAAGCTTTTCATTCATGAACCACATCTAAATGAACCATATAGCCTACATGAGTTACTTACCTTGACCAAATGATTTGTTAAGGCTTAGAGAATGAATGTAAGCTCTTATACTTGGAAATGTAGAGGCATGTACCTAGGCATGAAAATGTGTGCAAAAGTTTGCAAAGTAAGAAAGATAAGAAAAAGAAAAGCAAAGAACAAGAAAATTTGAAAAGAAAAAAAAAATGGCAAAGCAAAGAAATGAAAAGAGAAGAAAAAGAGAACCCAGAATTATGCACAATTGGCCTAGAAAGAAAATGAAAAGTGGAATGAGCTACTCAAAGGAAAAATTAGAGTAGAATGCACAAGCGAATTGAAATTGTAAGCCTGGACGCCTAAATTGTGAACAATATGTGAAGCAATTGGAATTCATAATTAGAATGTATACCTTAATGTAATCATTGGGTTCTTTGTTATCTATTGTCTCATTCTTTGTTTCACCATTCACCTAAGGCCCCATTACAACCAAAAGAAAGACCTTCATGATCTTTAGGAATGTCCATTTTGTGAATTTTGGTTGATGCATGTTCTCTCTAATTCATGGCTTGCAATTCCATTCATGAGACTTAATTTTCAGAAATTGCGTTTATAAAGACATCATGTGCAATCAAATTAGTATCCATGACATGAACTCATATTGCATATGTATTTTGAGTGAAGCCTAGAAATCTGAGAGAAGAAAGGAGAGAATTTGGTGAGGATTAGATATCGAGACGAATTACATTCTAAACCGAATAACATCTTTTATTTGAAGCTTTGACATTTTAAATGTAAGGTCGCATTGCATACAATCATATCTGGAGTGGCATGCTCTTAATCTTTACTTAACATTTTCTTACATTTATAAGTCCTCACTAGTGCATCACTGTTTTAATCTCCTCATTTTGGTTTCGCATGTTGATCATTGGATAGTAAAACCTTGCTAGAAGGAGTTAGAACCTTATTGAAAATATTTGAAATATCTTGATGCATGTCTTAGGTGGTTGATTTGTGATTGTTTTGCTGAAGGACTAGCAAAAGATAGGTTTGGGGGTATTTGATCAAACCAAAATTGTTATGATTTTGGCCCTTATTTCCTTCTCTTTATGCTTGATTCTTGGGCATTTCCCTGTGTTTTAACGTCTTAATCAAGTGTTTCATGATTATTTATGCCACAAGGGCATTTGTGAAGAATAAGAGGAATTTGAGGCAAAAAGGTGCAAAAAATGGAGAAACAAGGCATTGTCGCCCTTTGAAGGCGTCGCCTTTAGGCACATGGCGACAGAAGGCAAATTGCAATGGAGAAACCAACCAAGTGTTGCCGTGGTACAGTCGCTATGGCGACCAAGAGACGACAGAGATGATTAAATCAAGAAAATCAATCAGGTGTGGCATCGCGGTGAGATGTCGCTCTTTAGACATACAGCGACAAAGAAAATTAAAACCAAAAAGACAATCATGTGTGGCGTCGCTGTGTTGTGTTGTCATGAGACCAAAAGGCGACCACTCTAAAAATCCCAGATCTCCTTGTCGCCTTTCCAGTGTCGCTGTTGTGGCCACCTCGAAAAAGATCAAAATCGTGGCTACAATCAAATTGAAGAATCTGTAACCGTCTGCCGCGGTGGTGTCGCCACAACGACAACAAATCACGACACCCTGCCACCTCAGCATTTCAAGCAGTTACACAGTACAAATCTGAGGCCTCTATAAATATTCTTATTCTCCATCAAGCAAGGGAGAGACCATCCATTCAAAAACACTAATTTTTAGATTCTAGCTTAGTGTTCTCTCATCCATAACTCCCATCTCAACATCCTCCATTTCTCAACTTGAACTAATCTTTTCCATCCCAAACTCAACATCAAAATCTTGATTACTTCACTAAATCTTTCCTCTCTTCCCATTCTCTACATCTAAATCCCTTTGTCACTACCCATAGACATCCACCTATCTAGACACATCCGTATCTTCCACTCTTTGCACTATGAGCTTCAAAGGAAAAGAAGGAGCAAGCATTAAAGAAGGAGGCCTAAGGGTGATTTCCTTATCTATTACTTCCTTGCTTTTGATTATAACTATGTGTAACAGAACCCCCTTTCTAGGGGATAGATGTGAGGAACATTTAGATTTGGGTTTTGCTTAAGCTTTAATATATTTGAATCTCTATTTGTGTCCTATTCATTTTATAATTAGATCTTATTCATTATATGATTGGCATTGTATACCCATTAGTTGACCATACTCTTGTTTAGGATAATTTGTTTTGGAATCAAACTCGGATTGACAACCCTTGTAAGATTAAGAACATAGTGAATATGATAGATTGTTGGAGGGTATATCAACTGCAATAATCTAAACCATGATTTATAACAAACCGATCCCATCTTGACACCCTCTACTTAATCGGTTAGGCATTTTGGTGGGAAGTTGTTTAGGGTTCATAGTGATGGTCTAAACACATTCAAGAATACAAATGGTCAACAAATGTGAGATTGGTTCAGTAATGAAGCTTAAAAAGCATTGCCCACAATCCACTTGCTAATCCATCAATTCCCTAGCATCTCTCTTAATTGTTTACACCCATTAATCTTATCAAGATTGTTGAGCTTTCTACTTTTCCTATCACATTTTGTTACTTTTACTTTTAATGCATGTTTGGTGGTTTCTCAAACCACACACTATCCCTTTACTATGTCTTACTTTATTGCACTTTTAGATTAGTTAATCAATCCAATACATTACTCTAATTCCCTGTGGAACGAACCTTTACTTATCATTTTACTAATTTACATACTAAGAGGATTCTTAAGTGGCTAAAAATGTTTTTCAAGAGATCACATAAATATATCATTTTGTTGTGTGAAACGACCTCATCAATCCGCATGTGAAAATTCCAACTTGGAGACCTAGTACTAAGGAGGGTGTCCTTAAACACCAAGGACAAGGCAGCAGGGTCCCTGGCCGACAAATGGAAAGGACCGTACGTCATAGACGGTATAGTAGGGCATGGAGCATACTTGATTGCCCGACCTAGAGGGGGTGTTTTGCCTCGACCGTGCAATTCACAATACTTGAAGACAATCTACCCCTGATGGGTCCCTCTTTTTTGGTGTTCAGTTCAGCTTTCAGTGTTTTTTTTAGCTTTTTTAGCTTTTCAGATATTCAGCTTTTAATAAATGTAACGATTTACTTAGATTTGCATGTCCAATTCAGTTTTCGCAGATTCAATAAAATCCCTTGCGGAACTTTTCCCCAAGGAAGATCGCTTGATATCTTAAAAAGCATACATAGAAAAAGGTCTCGTAAAAATAAGAACTCGGGCATCGTGAAACCACGAAGAGCAAGTGGAAAGTGTCTGAGGGGCAGAAAAGCTAAATTAGCATACCCGCAAAGCTGAGTTGATGCAAACGCATTGCTCAGCAAGAAGGTAAAAACCCAAGGCACCAGGGTACCTGGAAAAATGCTCGGGGCACCACCGGAACAAGTCTGGTGAGATGCGCAGCTATGTTGGCCGGTATATACTACCCCAACGATTCAGAAAACCCCTATAATAGATAAAACCGGGAGACGTTCTAGGTGACTTGTGCAGGGACCTAAGTGTATGGTTGGGGTGAGCCTCGACGTAACACCTAGGTAAGGAAAACAGTGCGAAAGCCAAACTACCAGTTAATAAGATACTCGGCTTAGTTATGGCACACACAGTTCGAATAAATAATTGTTAGTTAATAAGATACTCGGCTTAGTTATGACACTCGGTTTGAATAAAGAAACTGAATACATGCTTCCTTGAAATTGCCCCGACTATGTGCTTGGTTTAAATGAGACTCAGCCTTAATTCATAGTTGTTATAGGTAAAAATAGTCATGAAGGACACGTCATCACCATGGAAGGCCAGGTCAGCAGGGGTCAAGATAAGTCAACTTATGGAGCAGA
This sequence comes from Acer saccharum, assembly GCA_030490815.1. Lineage (NCBI taxonomy): Eukaryota > Viridiplantae > Streptophyta > Magnoliopsida > Sapindales > Sapindaceae > Acer > Acer saccharum. The sequence goes on from CM059869.1 coordinate 44,179,395, forward strand.
AACCTCCACGATAACCTACTCGGAAAAGAGGATAAGTAGTCCGACCACAAACAAAGACGATCAGCTTGGGCAGCAGATTAGATTCAGGCACACTCGGGCACACTCGGGCACACTCGGGCATACTCACTCGGGAAACAATAAAACACTTGCAATCAGCAGCCAGCAGGTCCACAATAAGCAACGATGTGGACCATTAGAGTTTAAAAAGGAAACAAGCAGTTCTCCCGTGAATAAAGGAGAAAGAATCCCGCCCAGAATTGGACACAACCGAAAAAGGGAAAACATAATCTAAATAGGACTAGGAAACCGCTTGAGACTTGGGGGCCACAACACTAAACCCTAGCGGTCACCTTAAAACCCTAATAACAACATGTATAAATACCCCCTCTATTCATAAACAGGGGGTAGGCGAGAGGTAGGAGATAGAGAGAGGATCATAGTGCAAAGTTCTTGTAATCGTTCTTTATCGTTCTTCATCTTGTAATCATTCTTCATAGTGGATTTGGCTTTGTTGCTAAAGCAACAATCCCGTGGATGTTTCTCCAATCTTTTGGAGTTTTACCACGTAAATCACTTGTTATTTCTTTTCAATCTTTAGTCATACTCAAGTATAAACTGCAGTAATCCAAAAACGAATCATTGACTTGGTGACCATCAAAAATCACCGTCAACAATTGGCGCTAGAAGGAGGGGGACCCAAAAATTTGTGACAACAATGGCTGGCGACGGAGATGGTAGCGATTCCAGGTACAATCAAGGCATGCCAAGTAACGAGTTGGAAGATGACACCGCGCTCAATACGGCGGATGCAACTCTGATGACGGCAGACCAGTCAGCTGCCCTGGCTGGTATTCAACGTTTACCTACAGCTAATGAAGAAATCGCGCAACGACTCCGCGCTTCTCTACAACAACTCATATCAGACGCAGCAAGGCAAGGAATTGACCTTTCTGTTACGGAAGGTTTGATGTCGCCTCATGAACTGTCCACCCCAAGCCAGCAGACAGCAAGACTGCGTTCCGCAGTGGTGATACCAACCCCTGATGCACCCCCAAAGGCGAGACGAGATCCTACGGGCAGACCAGAGATGCTATCTGAAAGAGTGGCCAGGAGAAGTAGGGAGCACAGAGAGGGGAATGATTCCGACAAAGAGTACAATCAAGATCGGGTAGCCGGAGATCGAGACCGCCCTAGGAGGCGTGGTCACCGGAGACCGGTCATCCTCTGAAGAAAGTGAGCAGAATCATCATCGCAAGCGCCAAAGGGGCACGGTCCGGCTGCATGGCCTAAACCGAGATCATAGAGAGTTGAATCCCGAGGAGAGGGGCTAAAAACTGACCATAAGCCAAAACTTCAATGCGTTAGGAGAACCTGAAGGGGACAGAGACATACTTATACAGAGTCTCACCCGGGAAGTTCAGAATAATCGTCGACAAATGGATGCTTTGGTCAGGCGGTATGGGCGTAATGAGCTGTCAGATGATGAATCCGGAAGCCCTTTCACCAATGGGGTGTTGAGGATGCCTTTCCCAGAGAGATTCAGGATGCCCCACATTGAGCTGTTCAAGAAGGATACCGACCCAAAAGAACACGTCTGGAGATATAGGAGCGCTATGGCGCAATATGTCCACAATGATGCACTACTATGTTTGAATTTTCCCCAAACTCTTGGGGATCTAGGCTCCCGGTGGTTTGGAAGATTGCCGGCAGCAAGCATAAGTAGCTTCGGCGAACTGAGCAAGGCTTTCTCAAGGCAGTTCCTCGGGAATGTACACAGGAAAAAGTCAGTGGCTCATTTATCCCAACTCAAACAGGGAAAAGACGAGTCGCTGAAGAAATATCTGGGGAGGTTCGGTCAGGAAGTGTCCGAAATTGGGAGTGCAAACGACGAAGCAATAATTGCCGCGTTCATTAACAACCTTCAGAACGACCAATTGTCCTTTGACCTCAAAAGAGCCCGACTAACCAGCTATGCCGATATGATGGACATGGCAAGGGGTTACGCCTTGGCCGAAGAAGAGGAAATTGCCACAGGAGGTTACTTCGTACATGGCGGTCGCCTAGAGGGATCCAAAACCAAGGACCAGACAAAGACGCCCGATACCAAAGGTGACAAACAGAAGAATAAAGCACGGGATGGTCGGGATGGTCGGGATGGACGACGAGCATACGACCCAAAAACCGATCAACCACGGCAGAGGTTCCAGGGCCGATACACAAATTATACCCCGTTGAAGAAAGATCAAGAAGAAGTCCTGGCAATCCTAGAAGAGAAGAACATGTCCAAAGAACCGCCTAAGCAATCGACATATGCTCGGAGGGACACCACCAAATATTGCCGTTTCCACAAAGAGAATGGGCACGAGACATCCAAGTGTTTCCAGCTAAGGGACCACATCGAGACTCTCATTAGGGAAGGGCATTTGAAGGACATTGTTTTCAAAAAGATGGACAGGGCAGATGGACAGAAAGATAGCCGACAGGACGGACGGGCGAGAAAGCTTAGTCCCAAGAAAGCCGAGGATGAAGGGGCAATTAACACCATCTTCGGAGGACCAGCGACGGGCAAGAGTAACAGGGAAAGGACCCAGGAGATTCGGGAGGCCATGGAGGCACGGAGAGACCTGGACGTCAATTCTATTGAGCTCGACCCGAAGAGAATCAAAGAGGGTTGGGACCCGATCGTGTTCACAGAAGCCGACTCACACGAAGTAGATGTTAGGCCAAACGACGCGCTAGTGATCAGCGCACGGATCGGCCATAGAGAAGTTCATCGAATTCTGATCGACAATGGGAGTTCAGCAGACATTCTTAGTGCAGAAGTATATGACCAGCTGAGGCTAGACAGGAAAGACCTACAGCTGTTTCCCACACCCCTTAGAGGATTTGGAGGAGTCGAAGTAAGGTCGCTTGGCACGGTAAAGCTACCCGTGAAGATCGGGAAAGCCCCTTGCCAGAAAACAGTGCTGCTCGACTTTGTGGTGGTAGATACGGAAAACTGGCCGTACAATGCTTTACTGGGCCGACCATTTTTGAATAAAGCCAAGGCGGTGACAGCGACTTATGCCCTCATGATGAAATTCCCGACCGAATATGGTGTGGGAGTGGTCAAAGGGTCACAAGAGATGGCCCGAAGAGCAAACTTGTCAGTGTATAAAGATAGGGAGGTACGCCAAGTATACATGGTAACGGCCCAACAAAAGGCTAGAGAACCTGAAGAACAGGCAGAAGTGCCGAAAGATTTTGAATTGGATCCCAGAGAAGAACCGGAGAACAGGGAAGACGAGCCGACTCAAGAAGTGGCACTAGACCCAGAAGATCCGAGTAGGACAGTGAAGGTAGGGGCAAGTTTGAGCGTACATGTCAAAACCTTACTTGTTACGCTGCTAAGAAACTACAAGGACGTTTTCGCTTGGAGTCATGAAGATATGCTGGGGGTAGATGAAAAGTCCTGGAGGCGTGTTTAATATAAAGCTATCTAGAGGGGGGGTGAATAGATTTTATCTAATTTTTACCCAATTTTTGCGTGCATGTCAATTTTACGAAAATACCCCTAGCAAGTCAACAATACATACAAGTGTAATAAGATGCGGAAATAATAAATGACACTTGATGTTTACGTGGAAAACCCAACCACTGGGAAAAACCACGGGCTGTTTAGTGCGCCACACTCGGACCTCGAAATCCACTAATTGAAATGGAGTTTACAACCTATGTAGACCTCGTCTAACACTCCGGTCAATAACCCCCCACTTCTACCACGCGGGCCTTTAAAAGTGGCTCTAGTCCAATTGCTTATGTGACCACCTATTCCCGGTGTCCGACCTAATCCCGGTCAATCACACAAGACTTAAATCTCTCAAAAGAGATGCACAACCCTATGTGAATATGCAATGATATCCAAAAATGCAATATAGAGCTAGGGTACTCTAGATGCTTACCTAGGATTATATGATGACAATAAAATCAATCCTAGATATGAAAATAGCTATATGTCATGGCATACAACTTTAGCTAAGTAAAGGATAACCAATCCTAGATACAAAGCTATCACAAAAAACCCACAAACATTCAAAAGATTAACTAGTTGATTAAAAAACAATCTATCAACCTAGTTATAAATAAATCACACAAGAATGTTTATGGCATAGCTTTTAGGCAATAATGACCTAATCAATTAAGCTATCAAAAATAATCTCAATCATATAATGAGATTAATTAGCTAGATATAAAATAGGCATGAAAACCTAGCTAACATAAATAACCCAATCAACACATAATCTCAATCATGTATGTAGAAATTAATCTAAACACATACAAGTAATAAATGAGATAAAATTGATAAGTAGAAACACTAATTATGTAAGATAAAAGTGTTCAACAAATCATACCATGTGTGTTGAAGAAGACCCATGCATTAGCACATGCTAGATGAACCTAGATGATGCCTAGATGATGATTTGTGCATGTGGGAATGGGTTTAGAGAGATAAAGATGTAATCTTTAAGCTTTTTCTCTCAAGTTTCTCTTTCTCTCTCAAGAATAAGGAGCCTCTCTCTCTAGGGTTTGATTTTTTGGCTCTCCTCTCAAAATGATGAGAAAGATATGTATTTATAATGCCCAAATGAAACTACGTCGTTTTGGAAGAAATGGAAAAAGTATGGGCATTTTCGCGGTACTCGCGTCAGTGCAGCGACTCAACATTCGAGCGCTTCGAAACATGACCAAACTACATCGAAACCTTTCATATAATATATCGTTGGAAAGGTATGGATGTCTACTTTCTACTCGTTTTTACAGAATGACATTTCAATGTCTGTAGAAAAAGTTATGGTCAATTGAGTGACCAAAGGTCAGAAACGGACAACAACAGAGTTGCCCTGTTTTGGTTGTAACTTTGGAGATTTTAAAACCAATCCAAACGGTCATGAAATATTACGAATAATATACCGTTGGAAAGGTATGGGTGTCTAGGTTGTACAGAAATTTTCAAAACTCATTTTGAAGCTTTGTGTAAAAAGTTATGGTCACAAGACCATGCAAAGGTCAGTTTTGAAAATCATTTAAACATTGAAATCCAATCTTTTGAAACTAGACATTTTACTCCAAACAATCCAACCAAATCTAACACTTATCCAAGAGAAGAATAAGACCTTCTCAAGTGGTCAATCATCGCGCTAAGACATGCACACCATCGTGCAAGCGCGGACGTTTCCGATCACATAAACGGAAACGAATTACACCACACTTAAGACTAATCATGAAGTGCAAGTGTGGGTATTGAATGCATCCTAATGCCTAACATGTCATGGCATTATCATTGAACAAGATGCACTCAATTCAAATATGCATGAATAAAATTCATGACTTTGCATCCTAATGCCTAAACATGTCATGGCATTTCATAGAACAAGATGCAATCAATTTAATGCAAGAAGAGATATTGAATAATCAATAAAGCACAATGCACACAAAATATAAACACAACATTCAAGAATAAGAGTTATGCATGTTGTGTGTGTGTGCAACTATATCTCTTCAAGGCAAAGTAAGCACAAGATATATACCTTTGGTGCTTGTCCTCTTGAGGTCTTGGAAAGGGTCTTTGATCTTCAACTAATCACCTATACTACCCTTACAACCAAACCCCAACTTGTGGTTTGACCACGAAATAAGCCAATCAACAAAAGGGAATCCTTACAGTAGACCCGAAGGTGATTTCGCATCATCTTTCCACCAACCTAGAGTTCCGACCCGTGGTACAGAAAAGGAGATTATTCAATCCAGAAAGAAGCGTCGCCATCAAGAAGGAGGTAGAGAAGCTGCTTTCCGCGGGGTCGATAAGGGAAGTCAAGTATCCGGAGTGGGTAGCCAATGTAGTGTTGGTCAAGAAAAAGAACAAACAATGGAGGATGTGCGTAGACTTTACAGACTTGAACAAAGCTTGCCCGAAAGATAGTTTCCCACTACCGAGGATCGACCAGTTGGTAGATGCGACAGCAGGACATGAATTGTTGAGTTTCATGGACGCCTACTCGGGATACAATCAGATCCGGATGAATAAGGCAGATGAGGAAAAGACATCGTTTACCACGGACCAGGGCTTATATTGCTACAAAGTGATGCCATTCGGATTGAAAAACGCCGGGGCAACGTACCAGAGGTTGGTAAACAGGATATTCGCTTGGCAGATTGGGAAAAATATGGAGGTTTACGTGGATGATATGTTGACTAAGAGCACCACTGCAGAAAAACACACAGAGGATTTGAAGGAAACCTTTGACGTCCTAAGAAAGTATCAGATGAAGCTCAACCCAAGCAAATGTGTGTTCGGGGTACCTTCGGGAAGGTTTCTAGGTTTTCAGGTGCACCAGAGGGGAATCGAAGTAAATCCCGAGAAAATCAAAGCATTAGAAGGAATGGCTTCACCAAAGACACTGAAAGATGTGCAGAGGCTAACGGGATGCCTTGCGTCACTCAACCGGTTTATAGCCAAGTCAATAGACAAATGCGCCCCATTCTTTAAAGCAATAAAAAAGGGAAAAGGGCTCGAATGGAGTACAAAATGTGAAGAAGCCTTTCAGAAATTGAAAGAGTATTTGGGGAGAGCACCCATCCTTTCAAAACCGGTGGTGGGAGAAACATTGTACTTATACCTCTCGGTCACCGAAGTGGCGACGAGTTCGGTGTTGATCCGACTGGAGGAAGGAATACAAAAGCCAGTGTACTACACAAGCAAAGCATTGTTAGCGGCAGAAACCAGATACTCACCGGCAGAAAAAATAGCACTAGCTCTTATCACATCGGCCAGGAAGTTAAGGCCATATTTCCAAGCACATACAATAGAGGTATATACAAACTGCCCACTAAAACTCATTCTTCAAAAGCCGGAGGTGTCAGGAAGGCTGACCAAATGGGCAGTGGAGCTCAGCGAATACGATATCAGATACACACCAAAAGCGGCCATCAAAGGGCAGGCGGTATCCGACTTTATAGCAGAATTCACCGAGCCAGACGCCGAGGTAAGGAGGGCAATGGAAGATGAACAGACTACTAAATTCCAATGGAAATTGCATGTAGACGGGTCATCAAACATGCATGGCAGCGGGGCAGGAATAGTCATAACGACCCCCGAGGGGGATACTGTAGAATGTGCCATGAGGTTCGATTTCAAGGCAACCAACAATCAAGCAGAGTATGAAGCCTTGTTGGCCGGCCTAAGGGTCTGCATAGCATTAGGGGCAGATGAGCTGGAAGTTTACAGCGATTCACAGGTCGTGGTCCATCAGGTACTGGATGAATACCAGGCCAGGGAAGAGCACATGATAGCTTATTTGGACATTGCAAAAAGACTACTTAAAAAGTTCAAAGCGTACAGAATCTCTTAGATCCCTCGGGAAGAGAACGAAAAAACAGATGCTTTGTCTAAACTAGCTTCAGCCACCACAAGCATCAGATCCAAAGCAATACCAGTAGCACACCTGACTAAACCAAGTACAGCGGAACCCGAGGAAATCATAATAGCAGAGATCCGACCTAGCCCGGGCGACTGGACATACCAACTCAAAAAGTACTTAGAGGAGAACATACTACCGGAGGATGCTGTGGAAGCTAAACGCATCAGATACAGGTCAGCCCGGTACACGATTCTGAGAGGAGAATTATATAGGAGAGGATTCTCAAAAGTGCTGCAGAGATGCATTTCCGGTGAAAAGACTAGAGAGATCCTGAGAAGCATCCACAGTGGAGTGTGTGGGAACCACACTGGGGGTAAAAGCTTAGCACACAAGATACTCAAGCAAGGATTCTACTGGCCGACTCTGTTCGCGGAAGCATAGAAATTCGCAGAGAGTTGCGGAACATGCCAAAGAGTAGCAAACGACATTCGGCGACCCCCAGAATTGCTTAAAAGCTTAACCTCGCCTTGGCCCTTTGCCATGTGGGGACTCGACCTGATAGGACCGATGCCCATAGGAACAAAGGGAGGAGCAAAGCATGCTATTGTGGCAGTGGATTATTTTACCAAATGGGCAGAGGCAGAAGCACTTGTACACATCACCGAGGCAAACACCACCAGCTTCGTTAAGAAGAATATAATATATCGATTCGGGATCCCGAGCATCATCATAACAGATAATGGAACTCAATTCGACAATAAGAAGTTCAGAGAAATGTGTGAAGAGTTCAAGATCGCAAACTACTATGCATCGCCTGCTCACCCTCAAACCAATGGCCAAACGGAGGCCGTGAATAAAGTGATCAAGCACACATTGAAAGCAAAACTAGAGGCAAAGAAAGGTGGCTGGGCAGACAAGCTGCCCGAGGTACTATGGGCATACCGAACAACTGTAAGGTCGTCCACAGGGGAAACTCCTTTCGCGCTGGCATTTGGGACAGAAGCTGTTATCCCAGCAGAAACAACTTTTACATCCCCCAGGGTCCAGTTATACAGCCCCAAGCACAATATAGACATGCTGTAGCAGAACCTAGACGAGCTTGAAGAGATCAGAGATGCAGCACAAGTAAGAAATTCCGCATACCAGCAAAGGGCTGCTAGGTACTACAACTCTCATGTTCGGGAGCGAAGATTCCAACTCGGGGATCTAGTGCTGAGAAGAGTATCCCCAAATACAAAAGATAAATCATCGGGATCCCTCGCCGATAAATGGGAAGGGCCATATATCATCAAGAGAATCGTAGGGCACGGGGCCTACATGATAGCCCGACCAGAAGGTAGCCTGGTACCCCGACCATGCAACGCACAATATCTGAAGATCTTCTATCCCTAAAAGAATCCGATTATGGTTCTACAGTTTATTTATTCTGCTTTAGATCAGTTTTTAGTTTCTGCGTTAAAATTTCGGATTTACTTGTTAATTTTATATTCATGATCATCTAATAAAGTTCAGTTGCTAGTATGGTGTGGCGGAATCAATAAAATCCATGAGCAACGTTTCAATAGCGGCCACTCAAAAGCCGACCGAATAAACATCAAAAAGAGTCGGGCGCTATAAGGCCGCGAAAGAGCGGACGAGTGGTGCTCGAAGGGCGGAAAAGCTGTAGTAGCATGCCCGCCTAGTTAAGGCGATGCAAACGCGTCCCTTAGCAAAAAGGCAAAACCGAGGCACCAGGACAACTGGGAAAATGCTCGGAGCGCCGCTAGAAAGACTAGTGAGATGTGCAGTCGTGTTGGCCGGTACAAATTACCCCAACGATTCGACAAACCCTTGCACAGATAAAACCAGGAGACGTCCTAAGTGACTTGTGCAAGGACCTCAACGTATGGTCGTGGCGAGCCTCGACGTAACGTGGAGGTTAAACAACCTCAAAAATCAAAGGGTATAAGCCAGTTACATAAGATACTCGGCAAAAATTAGTTACCAGTTAAATAAGATACTCGGTCTAATTGATATAAGCCAGTTACATAAGATACTCCGCAAAAATTAGTTACCAGTTAAATAAGATACTCGGCAAAAATTAGTTACCAGTTAAATAAGATACTCGGTCTAATTGATTAAAGCCAGTTACATAAGATACTCGGTAAAAAATTAGTTCAGTTAAATAAGATACTCGGTCTAATCGAGTAAAAAGCCAATTACATAAGATACTCGGCTGAAATTAATTGCCAGCCATAAGGTACTCGGTCTAAGCATAGCCAAAGATTCCCGAAGGATCCATAAATTCAAAGATGGTTAGTACAAGCAGACGGTCGTCCCATCTAGGCATTGGTCATACAGTAAAATAAAACAGTAAGAATGTAAGAGTAAATTTTATTCTTATTTTATGTATAGAAAAACACAATGTATGAAAAATATACAAGTGTAGTTACAAAAAAGGGCTTAGAAATCAAGAGGAAGGCGCCGGGGGTGGTGAGCTGCTTCTGCCAACGTCAGGGTCAGGCTCCATCACGTACTCGCTCAGAAGGCTGTCATCCAAAGGCCACACGATCACATCTTCCTCGTCATCCATCCAGTGACTGTAGTCGGTACCAAGAACGGGTCCCAAGTCGGGTCTCTCATTGTTGAACCCCGCCCTCTCACTGGCGTAAAAAGTAGAGAAAGACTCGGCGGTGGGAACCTCAAGGTGCATGGAATGTGGCGTTTTTCCTTTACTTCTACAATACGCCCGCCACTCCTTCATCTGGATCCGAAGAGACTCCAGGGATGTATCCACATGCTTCCTAATTGAGAGGTTCCAGTTGGCCCGGGCCCGATCAGTCGCCCTGTTCTTCTGCTTAAAAAATTCACCGGCCGAGACCATTCCCCGCTGGAATTCCCGAAGAAGCAAAGCATCATAGGCTGGAGATCTCTTAAAACGGTCAACGCTTTGTAGCTCTATTTCCAGCCTAGCTCCCTTCGACAGTTCCTTAGCCGTCAGGGCTTGACACTCCAAGTCTTCGATTCGGCGTTCATTAGTTGACTTGGCGTCTTCGGCATTTTGTTCGGCCCGAAGCAAGGCTTCCCGGGTGGATGACAGTTGATCCTGCAGAGTCCTGACCTCCTCCGCAGCAGAAGATGCCTGATGCTCGGCTTCCATTTACCGTGCTAAGCACTGATTTAGGAGCATCTGACTCGACTGGGCCTCCTCTTGACGAGCTAACTCAGCCCGAGAGCAATGATCTTCGCTCTTCTTCAATTGGGCTTCCAGCCTTCTTATTTTCTCCGCCTGGGCTTCGCCAACTTGGCAAGCCCCAGACATCTCGGCCACCATCTGCAACAAGTCAACAACAAATAGAAGTAAGTAAGAAAAGGAAGAATACGAAATGACGCATATAAGCAAAGGCGTTACTCACGTAGGAAGCGCTGTTAAAAAAATTACGGAGTCGGTCAGACACAGTCCCGGTCCTGAAATGACTCCAGTGATCCTCCCCAATATAGGCCCGGCCTGAGGCCATGGCCCTGAACATGGTCTCGGGGGTGGGATCATCGATTTGGGGAGAGGAGCCCACACCACCTATACCGCCTTCGGGGAGTTCGGTAGATGGGGCCGCCCGAGGAAGGTCGGTTGAGCCACCAGCACTATCTCTAACCTGCTCCCGCGGAGGGGTCATGCTTGCATCTTTTTCAACATCACCCTCCCCCTCATCCTCCGAAGAGGAATCAACATACGCAACTACTCGGGGAATCTTGGGGTAAGGGCGACCAGAAGAAAACGAAGCTTTCCTCTTCCCAGTCTGCCCAGCTTCAGTGTTGCTGTCCCCAGGGGTGGAAATCGGATCAGCAGGGGCTGGAATCTCCGAGGCAGAAGGATTCGGCTCGACTGAAGTCAAAATCTCCGGAGCTACCGCACCCGAAGGCCCCCCAACTGCTTCAACACCTTGAGAGGAAACGTTTGGCATATTTACAGCAGAGTGGGGAGAACCAGATCCGCTGGGGAGATTCGCCTGCTCGGGCTCAAGGGAATCCCCTACCTTCTCTTTTCCCTTGGAAGAAGGACCTGCTGGATTGCCCGGATCAGCAGAGGTCCTACTTGCTCCAAAGTTCCCCGAAACGCCCACGGCTTCCGCCGAACACACGGTCGTTTCGTGATCATGAGCCTCCTCGGGCACATAATCGGGTACTCCCTCCTCGTCATCTCCCTCGGGAAGATTCTCAGGAGTACCCTCATCAGATTCACCTTCGGGAGGGGCTATCCCAGTATCTCGCTGGCGAAGGACTGCTTTTCGACTCGCCTCCACGATGCCCTTCATCCGGCGTGCCAGAGCATCGCTGACTATATCTACATCAAACACTTACAAAAGGGGAGAAAAAGGGAACCCGAGTCAATAGACTAGTAAAAGAAAAAGAAAATACGAGAGCAACTGAGCAAAACGACGTAGCTTACAGCGTTTGCGGCACGCAGAGATTTGAGGAAAAAGACGGGCTTTAATCATTTTGCCCTCATTATAGAGATAGGGTTTCCCCCTTTTCTCCAGAGGGCGAACCGCCGCCCGAGCCAGGGTCTTCAGTTCCTCGTTGGCAAAGGCTGAAGTCGTATAATTCCATTGAGGCGTACAGAAGTATCGGGGCACCCGGCACGTCATCCGAGCACCATCTAGATCAAAGCTTATAGATTGGCCCCAACGTTTGCCCACGAAGAACCAGCTGTTCTTCCAAAATTTGTTTGAGGTCGGGAAGCCCCAAACAAATCCTTTCATCTTTTCATCCGTAGTCGGTTCAACTCTACCCTTGACCACGACGTCTTTTGGAATCCAGAACTCGGGCTGATTCGACTGGAGAAAGTAAATCCCGGTCTTCCCCACTGGCCTCAACGAATAGAAGTGACGAACCTCGCGAGGGGTAGGAGGCGGCCGTTTCATTCTATGCCACATGTGCCACATGCACATCAGGATGCGATAACTATTCGGAGTTAGCTGAGCCGGAGCGAGTCGGGCTTCAGCCAAGAACCAAGTGATGAAAGGCTGGAGAGGAAGAGTAACACCACAGGTGAGCATGGACCCGTAAATTGCCACGTGGCCAGGGGGTGGGTTCCATGCAGCCCGACCTTCAGCTGGAATCAGCGAAACCTCATTGTTGTCCAGATCGAACCGCCGCATATATCGTATTATCTCGTCAGGGCCGACTACATTCGGCTCAACATCATAGATGCTGTTAGGATTATGCTCAATAGCAAGAGTGTAATAGTTTTTTTGACAATCTATTCATATTAATAATGTGATTTCTAGTTTAATAAATCTTATAGCATTTATAGTTTAATTATTATAATTGTCAAAAGTAAATAATCATAAGGTCAAAAGACTATGAGAAAAGAAGAATTGTTCGTACATCTAGATATGTATGAGGTAGACACAATTCTTTAGTTAGTCTTGAATAATGTTCACAACTTAAGTTAAAGGTTGGGCACCTTTATCTTGTTGAAGTTGTAGAATTCTTTTGCTAGCATTTGAGTGGGATCAAATGAGTTATGATGAGTCTAAAATCATCGGAGGGTCTTCGAGTAAAAGAATCTAGTGCACTGGGTGCATTGAACTGGATCACAATGAAATACTTTATCTAGAACCGTCAATAGATAATAGTCTTTTCATTATCAGGACAATCGGAGAGTCTATCTTAATCCTGAGATAAATGATGGACTTATGGTTGCAAGTGGTATCATTTGAGTTATCAATGAGTACGATTATATAGCATAGTCTATCCTCGATAGTTTGGTGATATTCATTTGTTAATCGATAGAGGACTTCATTTATAGATATGGACATTGTGGCTCCATTTATTAAATGAGAGTAGAATATCATCATATGGATGTTTTGAGGTATTGGATATTGAATCTTAACGTTAAGTTTTCAATAGTGTCTATTGAAACATGGTTTCTGGACAAGTCAAAATATCCAAGTTCAAAATGTGGTCATATGAGGAAATATGGTAACTTGAAGAGCTATAGGCGGTCTATGAGCTCTTGGCGATTACTGATATTCTTCACGAGGATACACCATCTCCTATAAGATTGTCTAGGGTATGAATGAGAATCATTTACTTATTCCATCTTTATTTAAGAGTGCAATTTTAGTTCTTTAGTGGAATGAACTAAAATTAATAGATTGAACCTAAGTGAATCATTTGTTGATTGTGATTGGGTTATGTCTATTGGAGCTTAAATTTAGATAGGCCCGCCAAGATCCCCAATCCACACGGACTTGCATGGATCACTTGATATATTCTACCGGACCAATTTATGGGTCCATCTAGAATTGTATTTAATATATTAAGAATATAATTTGCACATTATTTATTTAATGGGCTGATCAATTATATTAATATATTCATGAAAGGCATGTGGGCTTGTTTCTTTTAGTAAGAATGGGTCTGGTTCACATGTGGGCCTTTTATTAAGGTCCAATGGATTTAATAAAATAGAAAAAAAATATATAGATATATTAATATATATGGCACATGGCCGAGATATATATATATGATATTATATTGTTTTATTTTTATTATTTAATTAAATGAGAATTAATTAATTGATTGATTAATTATTTAATTAAGAACCAAAATCTTTTTCTGACTAGGAAATATGTTTCTTAGTAGTATACTATTGTGGTAGTATAATTAAAATAAAAGACTTTATTTGGTAAGTAGATAAATAAGGGATTTATTTACCTAGTCAAATAAGGAAGTCTTTTATATAGTCACAAATACACTAGAGAGTTGGATTAGGGTTTGTATTTTATATATATGCATGTGGAATATATAGATTATATATGCATGAATGCATGCGGAAATATATATATACATATATGCATGCGGAGAATATATATGAGATATACACTATTATTTATGGCAAGTGAATATATATGAGAGATACTTAATATGGCAGCATGTGGTCGCGCCTAAGATATATATATTAATTATATGTCGCCGAATATAGATATATATTATATTGAGTAAAAAAATCTAATATATTAGATATATATGGCAAGACTTGCGGCCACTAAATAGATATATATATATATTCTTTGTATATTTTAAGAACCCTAATGTAAGGCTTGAGAGTTTTTTTTTTCTTTTGGATGAGAAAAATAGAATCCAACTCTTAGACTAGTGTGAGAATTCGGCCAAGAGGAAAAGAGAGAAAAGTTTGTTCTTATTTCGATAGTGCACTAGTAACTTTTTTATCAAAAGGTTTTGTGCACAATTTCGAATAAGGTTCACGCGAGTTTCGATCTAACGATTGTGAATTCAAAAGTGACCGGAACATTCTTTGTAGCCTCTTGGAATTTGTTGTGACTAACGAAAAAGAAAAGGTTTTTGTTAATCCATCCTCAGGTACACAATTCAAAGAGAAGGGAGACCACGCTCCTAGGTGATTCACGTTCGTGATTGGATTGGAAGATCTTGCGGATTACCATCGACGCAATGTCAATCGGATCACGCGACAAAGGTATGATATCTTTAGTATTATGTGTTAATTAATTAAAGGGTTAAGGTTCAAATTATGGAAAAATTTTAAACTATACTAAACTCGATTTTAGTCTCGCTTCCGCTGCGTACTACGGTATTTTTCCCTACAGATGCAAATCCGCTCGGGAGAGAAGGGAATGCGAATGGCCCTGTGCTCCTCTTCAATATCGTCTTCAACGATCCTCTGGGTCGCCACTCGGCTCTCCCGGGGGTCACAATCCTTATAAATCTTCCAACTACTCATCCTCTTCCCCGGTCTTTTCCAAGGTTGAGTATCAACACAGGTGGAAGCCGAAGAGTCTGACCGAGCTTCAGGCTGATAGGAGTCAGGCTGCGATGAACCCGAAGAAACAGAATGAACTTCAGGAGTAGGAGGAACTCCGGAAGTGGCAGGGCTGTCACGATAAATTTCAGAAACGTCGGCGTTAGTAAAATGCGGTTGATCAAAGGGAGGTTCTTTCAGTAACTTGTGAACAACTGATGCAGTGAGAGTATCATTTTGCTCAATGGCAATCATACCAACAGTAAAAAGACGGTACCTAGTTGTAAAATCCATGAGAACTAACCTTGAAATGGCGAAAAACAGAGGCGATGCAGACTCCTGAGGAGGAAGAATCTTCGAGAAAAAGCCCGGGGGTTGAAGCTGATGATCTCAGCGAAGCAGGTTTGAGAAGAAAAGTTGAAAGACAAAGCAAAGTGCCTGGGAAAACAAGAGACAAGCGAGTTCTCGAAGAATACAAGCAAAGTAATGGAAGAAGAAAATAAAAGTGGATAAGTTACAGCGGAGCTAAAATATATAGGCGACGAATCAAATTCAAAAGGAACAAAACCCTAGGAGAGTACAGAGAAGCGGGAAAATAGAAGGACGTGGGCCGTGACGTGGGCCGTGACGTGGGTTGTACGCAGGCGAAAAGAAAGGTTATGTCTCATAAATGCGCTGTACCACGGCCAAATAAAAAAAAGACAAGTGGCAGCCGGGGAGCGTCTTGAGCCGTCAGAGAACAGAAGCGTCACCATCAAAAGATTTTTGAAATCATTGAGGAATCGAATGTGTGCGGTCGTAATTAAGACACGTCATTTAAAGCTTCGAGTCAAACGAGGATACATTAATACAGAAAACTACAAATGAGGATCAATCACAAAGAAATATTGAGGTTAAATATTAGACCCGAGAGGGCCTGACTAAGCGTGATCGGCTCAAATATTTAAGGGGGTATTGTTATAGGTAAAAATAGTCATGAAGGACACGTCATCACCATGGAAGGCCAGGTCAGCAGGGGTCAAGATAAGTCAACTTATGGAGCAGAAACCTCCACGATAACCTACTCGGAAAAGAGGATAAGTAGTCCGACCACAAACAAAGACGATCAGCTTGGGCAGCAGATTAGATTCAGGCACACTCGGGCACACTCGGGCACACTCGGGGCATACTCACTCAGGAAACAATAAAACAGTCGCCAACACTTGCAATCAGCAGCCAGCAGGTCCACAATAAGCAACGATGTGGACCATTAGAGTTTAAAAATGAAACAAGCAGTTCTCCCGTGAATAAAGGAGAAAGAATCCCGCCCAGAATTGGACATAGCCGAAAAAGGGAAAACATAATCTAAATAGGACTAGGAAACCGCTTGAGACTTGGGGGCCACAACATTAAACCCTAGCGGTCACCTTAAAACCCTAAAAACAACATGTATAAATACCCCCTCTATTCATAAACAGGGGGTAGGCGAGAGGTAGGAGATAGAGAGAGGATCATAGTGCAAAGTTCTTGTAATCGTTATTTATCGTTCTTCATCTTGTAATCATTCTTCATAGTGGATTTGGCTTTGTTGCTAAAGCAACAATCCCGTGGATGTTTCTCCAATCTTTTGGAGTTTTACCAGGTAAATCACTTGTTATTTCTTTTCAATCTTTAGTCATACTCAAGTATAAACTGCAGTAATCCAAAAACGAATCATTGACTTGGTGACCATCAAAAATCACCGTCAACAATAGTTCACCCTTGTTTTCATGTTTTCATGTTTTAAGTGTGCAAGCATACACAGTCATTCAGGAAATGACATAACCAAGTGAAACGAATAGTCATGAGGAAATATATTGAAGTCGAGTAAATATATTAAAGTCAAGCAATATATGCATGTGCCAGAGAAGGCTCAGTCAGGCTACATCAAAAATAAATTAAAAACTAAGCTAAGTTGATGCTGGGGGTTGAGAGCTACTGCCGCCAATACTTGGGTCAGGCACCATCTCATATTCGCTCAACAGGCTTTCGACGAAGGGCCATATGATCTCATCCACCTCATCATCCATCCAGGGGCTATAATCTTTCCTAGTCACTGGTCCGACGTCAGGCTCCTCACTATTTATCCCCACTTTCTGACATGCGTGAAAAGTGGAGAAAGCGCTCTCAGTAGGAACTTCTAAAGGCATAGGATGAGGCAATTTGCCTTTGCTGTGACGGTATGCCCGCCACTCTTTCATCTAGATCTGAAAGGCCTCCAGAGACCTGTCCATATGCCTTCTGATTGATAAGCTTTATTTGGCCCTGGCCCAGTTAGTTGCCCTATTCTTTACATTGAAGAATTCCCCGACCGAAACCATCCCACGCTAGAATTCTCTAAGGAGCAGGGCATCATAAGCTGGAGACCTTTTGAAACGGTCAACCCCTTGGATTTCCAATTCCAGCCTAGCCTCCTTAGACAGTGACTCAACAGTTAAGCCCTGACAATTCAGATCTTCAATCCTACGCTCGTATGACAACTTGGCCTCCTCTGCCTTTTGCTCGGCCCAGAGCATCGATTCCTAAGTGGCAAATAGCAAATCTCTAAGTGTTTTGGCCTCCTCTATGGCTAAAGAAGCCATTTGCTTGGCCTCCATCTGGCTTGCCAGGCACCGATCCATGAATTCTGGATTTGCCTCAAGTTTCTCCTAATAGGCCCTTTTAACCCGGGCGCGGTTGTCCTCACTTTGCTTTAGTTGTGCCTCCAGATGCTTTATTCTATCTGCCTAAGCGCATCTAGTCTAGTAAGCATCTGACATCTCGGCAACCATCTGCACAACAAAGTAGCAAGAATAAGCTAAGGAAAGAAAAATAGTAACAAAAAGAAATAACAAAGAAGAATTAACTGACATAAGCAATGTTGTTATAGAAGTTTTGAAGTCAACTCGTAGTAGTACCGGTTTGGAAGCGGCTCCATTTGTCGACACCGATGTAAGCATGACCCGAGGACATGGCTCTAAGCATGGCCTGAGGAGTGGATTCCCTAGATTGGCCAGATTTTCCTAAAGGGACTGAATGACTTACATCGGCGCCGGGCACTGGAGGTGGATCCTCGACATTTAAATTGGTTATCGGGTCCACCCCGGGAGATAAGCCAGTAAGATCCTCACCAGCCCTCTCTATTTAGATTTCCGGGGGAGTATGTGGTCCCGTCCCTACAACCTCAACACCAGTATCTTCGCCACCCAAAGACGACTCAATGTACTCCACCACTTGTGGGATCTTCGGAGTATATTGGCCAGGTGAGAAGGAAGCCTTCCTATTCCCAGAGTATCTCCCACGGGTTTCAAGGTCAGCGGTGGGATCATTAACCTCGACCTCATCAATGATCGGGGAGTTATTGGGGAAAATAGGCGAAGCAGGGCTGGAAGGCTCCCCAACCTTCCTTTTTCCTTTGTCAATAGCACTTGCTCCCTATCAGCAGCAGAGCCACCCGGCCCACACTCAGAGTATCAAAGGATCCCTTCAGGAATATCTTCAGGTATATACTCAGGTGCGCCCCCAGCAACTTCCTCCTTATGAGCTTCCATGGAAATGCTCTCATCATCCGTTTCATAATCTTGCGGAGAAGCAATTCCAATAGCTCGTTAGCAAGAAGTTTCCCTATGGCTCGTCTCTCCGACAGCCTTTACTCGGCGGGCCTAAGTGTCGCAAATGACGTCTACGTCATGCACTAAGAAAAACAACAAAAAGTTAGCCAAGTAATTAGCTCAGGAATGAATAATATAGAAACCGAAAGACAGAAAAAAAGACTCACATTGCTTACGAGCTGTTGATAATCGAGGGAAGAAGCGGGCCTTGATCATCTTCTCCTCATCAAAAAGATAAGGCCTCCATCTCTTCTCCAAGGAGCTCACAGCAGCCCTAGCCAAGTTGGTCAACTCACCGTCAGTAAAAATAGGAGATAACCGGTTCCAAGCAGTTGGGAAGCAAAATATCAAGGAATCTTGCACGTCACTCGGGCATCGTCAAGGTCGAATGAAACCGTTTGGCCCTAACTTCCCCCCGCGAAGAACCAACTATTCTTCCAAAATTTATTGGAAGATGAGAATCCCTAGACGAAACCTTTCTTCTTATATTCGATGGCAACATCTACCTCCTCGTCCACTTCTACCCCTTGTGGATTGATCGGGTTTGCTGGAAAGAAGAAAATAGGTACCTAACTGACCCGACTGCCTTAGAGTGTAGAAATGCCTAATCTCATAGGGTGTGGACAAGGGCAAATTCATCCTTTGCCATATTGTAGGGAAAAAATAATCAATAAAAGTGTTACACGCAGCGGAAGCGATACTAAAGACGATTTAGTGACTTTTAAAATTTTTCCTTTATGAACCTTAAACCCTTTTAATCAATAAACATGCATATATATCAACAAAAGTAAATTACCTCTTGTCGCGTGATCCGATTGACTTACGTCGATGGTAATCCGCAAGACCTTCAATCCGAGCACGAACGTGGATCACCTAGGAGCGTGGTCTCCCTTTCCTTTGAATTGCAAACCTGTGAATGGACCAAACAAATACTTTCTTTTCTTTGTTAGTCACAAAACAATCAAAAGAATGTCAAAATTATTCCGGTCACTTTTGAGTTCTCAATCTTAAGATCGAAACTCGCGTGAACCTAGATCGATATCGTATACACAAGCTTATTGATGTTTAAGCAATTGTATACTATCAAAGAATAATTTTTCACTCCTTTTTGTCTCTCTAGAATAAAAACTCTCTTAGAATTAAGAAGAAGAAGAAAATAAAAACTCAAGCACCAATTAAATTGATGTGGCCGAACCCTATAAGAACATATATATAGGTTGGCCGAATTTTTCTTCTTTTTCCTTTAGGGTTGCCGAATTCTATGTAGTATCTAATTAGGGTTGGCCGAATTTCTCTTGTCACTTATATAGGGTGACTAAAATTCAACCCTAATTCTTTTTAACTTTATAGACTTCAAACCCTAATCCAACTCTTTTATTTTTATTCTTTTATTTGACTAAATAAAAAAGACTCCTTATTTGATTAAATAAATAATACTAACTTATTTATTTACTTATCAAACAAGTCTTTTACTTTTAGGAAAGATTTGTTTCTTTAATTAAACAATTAATCAATAAATCAATTAATTCTTATTTAATTAAAACAAATGAAACAAAATAATATTTTTAGGTTAAAACCTTAACCTAGCCGCCCCACTTATATAAGATGGGCCTAATATTATTTTCCTATTTCATTTAATCCATTGGACTTTAAATAAAAAGCCCACATGTGAACCAGACCCATTCTTACTAAAAGAAACAAGCCCACATGTCTTTCATTAATATATTAATATAATTGAGCAGCCCATTACTTAAATAATGTGCAAATTATATTCTTAATATATTAAATGCAATTCTAGATGGACCCTTAAATTGGTCCGGTAGAATATATCAAGTGATCCATGCAAGTCCGTGTGGATTGGGGATCTTGGCGGGCCATCTAAATTTAAGCTTCAATAGACATAACCTAATCACAATCAACAAATGATTCACTTAGGTCCGATCCATTAATTTTAACTCATTCCACTAAAGAGCTAAAACTGAACTCTTAAATAAAGATAGAAAAGGAAGATGCTCCTCATTCATACCCTAGACAATCATATTGGAGATAGTGTATCCTCGTGATTAATATCAGTAATCGCCAAGAGTTCATAGACCGCCTATAACTCTCCAAGTTACCATATTTACTCATATGACCACGTTTTGAACTTGGATATTTTGACTTGTCCAGAAGCCATGTTTTCAATAGACACTATTGAAAACTCAACGTTGAGATTTAATATCCAATTACCTCAAAACATCCATATGATGATATTATACTCTCATTTAATTAAATGGAGCCACGATGTCCATATCTATAAATGAAGTCCTCTATCGATTAACAAATGAATATCACCAAATTATCGAGGATAGACTATGCGATATAATCGTACTCATTGATAACTCAAATGATATCACTTGCAACCATAAGTCCATCATTTATCTCAGGATTAAGATAGACTCTCCGATTGTCCTGATAATGAAAAAACTATTATGTATTGACGGTTTTAGATAAAGCTTTTCATTGTGATCCAGTTCAATGCACCCAGTGCACTAGATCCTTTTGCTCGAAGACACTCCGATGATTTTAGACTCATCATATCTCATTTGATCCCACTCAAATGCTAGCAAAAGAATTCTACAACTTTAACAAGATAAAGGTGCCCAACCTTTAACTTAAGTTGTGAACAATATTCAAGACTAACTAAAGAATTGTGTCTACCACATACATATCCAGATGTACGAACAATTCTTCTTTTCCCATAGTCTTTAGACCTTATGATTATTTACTTTGACAACTGTAAATGCTATACGATTTGTTAAACCAGAAATCACTTTATTAATATGAAAAAGATTGTTAATTACAACATTACACTCTTGCTATTGAGCATAATCCTAACAATATGTGCCACAGACACATCAGAATGCGATAGCTGTTCAGGGCTAGCTGGACTAGAGAGATTAAAGCTTCAGTCAGAAATAGAGTAATGAAAGGTTGAAGTGGGCCTTGATCATCTTCTCCTCATCAAAAAGATAAGGCCTCCATCTCTTCTCCAAGGAGCTCACAGCAGCCCTAGCCAAGTTGGTCAACTCACCGTCAATAAAAACAGGAGATGACCGGTTCCAAGCAGTTGGGAAGTAAAATATCGGGGAATCTTGCGCGTCATTCGGGCATCGTCAAGGTCAAATGAAACCGTTTAGCCCTAACTTCCCCCCGCGAAGAACCAACTGTTCTTCCAAAATTTATTGGAAGATGAGAATCCCTAGACGAAACCTTTCTTCTTCTATTCGATGGCAACATCTACCTCCTCGTCCACTTCTACCCCTTGTGGATTGATCGGGTTTGCTGGAAAGAAGAAAATAGGTACCTAACTGACCCGATTGCCTTAGAGTGTAAAAATGCCTAATCTCATAGGGCGTGGACAAGGGCAAATTCATCCTTTGCCATATGTGCCACAGACACATCAGAATGCGATAGCTGTTCAGGGCTAGCTGGACTAGAGAGATTAAAGCTTCAGCCAGAAATAGAGCAATGAAAGGTTGAAGTGGGAAAGTTAAGCCGCAGATCAGCATTGCCCCATAGATCGCCACCATCCCAAGCGGGGGGTTCCAAGCAGCCCTATCACCAGCTAGGACCAGCAGAATAAGATTCCTAGGCAAATCAAATCTACCCATGTACTGACAAATCTCATTATCGTTGACTACGTTCGACTCAACATCATAAGCGTACGCCCGCTGCTCAAAAAAAGAAATACGGGCTGCCCTGTGCTCATCTTCCACATCAGTCTCGTTTACCGTCTGGGCCCCGACCCTAATATCGCGAGGAATGGCATTCTTGGTCCCCTGACGCCGACTAGTATGTTTGGCTCTCGTCATTGGAGGACAGATATCACTGGGAGTAGAAACAGAAGAGTTAGATTGATGAAATTCCGACTGAGGAACCTCAGAGGAATCAGGATGAGAAGGAATTTCGTGGCCAAGCCCTGAAACATCAGCATCCAAGAAGTGGGGCTGGTTTGGGGGTTGGGCTTCTAGCAATTTATAAATACACTCTGCAGCGAAAGTATCATTGCGCTCAATTGCAGCCATCCTACTAACAAAAAGACGATGCCTAGCTATAGGATTCATGGGTACTAACCTCAAAGAAATATTTGTACCAGTTGAGTCGAGTGAACTGCAGGCCAGAAACCCAAGGCAAGGAAGACCTGGGATCAAAGGTTATGGGTTCCAAAGGAAGAAATAGCGAAGCAAGGGATTGAAGAGTTTAGGTTGAGTGAAAAATTCTAGGAGTTTGATTAAACGCAGATGAAGAAGTGCAGAGAAGGTGAAGTGCAGAAAAAGCAGGTTGTCAGATGAGCAAAAAATTATGAAAGACTAGGTTCAGTGTTTGTCAAAAGACGGGAAGAAAACTCAAAGATGGGAAGAACTCGGAGAAATAAGGAAATTTAGGAAAAATCTAGTTTTAAAGTCTGAAAAGTCTGGGTTTAAAGTCTGAAAAATCTGGGTTTGAAGTTTGAAAGCTAGAAAGAAAAGTGAGAGAAATCACTTTAGCACGCGAATTTAAATAGGCGTGAAGCATCGGTTTCAAAAATCCAAAACCTATTATAAAACGCAAGGAAACGGGAAACGAAGAGGTGTAGGTGGTGAAGCACGAACCAGTGTAAGGGTCGTGTCCCATAAATGCCTCCTGACATACCAACCCACGAGGAGACAAGTGGCAACATGAGAAGACTTTAAGACATCAAGAAAAGTCTTCAAATGTCACCATCACAAGATTTCAATCTGGGTTATTCAAATGTGCGTGGACGTCATTAAAACATGTCATTAATGTTTTGAATTAATAAGGAGTCATAATTGCCGCATTTATGGGACATTTATGAGGAAAACAATAACCCAAATGAAGCCTATTTCTGAGCACCAGATTGATTCAAATCAAACGCCGCATGATCAGGCAAAAACCGAGTGAGCTTTTAAACATCTTTTGCTAAGCACGGAATAGAAACAAGTCAGGCGCTGCGTGACTGGGTAAAAACTGAGTAAGTTCTTTAAATACCTTTTGCCGAGCAAGGATCGATCAAGATGAACAAGCCCATTCAAAATAAACACAAGTTCACTCGGCTCAGATATTTAAGGGACGTATTATTGTACATAATATTTGTCGAGAAGACACATCACCAAAAAACGTGGGCCAGTCTTGCCATGTAAACAAAAGTCATGAGATCAGTCAAAAGGCATGTTGGCATTCCGCAATGATAGGCCACCGGGCACTAGCACGACATTAATAAAGTATCAAGACAAGACTAACAAGGGCGAGTAAAGCCAAGTAGGAAACCATGCCTGATCGGCTATACTCGGCTCAAATGGGAAGTCCCCATACTAGGGTTTTTCCACTACATACAAGGTTATACAGGTGTAATACGCAATCACACATCAACTAGTGTACAACAACCGGAAAGAGTTCAACAAGGAAACAAACAGATCTTCTCTCCAAGATATCAGAGTCCTAAGCATATTCGGAATCAACAGCATTAAACACACGGCACCACCACGTAGGAAAAGAATCCTAAATATAACTCTGTAATCCTCTACTTGCACACACGCTTCCAAACCCTAATAGTACCTAGTATAAATACACCTGCAAAACACATGACACAAAGAGTAGTGAAAATCTAGTGAGAAAGAGAGACCAGAGTGTGTATTATTTTACAGAATAGTGGATTTGATTCTCAATTGTTAAGGCAACGACCTGTAGACGTTTCTCCGGTGACCGGAGTTTTACCACGTACCTTGTTCTCTTTATTACTCCTGCTTTCATTACACTGTTATTACGCTTATACTCGCAAGTTTAATCGGCCTAAATCGTTAACCGGTTGACCATCGAGAATTCACCATCAATAGAGTCTTTCTCCGATTAGGACCGACCTTATTTCATATAGTAATCAATTTTGAAGCATTTTTTTTCACTATTATCACTTGAGATAATCTATTAATCCGTGAAAAAAAAATTCAGATTAGTTCTAAGTAGAGAATTATTATTATTATTATATACACATTATTATTATATACACAGCGGTGCATCCATTATGATCGTGACCTTTTGGATGATAACGTTTCACTCAAATGCAATTATATTAAGGGTTATAATATTTTTAGTCCCTGACATTTGCATTAATCTGGGTTTAATCCACGATTTTCTGACTTTACTAAGTTCAGTCCTTCCGTTAGGGTTTCGGTTAAAACAAACAAAATGGCATTGTCAGAGGGTACAATGACCGAAATACCCTTAATGAAGGTTTCTGATGAAGGGCAGTATGGTAATTTTGTATTTAATTAAAAAAATGAAAAAACAAAAACAAATTAAAATTAAAATTAAAATATATAAAAAACTAATTAAAGTTAATAATAATAAAAAAAAAATTAGGATTCGATGGAGATCCAGACCATCCATCTCATGAGATGGACGGTGGAGATCCACCAAATCCATTTTTTTAAATAAAACAATTTAAAAATAAAAAATAAACAAAACACATCTCCCATCTACAACATCATCTTCAACATTCCAGATTTTCACACAGCCACCACTTCACCCAGATTTTCACATAGTAATTAAATATCATCTTTAACATCTCCAACCCAAACACCAATCCAGGGCAGATCCTTCTAGAAAACAAATCAAAACCACATTTAACAAAACCTAAAACCACTTCACAATTCACCCAATCAAAATCCATCATCACGATCGATCCAACCCCACACCCAAACAAACACCAACCAGCAACAAATCAGACCTGTTTCTCACCGGATCTGCGCGCGCTTGGACCTGTTTCTCGTCAGATCTGCGTCTTCTCGTCATACTTGTTGTTATCGTGCGAATGAGCCATCTTCTATCACCACCATTTTGACCTCCATCTAGATGGAAGCGAACTCCATTTGTGATGAATCCTCCATTTGATCTCATCTCTCTCTCTTGACCGATCTCTTGATTTGGGTGTTGGGTTTCTATGATTTATGTGGGATTCGAGAAAGATGAAAAAGAAGAAGAAGAAGAGATCGGTAAGGAGATGAGAGATTGAGAGGAGGATCGTGGTGGTATGATTTTTAGGTTTGGTTTTGATTGAATTCGGTTTGATTTTGGTTTAGGTTTGATGAGTTCGGTTTTGATGATTTTGGTGAAGGGTTTGGTGAATTTGTGGTGGTCGGGGTTTGAAGGGTTGATGATGGTGGCTTGGTGGCAAGAGATTTAGGGTTTAGGGGTGGTGGTGGATGGTGGCTGGTGGCTGTGTGTGATTAGGGGTTTAAATTTAATTTAGGGTTTGGGGGTGGTGTGGATGGTGGTTGCGTGTGATGGTGGGGAAGAAGATGATGAGTTTATTTTTTTATTTTTTGTTTTTATTTCTTTTTTAATTTTTAATTTCTTTTTTTAAAGTTTATTTTTTTATAAAAAAAAGTTTAATTTTTGGGTTGGATTTTTTAATATTTTATTATTTAATTAATTTATTTTTTTATTATTTAATTTAATTAAATCTATTATTTTTTTATTATTTAATTTAATTTAATTTATTAATTTAAATGGATTTAATATATATATATATATATATATATATATATTTAAATTATTTTTTAATTAGTTTTTTATATATTTTAATTTTTAAATTTAATTCATTTAATTATTATTATTATTATTATTATTATTATTATTATTAGTTTTTATATTTTTTTAATTTTAAATTTAATTTGTTTTTTCATTTTTTATTTAATAGGAGGGCATAAGGGTCTTTACCCTTGTGTTAGGCAGGTTTCTAGAAGGTTTTTAGGAATTTTCCATAATGCCCCTGTTGACCTAACGAAAGTCAACGAAACCCTAACAGAATTTGACGGTAAGGACTCGATTTGGTATTGTCAGAGAACTATTGGACTACAGTTAGTAAAGTCAAAAAATCGTGGACTAAACCCAAATTAACGCAAACGTCAGGGACTAAAAATATAATAACCCTTATATTAAAAATGCGACTCATGTACGATCGCATGCAACGGTACACGTGTATGGATGCACTTCCATGTACAATAGAGTGTATGTATATTAAAATTTAAAGAAGAGCAGAGAGGTGATCAGTTGGGCCCGTTTTGATACTGTGAGATCTGTAATTTCTCTGTTTTTCACTTCTTCTACTTTTTTTTTAGAGTAATTGGCACAAATCCCCCCTCAAGTGTATGTGAATTTGCATGTTGCCCCCTAAACTTTTTTTTTAGGCATTAAACCCCCTGAACTATCGCTTATTGGCAATCCTTTGGTTTTTTCCCTCCAGAGGGGGCATTTTTACTCTTGTTCTGCCAATAAACGATAGTTCATGGGGTTTAATGCCTAAAAAAAAAAGTTTAGGGGGCAACATTTGTATTCACATACACTCGAGGGGGCTTTGTGCCAATTACTCTTTTTTTTTTTTTTTTTTTTAAATCCATAGATATGCTTAAAATTTGACTGAGAAGAGAAGTTATCATGAAAATTACTTGGTGTGACGCATCAACTACCATCAAGCCATGGAAAAAGTTCACCGAGTTGAGCTGAACATTTCTTCAAACAGGTTGGAAGCATTTGTTCAACTAATATTTATAATAATTGTCTTGCAAATCACTTTTTATTAATAGGATTTGTGATTTGAACTAGACATATCGTGGGTTTGATGAAAAATTAATTATTATTTGTTTTCATAGTGGCTATTATTCTGCTATAATTGCACTTGATTGTTAAGTCTCATTTGACTGTGTTTGTGCATTTATTTCTGACAGTTGAAACCCATTACTTTTTCCTTGTAATCAACGAAGATTTCAGCTTTTTGATATTATTAATTGATCAAAATCAATCCAAAGCAGTCTAATTTCAATATAAAAGACTAGTCTTGGTGTTGTCTATAACAAAACAAAGCTTTGGTGAGATGGGGTCCCAAGATCAGAGACCAGTGGTGCTGATCACAGGGTGTTCTCAGGGAGGAATAGGCCACGCGCTGGCACGCGCTTTCGCAGCAAGGGAATGCCGGGTGGTTGCCACAAGCAGGTCCAAGGCTGCCATGGCGGACCTTGAGCAGGATCCTAGGTTTTATGTGCAAGAGCTTGATGTCTTGTCAGACCAAAGCGTGCACAATGTTCTGTCTGATGTTCTTGAAAAGTTTGGGCAGATTGATGTGTTGGTTAACAACGCGGGTGTACAATGCGTTGGCCCTCTCGCAGAGTTGCCGTTGTCTGCTTTGGAGCAAACATTCAACACCAATGTTTATGGTAATGAGCATAAATTTCTCTTTCTGCAAATGCCAATTGTTTGTTTTTGTTGCTCATATCATTTGTCTTGGGGTTTACTTTTTTTTTTTTTTTTTTTTTGTGCTATGTGCTTAGATTGTAGGTGTTTAAAATGATTATTGCCCGGATAATATTTAGTTTCGGGTTTTTAATTTATATGTATAGCTTGCTACTGAGCAAATCCAAACTTGAACAGCTAACACTATGAGTTCATTCTGAAGAGAAACAATGAACTCTCTGGTACTTTTTCAACTAGGAGAAATGCAGCGATAATTCAAGAATGAGGTTTAATGTTGTAGTTTGAGGTCATTCTAGTACTGAAGAAAAAGAACATTGGATGACTATAATACCAATGGAAGTAAAAGAAATAAGCTATTATGGCACGTTCTCCATATTCGCTGTGATGTATGAAATCTATTGCCGTTGCAATTTGCTCTAGATTGTCATGTTTTTCCTATGAATTATTAGCAGAGCTAAAAAAATCTTTTGATAGTTTTTGGAATAGGGGTGAGATGTACAGTTAGACATGCTAAAAAGAACAAATAAATTCAAACGTCAAACCCGGCCTTCTTTATTGTTCCCTTTTAATTTCTAGTCATTCCCTTTTAATATATCATTCTACATATACTAGAACTAGCATTTGTTTAGTAATCTTGAGCTTGACAGCACAACTTTACAAGGCTTTATATAGGGATTTCATGATGAATCTATTAATTACATTCGTAAATTAAGGTATGTATGTTTTTCCTTATGCGTGTCGTCTAAAATATGCAATAATAATGTCACACACAAACATTCATGACAAATCTAGACGGTTCTAGATTTTTAAATTTATTTCTCCAACAACTTTGACCTCGACTGACCACCTGTTTCTTTTGATATCAATTGAAATACCCTGACCCGTATGTAACTCTACAAGGGAGATGTCTATTATCTTTAAATAAAAATATATATTATGGTATTCTGTGTCTAAAATTAATCAACTTGTTCCACTTGAATTGTAGAAGTCATTAGCTTCTCTATGTGGTTTTTTGTATAGGAGTGAAGGGACCTGAATCTGTGATCATATTATCTGTTTTATGTCATAACTTTTAGCATTCTTCTGAATCAGGGATAGTCTGTTTGTCTCCGCTGATTCCCCTGCCCCACACACGAGCGCTCATCTAAAACCCGAGTAACTGAAGTGCAATATTTATCACTGCAAACCCTCTTGTTTGCATAAAGTAGTTTTGGCTGTTGTACATAGCCAGTCATAGTTAACGATTAGTTCTTACATTTATACTGTAACTATTTAATAAACCTAGGGGTCTAGAAATTCTAAGCATTAAATGATCAAGTAGTACTCAGAAAACTTGTGTAAATATTAGATATAATATGAACAAAAGACAGAAGGAACCTAATCTAAGCAATAACATAAATTTGCATCCTGGTTCAAGAACTTCAATATCTAAGAGAATTTTGCACAGGAAGTTAGTCAGGGAAATATTTAGATCAATGGACCTTATTATCTTTTTTGACACAATTAGATTGAATTGGCATTCCTATTATCTTATTCATTTTTTCCTAGTAGCTTCTTCTTTGCGCTCTGTTTACTTATGATGCAGCCTCTGAGAATTTGTGAATGTTTGATGCGCCCTTAAATAGACATTCCCGATAATTTGAATTGTCTGTGGTAGATTATTAGCATGTTAAACTCTCATTCTCTTTTTGTGTTTCCTTTGAGAAGGTATTCTAGACAACTGGTTGCACAAATATGCGTTTTCATGCCAAAAAACACCTTGTTCCCTTGATTTGAATGTTTACGGACATGCATATAGGTCCCATGAGGTTGGTTCAAGCTGTTGTTCCCCACATGGCATCTAGGAAAAAGGGAAAAATCATAAACGTCGGAAGTGTTACTGTTTTGGCCCCTGCACCATGGGCTGGTGCTTACACTGCATCTAAAGCTGCTCTTCACGCACTCACTGACACTATGAGGTTTGTATATGCCATGAAGATCATCTATGATTTTCTATTTGAATACTAGTGATGTTTCCATTTCTTAGCTAACCTCTAATTAAGCTTGGGAATAAAACAGTTTGGTTTTATATCAAATCTGATATTGGAACAGATGAAGTGAAGTTATATAAACAGTAGACATTATAAGGATTAAACAGTCAACTTTTGCTTCATTATATCCATTACTTTGTGCAGATTGGAACTCAGTCATTTTGGGATCGACGTTGTCAATGTGGTTCCAGGGGCCATTAGATCAAATATAGGAAATTCTGCCACAGCCAACTACAACAAGATGCCTGAGTGGAAGTTGTACAAGCCATTTGATGCGGCGATCAGAGCAAGAGCACAAATTTCACAAGGAATGAAGTCTACTCCTGCTGAAGTTTTTGCAAAGGATACTGTGACTGCTGTTCTGAAAAACAACCCCCCAGCTTGGTTCTCCTCAGGTCATCTCTCCACACTCATGGGGATCATGTACCATTTGCCCCTTGTCGTTAGAGATTTTGTCTTGAGGAAAGCATTAAAGTGTTGAGCTCGTTTCATGGCTTTCGTATAAGCATGGATAAAGACATCATGGCTGCTGCTCTTTTGTCGTATCTCGATACCAAAACAAATTTTTAGAAGCCTATTTTCATAGAAATCTCAACTGTGAGATCAAAAGTGATTCAAAAACTCTTATCTGATCATAAGAAATTGTTGCTTCTTAGTTCTTTACTATCTTATTATTTTAGGTTCATCTTTTAACACATTTGTAGGACTATTGGTCCAACTTACAAAACTTCCTGACTGACTATCAAGAAAAAGATTTTGCCGGTAAAAAATAAAAATTAAAAAAAATCCATGGCTCTATCTAAAAAAAAAGGGGAAAATACAAAATGACTAAGAATGAGAAAAAAAATATATAAAATTACTAAGTATGGGGAGGGTGAGCATAATACACCATTCCAGGCGGCTGAAGCGGCCTGAAGCTAGGAGGTGCCGGGGGTTGCTGAGTTAATAGCTGCTGCTGCGTCAAAGGTGCTTGTTGTTGAGCCATTGGAATATGTTGCTGCTGAGTTATTTGAAATGGCTGCTGGGTCAATGGAACCATTGGACTCACCATATGGGGTGGTGGGGGACCTGCTGGCAATGGCGGAATGCTACCGTAACCATATGGCGTCATCATCGTTCCCGATGGCTGCATATATTGTTGGGGCTGTGGGTTAGGTAGTATGTGATATTGAGCTTGGGAGGCTGGTACTTGATTCTGCATAGTTGGCTGGGACACCAAAACGGTTTGATAAGAATGGTTTGATGGAGCAGACAAAAATAGGTTGGGGTCCGAAGCTGGTAAAGACTTGTCGGTTTTTGAAATTGAATCATTGACAGGCATGGATGCGAAGGAATTTGTTGTAGGGGCCTTTACGAGACCAGCGTTCTTTGCTTCCTCAGCAGCAAATGTAGAGAGAACAGAATGCATGATCATTTGAGAGGAGCTGGAAGCTGCAAGCTTGTCCGCAACCTCAGCTGCAATAGCTGCAGCTGTTTTCTTTGATGTTTGCCCTGCTTTTGTATTCAAATCCCGGGATTGTTTTGCTACATACGCTTCATCATTGAGTTGCTTTCGCATTTCGCAAGCCTCCTCCGCCTGTGCCTGAGCTACCTAAGATATAAAAAAGTCATACATTAAAATAATGTATATATACAACTGAAGCAGATTAGCAGCATTACTTGGTCAGGGTACTACTTCAGAACAGATTAATACAAAACGAAATTGTATTACAGAAGTCAATGAATGATTAGTACAAATAATTTTACTTATCCATCTTAAACTTCTAAATATTTCGACAAATTTCTCCCACTTATACGACTCTTCAAGATACAAATTAATGCCAAGAAATGGATTAAGTGGAGACAACTTTCAAATAGTTAGTAAGCATGCAGGCACCATCTGATATTAGTAAAAGCTATTTATCTTTCAAAAGTTGAAACTACACAGTTGTAGCCAAAACAGCGTATAATCTTCTGAATTATATAACTATATATAAATTGACAACCAAAGATAATAATAAAAGAGGAGAAGATAGATGCCCTTGTTTATCAAATTCAATAGGAAATTAATGAAACAGACAAGGATTATAAGATATGCAGTATGCAGAAATACATACCTGCATCTGGGTTCGAACATCTTCCAGTTCGGATTCCTGAAAGAATGCATCGAAGTAAGAATTTTGAATAGCATAAATTTGCTATGCAACACATGCAATAGACTCATTGCAAGTAAAAACTTCTTATTAAATGAAGAAAAGAATGATGGTATAATCGGGTACCTGCTCATCGAGAGCTTCTTTTAACTGAGATACAAGTGCTACTCTACTAGTTTCAACTGATTTAAGTTTCTCAATACACTGTTTCAAAAGATTCTCTTCCTCCTCTAGTTCTTTGGCCAAAGTTTTCCTCTTTGGATCCTTTGCTGAGGGACAAAGAAAATGAGATTCAGACAACTCATGTATTGGGAGAATTACAGCATTAGTTTCAGATGAAAGAGGAAGTTGTAATGATGAAGTTGCTAAAGTACTTTCCAAACGATCACATAAATCCACACACCCAATGTTTCATATTTTCATTGACCTACCAATAGTACAAGCAATATCTACATCTTTCTCCATCTTCCTCACACGATGAACCACTGACTTGCAATTAGCCATCTCTTCCTCTTCATTAGCATGTTCACTGAGGACCAAGTGATATGCTGATACTATTTTTTCAGCCGCACCCCCAATTGACAATTTCTGTGGCCAGACCAATAATAATATAATAGTGAGCTCAATATTTTTATCACATTGACAAAATCATTTGCCAAAGAAATTGTTATACACAAAATAAAAATTGAGCCTGATATGTTAATCACATTGAGAAAAATGAGAAACGATGTAAACATATTACTTGATAAATAAAAGGTCATAAATAAAATAAAAATACCAGAAGTTAAACAGAAAAGAACAGAACAGAAAAGTAAAGAACAAAATTTGCCTTGTTCTCACCGTTCTAATGGATCGTGAATCCCGTTTTACAATTCTGACCGAGCGTGAACGTTTCTTGTTGTTGAACTCCAAGGGTGGAGGCACATCTCCACCAAGCATTACATCTTTAACGCTCCTTGCACGGGATCCGAATACTCTCCTTTCTTCCCATATATTAACCTTTCAATTTTGTATGAACTAGTTTAATACATTAAACCAAGTATGTTTCGCGTTCTTACATAATAACATAACACTGACATCTAAAAATAGAATTTCAGTAGTGATTGCAAAGCTCAACTAATCACTCACTGAATGCAAACTGAGCAGTTGACTAGAACAGAATAAAAATATTGTCAAATATATATATTTACAAGTGGACAGCCTTATGCTAATTTCATAACAAAGTGTAACAATTTTCATCCAAGATTTGTGCAAATTGACAACTTCTTTGGCCAAAAAATTTTTTTAAAAAAAAGGGATATATCACAGGTGTTTGTCAAGAAGAAAATTACCAATCTAGAGACTACATTCTTTCCATGAT
The DNA here is from genome assembly GCA_030490815.1 of Acer saccharum. Taxonomy (NCBI): domain Eukaryota; kingdom Viridiplantae; phylum Streptophyta; class Magnoliopsida; order Sapindales; family Sapindaceae; genus Acer; species Acer saccharum. Next base: position 44,212,975 of record CM059869.1, read on the forward strand.
CATCGCCGTTCTCATAAAGGTCTTTTACAGCTGAGGGAAGAACTTTCCAAAACTCAGTAACGAATTCATTTCCTTTACGCTTACTATTCTGTAGGATGTCATTTGCAAGATACAAAAGGGGAACTTTCTGAGCAATCTGGGAACTGTGGAACTGTTTGTCCCATGTTGAAACAACCACATCTGCTTTGCTCCGGTGAAATATACACCAATGTGACAAAGCTATGCAAAAAAGTTAAGGTGCCATACTACAAGAATATACAATCAATATAATTGCTTTCTATTGTCTATTGAGTACTTCAAAAATGGAACAACTTTTTGTGAAAAAAAACAAATATATTTTTAAATATGTTTAATACTCAAAAGTTTTAAAGCTGACTGCAGTGTTTTCAGCTATGTGCAGTCTGTAGTATAATGATTCAAAATTTATTGACTGATTTTCACAAGCATTGCAGCAATATCACAAATGTTGCTCCACTCCATAAATCATGCCCAAGTTAAAGGAAGGATTCATTTATTTAATCTAATTCTTAGAAGGCAAGAGTCAAAAAGAGAATCTATCAACTGCAACAAGGAGAAAAACAAGTAGAGTCGCTAAAGTGAAGTCAATTTATGCCAAGAACATAGAGATAAAACCGGACACCTAGCAACCGGAAAAGTGGATCAACTCATATTAACATGAAACTGCAATTTACAATTTTCTTACCATTCTTGTGCGTGCCTATTCCTCAATAAATTCAAATCAGTTCATTTACCACTCACTGTCACCATCAAAAGAACAAAGTCCTCAAAATGTGCATCCCAAATCTCAAAACTAGAGAACCCATTCTCATACATTCCTTTATGTCATTTTTCACATTCAAGAAGGAAAAGCACCGAAATCGAAGATAAAACATATTAGCATCGCCCCAAGATTTGTTTCCAGCACAGTAAAGACTCAAAGAACTGCCTGAACAGTTCCCATTCACAGTAACTATAACCAATATCAAATCAAAAAGTGCAATCTTAAAGCCCATCAAATTTTCCCATTTTTTGACAAACTCCATAAATTATGTTGTAGATAACATTGCTTATGATAATTCAACTTCAAAAATAAACTAAAACCAAACTGACATTGCTGTAATACACAGTTGCTTTCGTTTTACCAACACATCCCATCCCCATTCCAAGGTGAGTGTGAGAGAGTTTGATCTCTAAAACTCCTACACTACAACAACAACAGATTTAACTAACTAGGCTATCCCCTCGGAGACATAATTAATACATACATATTTGCGTTTTTTTTTTAAAGAAAATGCAGCCAAACTTTCGTAAAAAAAAATGTTACTTTTTTTACCAGCAAAACTTTAACCAAACCTTTCATCCCGAAATCAGCAAGCAGCAGCTTAAAATGCTATAATTAATATTAAACAGCATATAGTAAAAATCATAACCAATCGATTACAATAAATATGATCGAGCACATTCATTAAAAGTATTAAGACTCCAACATTTCGTAAACAATAATTCATCAATCACGCCAAATTGAAAGCTGGCACGTGCACAACAATAAAGCAATCAAGTTCTACTTTTAACCAATCGATTACAATAAATATGATCGAGCAAATTCATTTAAAGTATTAAGACTCCAACATTTCGTAAACAATAATTCATCAATCGCGCCAAATTGAAAGCTGGCATGTGCACAACAATAAAGCAATCAAGTTCTACTTTTAATCAATCGATTACAATAAATATGATCAAGCAAATTCATTTAAAGTATTAAGACCCCAAAATTTCGTAAACAATAATTCATCAATCACGCCAAATTGAAAGCTGGCCTGTGCAAGCCAATAAAGCAATCAAGTTCTACTTTTAACCACATATAAAGAACACCATAACCACAAAGCGAATCGAAAACATGCTCATTAAACAACAATTATTTTAAATAAAATCTTAAGACAAATAAAAAAGGATACTTTCAATACACTGTTGGGTGCTGTTAAGCTTGGAGAGCTTCTCTGCAAGTATCTGTTCACTGAACAAACTATTCATTTCACAATTTTTAATCAAAACCAAAAACCCCACCTAGAAACACCAAATTTTGTTCCCCAAAAACCAACTCAAAATCTCAAACACTTTAAAACCCTATTAAAACAACCCAAATTCAATCAACCCAGAAGCTGAAAATTCCATGAACCCCACAAAACAAAAATCAACGGAACTGTCGAAGTTTGATCTTTAAACCCCTAGAATTCCCAAACAAGCAGCTTGAATCGCGAAACCAATAAAGCAAACCTCCCAAATTGAGCAAATGCAGAGAGAATCAACAGACTGCATGTGACAAAACCCTAAAAACAACAACAACAAAACAATACAGAGCTATGAAAATCAGGAGAATTATTATAAATTACAATGAAAACCAGAAAAAAAAAATTATCAATTTATAGATAAATAAGAAGAAGAGTCGAAGAGAGTAGAGTTTTTTAAAAACAAATTGTTGTTTTGTTGTATAAATTAAAACCCTAGAAGAAGTAGAAATGAGTTTTCTGTTTTTTCTTTTTCTTTTTCAAAAAAAAAAAAAAATTGAAAGAGAAACGTTGGAAAAGAGAAATGGAGGTTTTAGTTTTGAGTTCGAGCTTGTTGAGAGACTTGACTGTCAAAATCAAAATTAACAAAATTTCGGGCATTTGGCGGAAACTGTGAGGAAAATAGAGACCAACCTTTGTCTGATGTCTAAACTGCGCTGTGGTGAACAATGCGCACCACCAAATAAGGATTTTTTTAATTAATATTATTATTATTAATAATTTATTTATTTAATTTTTTTTTTTGAGTAAGTCATTAATTTATGAATCCTAATTCTAGATAACATTACCATAACTGGTATAAAAACAAAATTTTATATCTTTTATAGAGTTTGAAATTATGTGTGATTTAAATCCAAAATTGCACATAATTCCAAACTTACAAGGTAAGGTTGGTTTAGTTGTAAACTCATCACTCTAGCATTCAAGAAGTTATGGGTTCAAGTCATACTCATACCACTCCTTAAATCCCAAAATATTATTATTATAATAGTTCAAATATATATATATATATATATATATATATACAACCCAAAATGATGTGGCAAGCAATCAATTTTTTGATTAAGTAATATTACACGACTCAATGATGTGGCAAATAATTTGTTTTTACCATATTATTCATAGGTACAAGGGCAAAGAAATTCAAGTTTGAGGTTGCAATTATATAAAAACAAAAAAATTAGGGAGTCGAAAGTGAAAAGAATTTGTTAAATGGTAAGTATATCCTTATCCCATGAATAGCGTTGAGTAAATTTCGTACTCTTTTCTCATCAACGAGTTCTTATTTTTTTTTTTTTTTGAATTTAAACCAACGCACTAAACAACCGAAACAACAGACAAGGGGTTGGTATCCAACCACAAACACTCCCCAACTAAGGAGAAGGCAATCGAAGGCAGGCTATGTGCCAAGGAGTTTCCCTTGAGTGAGGAGGCTTGACACTTACATATACCCACTTCAGAAAACAACGCCTTAATGTCTTTAACAAGATAAAAAGAGTCCCCTAAACTAGGGACAAAGCTGCACAAAGGGGACAGAGTTGCACAATGAGGACACAGCAAAATTTGAGGAGCCTTCAGCAATAGAGATAGAGATGTTGTTCAACCTGGCGAGCTTCAGGCCCTCCCGTATCGCCAGTAGCTGACCAGTTTCAGCATCAAAATTACCCATCAAACAGGTTGATTAAGCTGCAATCACTTTACCTTTATAGTCCCTAATGGCTACCCCAACACCAATTCTAGTTGAATGCTTACGAGCCACAGCACACGTATTGAGTTTCAACCTTCCGGGAGGGGGAACTATCCAGTCCCTCTACTGGTTTGGGCGAACGAATGGGAGTGGTGGGGCTGAAAGCTTATTTGGAATTCCAGAATTCCTCTAATAGCTGTATTGCCCCATTAGCCACCATCTCTGGAGGTTTGGCTTTGCCCCCATTGATACGCACATTCCGATTCTCCCACACTGCCCATACAATCATACAGCAATGGAAGAAAGCGTCGTGATCAAGCTGGTCAGCCAAGGCTTAGAAAATTTCCAGCACAGCGCGGCCCCTTAGAGCTACAACAATGGTACCAAATCGAGTATCTTCCCACGTCTTCCTCACCTTCTTAAACCAAAACAGGCCATGAACAGTTGATTCTTCATACCCGCCACAGTTTGAACAACAGGGATTTGTGACAATCTTCCTTTTCCAAAGATTTTCCATCGATGGAATTGCATTCATACAAGCTCGCCAGACAAAGACTTTTACTTTGGGGGGGAGACGAAATTTCCACAAAAAGGACCACCATTTACTGCTATCTGAGGAAGAAGAAGCATTTACCTAGAGACGCTCCTGCATTGCACATGTATAGCCACTTTGGACAGTGTACATCCCATTTTTGTCGAAATGCCACTTTAAGAAGTCCAAACCACCATTCCAGCTAACAGGAATTTTGAGAACAGCCTCTTTATCCACCGGGAGCAAAATCTAGTCTAGCAGATTAGTGTTCCAGCCCCTCGTATTATCATCCATCAGCTCAAAGACTTTGATATCCACCCCTAGGTCAGCGGTGATCAGTTTGAAGGAGCTTGGACGGGGAATCCACTTGTCTTTGAACACACTTATACTACTCCCGTCACTTACCGACCATCTAAGACCCTTGGCTAGCAGCTCTCTACCCCAAATCAGACTTCTCCACAGATGAGAACATCCGGATCTTGTGAGGGCTGTCAGGAACTCCCCCTCGCAGTAATACTTAGCCTTCAACAACCTGGCAGCCAACGAATCTGGGGCCTTAACAATCCTCCAAGCTTGCTTTGCCAAAAGAGCTTGGTTGAAAAGAGATAAGTCTTTGAACCCCATTCCTCCCTGACTTTTGGGGAGACACATTTTCTTCCAACTCACCCAGCTTATCTTTCTCTTCCCGTCTTTGGTTCCCCACCAGAATTTTGATGTCAAAGCACTAAGATCGCTGCATAAACTGGCAGGAATCTTGAACATACTCATAGTATAGGTAGGTATTGCTTGGCTGACGGCCTTTATCAAGACTTTCTTCCCCCCCATAAGAGAACAAATTACCCCGCCATCCTCTGAGCTTATTCCCCACCCTCTCTTTTAAGCTATTAAACAGCTTACATTTGTTCCTCCCCACCATTGTTGGCAGCCAAGATGAAAGGAATAACAAATTCCCGTTTACGCGTGCGTGTCTTTTAAAATATGACTTAAAGGATGTGTGAAAGGGTTGTTAATCCGTTATTACCAAATTTTTGGATTAGTCACTATTACAAATATAACCCCAATTCAAAAAACAATAATCAAGTGTAATATGGTGCGGAAATATAAACGACACTTGATTTTTACGTGGAAACCCTCAACAGGGAAAAACCACGGGCTGGTAAGTGCGCCACACTCGAACCTCGAATCCACTAATTGTGATAGCGTATACAACCTAATCCCGGTTTGACGGCCTAATCCCGAGCAATATCCCGCTACCACTACCCGCAGGCCTGTAAAAGTGGATCTAGTCCAATTTGCTCATGTGACCACCTAATCCCGGTGTACAACCTAATCTCGGTCTATCACACAAGACTTATTTCTCCGAAGAGATCAACACCCTAAGTGAATATGCAATGATATCCAAATATGCAATATAGAGCTAGGGTACTCTAGATGCTTACCTAAGATTATATGATGACAATAAAATCAATCCTATATATGAAAATAGCTATATGTCATGGCATACAACTTTAGCTAAGTAAAGGATAACCAATCCTAGATACAAATCTATCACAAAAAACCCACAAACATTCAAAAGATTAACTAGTTGATTAAAAAACAATTTATCAACCTAGTTATAAATAAATCACACAAGAATGTTTATGGCATAGCTTTTAGGCAATAAAGACCTAATCAATTAAGCTATCAAAAATTAACCCAATCAACACATAATCTCAATCATGTATGTAGAAACTAATCTAAACACATACAAGTAATAAATGAGATAAAATTGATAAGTAAAAACACTAATTATGTAAGATAAAAGTGTTCAACAAATCATACCATGTGTGTTGAAGAAGACCCATGCATTAGCACATGCTAGATGAACCTAGATGATGCCTAGATGATGATTTGTGCATGTGGGAATGGGTTTAGAGAGATAAAGATGTAATCTTTAAGCTTTTTCTCTCAAGTCTCTCTTTCTCTCTCAAGAATATGGAGCCTCTCTCTCTAGGGTTTGATTTAGTGGCTCACATCTCAAAATGATGAGAAAGATATGTATTTATAATGCCCAAGGGAAACTATGTCATTTTGGAAGAAATGGAAAAATTATAGGCATTTTCGCGGTACTCGCGTCAGTGCAGTGACTCAAGATTCGAGCACTTCGAAACATGACCAAACGATATCGAAACCTTTCGTATGATATATCGTTAGAAAGGTATGGATGTCTACTTTCTACTCATTTTTACAGAATGACATTTCGATGTCTGTAGAAAAAGTTATGGCCAATTGAGTAAACAAAGGTCATAAACGGACAACAACAGAGTTGCCTTGTTTTGGTTGTAACTTTGGAGATTTTAAAACTAATCCAAAAGGTCATGAAATATTATGAATAATATACCGTTAGAAAGGTATGAGTGTCTAGTTTGTACAGAAATTTTCAAAACTCATTTTGAAGCTTTGTGCAAAACGTTATGGCCACAAGACCATACATAGGTCAATTTTGAAAATCATTAAATCATTAAAATCCAATCTCTTGAAACTAGACATTTTACTCCAAACAACCAAACCAAAACTGGCTAGTCTCTTTTATGACTTTCGCAATAGAACGAGGTCGGAGAGTAGTGTAACAATGAATAAGATTCGTTCCCACAGGGATCGAGTGACCGATTACCGAAATTGACTAGTTCCAAAGCTATTCAAACAATCGATTATGAGATTTTATCAAACTAAGTAAATAAACTAAATTAAACTAATTGATTGATTCTAATGCAAGAATGAATTAACAAGAAATTAAACTCGAATGTGATAATATATAGAGAGATATGCTAGAATTTGAATCCACCCCACCCAACATTTAATGCCCATTTAAAACTCAATTACTCCTCCAAAACATACTCATACAATTTGTAGACTCATGCACCCTATCATTAACCTACAATCTTGGTAAAGCAAAGCAAGTTACACCCAAAATCATACTCAAGCCTATTTTTCGATTACTCGGAATATATGAATGGATTCATTAAACTTATTGGTGCACTAAATGAGTCCTATACGCTAGCCTAAGTAGGTCTACTTTTCTAGACATGCATAGAGGGCATTTTATCGAACACGTGGTATGCGTCACCGGTCGGTACGTAACACACCACAATAAATCATTCAAAATGGAGATCAATCACTTGAAAGCTTTTAAGCATTTAAAAACACCCATACAAATCGCACTTGCATATAATAGATAAATAAGAGTCAATACATAATACAATTCATGGGTGGGGTTTCAATCAAATCCTAGCACTAGAAGTTTAGCTCATCATATTACACATATTAGCCATACAATAGATTAATTCAAATAAAGACATGGCTATGAAAAAGAGTAAAAGAGAAAGGGTTAAGAGAAAACTAATGGAGAGCTTCTCTTCTTCCTTAGGTCTTCTTCTCCTTCAATCTTTCTTCAACTATCTCGTGCCCAAAAGATGGATTGATGGTGGATGTAGGAAAAGTGAGGGTGAAATTGTGTTTGGACGGTAAGAAAGGAGTGATCTTTGTGGGTTACAAAGGATGGAATTGGTGATGTGAGTAAAGGGAAAAAGATGTGTTCTTGATTCAATTTTAGGAGAGAGAGTTGGTGTGGCTTCAGAAAAAGGACTGTAGAATAAATAGGGGAGCAAATTAGGGCAAGGGCAAGAGAGTAAACACCACGCAGAAAAGCACTTTCTGGGCGAAGGGCGAGCTTGGTGAGCTCGCCCTGGGGTCGCCTAAGAAGGCGAGCACTTCTGGACCAGAGAGCTTAGCGAGCTCGGGGCGATCTGCTTGGGCTCGCTTTGACTTGTGCTGAAAAATCCCGAGAGCTTAGCGGGCTTGGGGCGAGCTGCTTAAGGCGAGCTGCTCGAGGCGAGCTTGGGGCGATCTTCTTGAGCTCGCCTAGGTTAGAGACAAGCTGGTCCTGGCCTGAGAGCAGAGCGACCTCGAGGCGAGCTGCCTGAGGTCGCCTTGGGGTCGCCTGGGAGCAGGAAGTTCTGCTCTTTGCTTCTTTTTAGCTCCTTTTTCAGCGAATGGCTAACATGACATCTTGCCCCTGCACAACTCATTTAAAACATCAAAACCACAGTTTTTACTCGAGAAACGAACACAAACCGATAAGAAATTGGGGCTACACTATGTGTAGAACTAAAGCAATCAAAAACTACCACTTATCCAAGAGAAGAATGAGACATTCTCAAGTGGTCAACCATCACGCTAAGACATGTACACCATCATGCAAGTGCGGACGTTTCTGATCACTCAAATGGAAACGAATTACACCACACTTAAGACTAATCATGAAGTGCAAGTGTGGGAAGTGAATGCATCCTAATGCCTAAACATGTCATGGCATTTCAATGAACAAGATGCAATCACGTAAACATGCATGAATAAAATTCATGGCTTTGCATCCTAATGCAAAGTGTGGGAAGTGAATGCAAGTGTGGGAAGTGAATGCATCATAATGCCTAAACATGTAATCTTGTTCACGTAATCATGAAGTGCAAGTGTGGGAAGTGAATGCATCCTAATGCCTAAACATGTCATGGCATTTCAATGAACAAGATGCAATCACGTAAACATGCATGAATAGAATTCATGGCTTTGCATCCTAATGCCTAAACATGTCATGGCATTTCAATGAACAAGGTGCAATCAAATAAAACATGCAAGAAGAGATGTTCAAGAACATGCATGAAGAGATGTTCAAGAACATGCATGCACACATATAAAACACACAACATACAAGAATAAGATTTATGCATGAGTTTTGTGTGTGTGCAACTAGATCTCTTCAAAGCAAGTAAGCACTAGAATTTACCTTTGGTGCTTCTTCTCTTAAGGTCTTGAGAGAGCCTTGGTTGTGTAAAACACCAACCATCAAATACCTAAGCTACCCTTACATCAAGCCCCAATATGTGGTTTGTCCATGAAATAAGCCAATCAATAGATGGGAATCCTTACACAAGATATTTGTCATGAGTCTTGCCAACTTCGATTTCTAGGATCCTCTGAATCTTAAGCCTATTCCAAGTTGCCACCCTTGGGCTAAAAGTGACAATCGACTTTCTTAGGGTTATTCTTTGCCTTGATCCTTTTTCATAAGTATCCAGAATTTGTCTAATTTTCTGACTGCTACTACAACTACGGACACCTAGCACCCGGCCATTCCTCTCCGCCTTCGAAATCAGGCTCGAAAACGCCTCAGAACAGAGGAGAAACAAGTAAGGGGAGAGAGGACACCCTTGTCTTAGCCCTCTCGAAGGAGACACTTTGCAGACTTCATTACTGTTCAGTTGGAAGGACAGCGTTGAGGAGGAGATGCAGTCCATTACTAACCTTATCCACTGACTTAGAAAGTTCATTTTCTTCATCACTACCTCAATAAAAGACCATTCTACTCTGTCGTATGCCTTGCACATATCTAGTTTCAGTGCCATATGGCCATTCTTCTCTACTTTCTTGCGACCCATAGAATGCAATATTTCGAACGCCACCTGGACATTATCAAAAATCTACCTCCCTGGAACAAAAGCTGATTGAAACGGTGAAATAATATACGAAAGAAAGTTTTTGAGCCTAGACGCTATCACTTTTGTTACGATTTTGTAAACCACACTACATAAGGCAATTGGTTGGAAATCCTGAATTTGGTCTGGGCTCTTAACTTTGGGGATAAGGATCACGTTAGTGTAATTAAATTCTTTTATCGAATTTTCCCCGTTTAACACACTAAGACACACTTCGGTCACTGTTGTTCCTATCACCCCCCAAGCTTTCTGAAAGAAGATTGCATGAAATCCGTCTGGACCAGGGGCCTTTGTGGGGCTTAAACTAAAGACTGCTAATTTAACATCATCTGCAGTATAAGGGGCAGCTAATTCTTCTTTCATGTTCTCCGACAGTCTGGAGGTTATGCCTTTCGAAGCCCTATTTATGTCAGCTGTAGAGGGGTTTGAAGAATTGAACAGAGAGGTAAAGAATCCACTTACCACCTTAGCAAGACCCTCTTCCGTTTCCTGAAAAAGACCATTCTCATCAAACAGACCAGCAATAGAGTTTTTCTTTTTCCTAGCAATAGCTTTTGCATGAAAGAACTTCGAATTACGATCTCTCGATTGCAGCTAGTCCACTCTTGATCTCTGCTTCCAGAATAACTCTTGACGTTCTAACAGGCCCTCAACCGAGCTCTCAAGTTGTTTGATTGTGGTCATGACACCCGGTTTCCCACTGGTCTTATACAGTCTCTCAATCTCCTTATTCTTCTCCTCCTCCACCTGTTTGCCGAAATTTCCAAATCTGACTTTACTCCATACACTCAGATTTGTAGCACACTTACTGAGCTTCATTTTCAGATTTCCTATAGGATCCTGGACCCCTTCCTCACTCTAGGCATCTTCCATAATACTGCTGTAATCCTCTTCCTTCAACCAAAAAGGCTCAAACTTGAAGGACCCCTCTCTAGGTTTAATAAAGGGATCCCCTGTGTCACTATAAAGGAGAATTGGGCGGTGGTCAGACGAATTGAAACCCAGGTGATCGACTTTTACTGACCTGAACCTATCCCGCCATTTGTCGTTTGCCAGAAATCTATCAAGTCTTTCTTGAATGTTGCTTTTCCCATCCCTCTTATTGTTCCATGTATATCTCGACCCATGGTAACCCAGATCATAGAGCTTGCAGTCATCTATAGCCTGTCTGAATTGGTACATACCCGAGAAGCCCTTGTCTGACCCACCCATCTTGTCATGCACACTAGCTAGCTTGTTGAAATCCCTTCCACAGACCCACGGAAGGTTATCAACATCCTTTAACCGCCGAAGAAGGTCCCAGGAGGAGGACCGGTTGCTGGGGATAGGCTCTCCATAGAATTTGGGTGGAAGCCCAACTGAGGAGAAGGCAATCGAAGACAGGCTATGTGTGGAAGGTGTGTCCAATTTGATTAGCAAAGCTGAGAGGAAAGAGAATTTAGCTTTTATTTCGAGTGCAAGATTTCACACACACAAACCCCTTTTATTGCATATGATATTTTGCTTTTTACAAAGACTTTAGCTTCTTATCGTCTATTGTCTTGGTCTAGGCAGTAGAAGATTTATCTCAGATTCTAGGTGTTCGTTTAGTTAAATGTCATGAAACTCGAACAACTGAAAATACCAAAAACACGGACTTCCTGAATGTTTTTTTTTTTCAATCCCCGATGGAACACGAAAAAAAAAATCTTACAAAAAATATCAGTGTATAACAAAAAAAACAGCAAACAATCAGAAATTTAGACGGTCTAATTTCCGCATTATTCGTCAGTCTATGCAGCTAGGGTGGCCAAGGCCCTACAAAAAAAAAATATTCTTTTTCATTCTACAATGGCTCTAAAAGCAACAGCATTACAAAAATATGCGAAACAATTTTCATTCACTGTCAAATGAGAATCATTTACTACTGTCACCAAGTGAACAAAGACGAAAAGAATTCTTTTCTTTCATCCAACAACATTTTTACAAGTCGACCTGTCACTAGATTGTACTTCTCTTCTCATACCAGTGTTAAACAGGCACTCGTTTGCCCCGATACCTGTCAAAGAACTGCACATGAAAAGAAACACAAACCATATCGTATTAATAATTACATTATACGAAAGCATTGATATGCAGAAACAGGTAAAATTCAAAAATGAACGAGTCTACCTATGAGACATAAAAATCGCTAGTGTGCAGAGTGGTTATATCTCTATTACAAAGCATCCAATTCCATGTCAATATTTGACCTCAACCAGCAGAGGTATCAGATGGTCCACATATAGCACATGAAGACAAATATAAACGAATTGACAAACCATTGCCAAGAAAGAGATAATCCATTGTGCATTCACCAATTTTAACTGCGAAGCCAAATCAAACAAAACCTTTTTCCCTGGGAAGTTCTAATAAAAGGTTACATATTGCACAGAGAAGAGCACTTTCATGGTCCAATTTGTTATAAAAAAGGAATATCATATAACTCTAGAATACTACTGCATCTATACGGTGGTCACCATTCACCAATATGATGACAACAGACACTCACAATTAAGAACTAATATAAGTGACACCTCAAAAATTTCTTTCAATGGCAGGAAGGCCATACACAAAATATCACTCAAATAGACCTGTGAACCTGAATTTTCGTACTCAGAATCCTATTTCCTTCCGTATATCAAAGTGAATCCTAAATCCTTCTGTATATTAAAGTGGGATTTGACTAAATACTATCAGTAACATGTAGTCACTTAAATAAAAGCTGTAATAAACCACTTCAAACACTTATGTGAAAGAACAAAGAAGTTTGACATTGATGACTCACATAGATAGCACGATAAAATTATTTATTGTATTTAGCTTCTATAGTTCACAAGTCTAACTGATATTCATTAAAGGATTTCTCGTAGTTGAAAAACAGCAATTTGAGTTTCAGAATAAACATACCGATCTGAAAAGTGGTTGTTGGAGGATCCAGCCAAGAATAGGTATCTTCTGCATGAAAACTGCTAGAGTCGGCCAGAAGCCACTACACACAAAAAAAAAAATAATAAAATAAAATAAAATAAAATAAAATAAAAAATAAATAAAATAAATAAATAAAAATAAATATAAATAAATAAATAAAATTAAATAGACTCATCAACTACAATTATATAATATTAAGTAATTAAGATAAAAACATCAAAGATCCTAACAGACCTGAAGAGTACAATGAAGCCATATGCCTCTAGGATCATTCCAAAAATTGGCCATCCTATAACAACAAAGAAGAAGCCAGCACCAAAAGAGATAGTTCCCTATGCAATCGACAAACACATGTGAATTAAAGAAATGAAAAGATGCATGAACACTGCACAATGCACACAACGAAACATGTGGACACAAGGATGTATAGAGATGCAAACCTTAAAATTTTGACGTTTCATAAAAAACTGCATGGTGGACTTCAAACCAATGGTTAGAGTCACCCCTGAGAAGAAGAGGATCTAAGGGCCACCAGGTAAAGCCAATGTTAATCAAATATCATAGCAAAAATAAGCAAAACAAGATAAAGAAAATTAAACCTGAAAAAAGAGAACTAATAATAACCAAACGTACATTTCCCATGGCAAGTAATCCCTTGTCAAAGAGAAAGACGATTCCCAAAAATGAGAAAAATATGCCAAATCCTGTCAATCCTAGCCCAATCTCTGTTCCAATTCATAATTTACAAATATTAAGTCTTTTAAGTGAAAAGGCGCAATCCAAGTGGAACTTCAATCTATTATAAAAACAGTAAAACACTGAATGTCAAGTTATACATCCTCAATAAAGAGGCACCAAAAAGCAATAATACATGAGAGTGAGTTTCAAGGATTTTATAAATACATTTAGCTAAACTTAGACGTTTATAAGTCACACTGTCACAGCACTTTTTCTTGCCTCTAAGCAGTTTGGAAGCCACGTTCATAGTGCTGTTCTGACATATTACAACCAATCTCCTACTCCGTATCTAATATAGGAGAAAAAGCATTCATTCTCTTACCAGAATGAACTCTGAATTATACCAACCTACATAGCTAACCTTCTTTCTAGTTCTATTATCATTAAAAACCAACAGGGGCAAAGAAGAAGGGAGGGGTGATTTTTTTACACCAAAAGAAATGTCTAATCCATGTTTGCATAGAAAAATTTTCAGTCATCTGACTGCATTGGATAAGCAGAGAGAGAAAAATATCTCTAATTTGGACAAAATAAGCCAATGTCACTGTCAAGTGATTCTAAAATATAAGTATATATGTATATAACACATATCTCATGATCTTCCATCACAGCATCTTACACTAAATAATGAAAGCACTTAACCAGCAAAGCACCATCTCAAACAATCAGAGGAAAACAAGAGAGAGCAAACAAATTGAAAAATACTCCAGATGGTTTCAGTTTCGGAAAAGGATCTCAATAGTGACTAATGAATAGTCCACTCAAATGATTCAAAAATGTTATTATGAATCTCACACTCATTTACTCAAAAACATATCATTAAGTGATGACAGTCCACTTCAAATTAGTTCATTCAAGAACATAAAGAGTCCATAACCTCCTCTAAAATACTTTCACAGAAAATTCTCACAGATAATAAAAAAAATGAACCATATTCATAGTGCACCCAGCCTTAAAATCCAAGCAATCAAATTCCACTCTCCAGTTTCTTATTTCAAATCTTGAATTACCGGTGCATATTCATTTCCATTTCCTCAACGTCAACACTAAACAATAGAGAATTGAACTTTCACAAAATAATAATAAAGATAAATAATCAAGTCTTTCAGTGAAAGTTCTAGGGATCTCTCATCTATAAGTAAAAATTTGTAATCGATTATAAGTGGAAAAAAAAAAAAAAAACACCTACAGAAGATTGAGCGGGGACTCACTTTTTCGGTCATTCATTTCAAAGGAAACCATCGTGTCAAATGATTGGTATACTTGTCACCTTCACTGCACACCGTTACAACAAAAAATTGAAACACGCATTATTCATTAAAAAAAATATATAAAAAAAATACCGAATCAAGCTAGGGTTTAAACAGGAAAGTTTCACGTAATCAAAGATCCAGAAAACTACCTCAAACTCGATTCGATTCACGAGTGCCTGCAACAAAACAGAAGCCGAATCGAGAAATCAATCAGTTCCAGCGAAAGCGAATTTCGATTCCGTAACCTCTGTTTGTTTCCCGAGTAAAAACATATCACTAAGTTTTTTTTCTCTCTCGGAAAATATCCAAATCTGAACAAATTAAAGTAAAAATAAAAAAACGAGCAAATTAAGAGTGAAATCACTGACGTACCTCTGTGAGATGTAAAGACGGATCTGCGAGAGATCGAAATCGACAACAGAGTTGCTTTCTACGCGTTCGAGAAATGAAAACGATGTCGTTTTCAGGAGGTGGAGGCTTTTACGGTGGTCGGAGAAGTGGAAGGATCAGGATTTCGCCGGCGCTTAGCGCGAGAATTTGGAGAGTGTGTTATGTGAATCTCTCGTCTAAAGCTTTTCGTGTAATCGTCTCAGAAAATGAAGTAAGTTTTAGTTAAATTTCATGTTATTTCACCGGATTGTGTAAACCAAAAAAGTCATCACACTGATATGTATATTTTATTTTTCTTTTATTTATTCATTTGACGAATTTTAAGCAACTACTTTTACTGACAGTTCGAATCGAATCAGATAAACCCATCGAATCAGAGAGGTGTCCCATACCAAAACCCAATTTGCAAGAGTTACCCCTTCTTTCTTTTTTGAATGGAAATTTAAATATACACATGAATACAAACATACACCATACACAAACATTTTAACATGCACTTAAAATTCATATATAAACTTAAATTTAATAGAACACAACATCTAAGTTTAATAAACTAAATATAAAATGTAATTAGGTAGAGAAACAAGGAGATTAGAGATTTACTTTTCCATTTATATTTTTATAATTTAAAAAATAATTATATAAATACCAGGTTGAATGGGATGGGTCGAATCAAAAAAGTTTAACCTAAACCCGACCTGAAACCCGTTTTAAGTGCTCCAAACCTAACCCGAACGGATCAAAGCCCCATCGGTTTGGGGCGGGTCAGAGATTTTTTTTTTTTTTTTTTTTTTTTTGGTACAGAGGGAAACTAGCCCAGAAAGAGGTCAGAGATTTTTGCCATCCCTACTAACATTCATTAGTTGCACACCATGAAAAGTTAACAATTGAGGGGTAAAATTATCATTTTATATGACAAAATTAAAAGAAAAATAACAAAAACAAAACAACTCACACACAGTGAAGACTACACCACAGATAGAGGAGATCTTGAGCAAACTCTTCCATAGAAAGACATCAAGATGTTCTCCGGAGAAGGAGATCATGGCAAATCTCCTCCTACTAGAGGAGATGCCGAAGTGACACGGGAGTATCCATTGCATGACCTCGGTTCAAGACACAAAGTGACTTCAAATTCTCATTTTAATTTGTTAAGCATCAGGTCATGTTCGAGGGGCAGTTTTGTGACTTCATAACTTTTGATTCCAAATGAATTAGCTGATGTGCTTGATGTCATTGGAAAGATCAGTATCTTAACTTCAATTTCGTATATTGAAACAAGTCATTTGAAGGTCCCAAGAGAGAGTTATGACTGAATTCGTTTTGGTGCTCAGATTCAACTGATCTCGGGGTCTAAAGAGTCTTTCCTTGTTTCCAAGTTTCTTAATCAACTTTAACTTTTATTTCTTCTTGTTATCAGCTGTAAGCTTTTATGTTTTTATGTTTTTATGTTTCCCATGCTTGGAGGGCTATGTTAGGATTATGCTCAATAGCAAGAGTGTAATGTTGTAATTAACAATCTTTTTCATATTAATAAAGTGATTTCTGATTTAACAAATCGTATAGCATTTATAGTTTAATATTATAATTGTCAAAGTAAATAATCATAAGGTCTAAAGACTATGGGAAAAGAAGAATTGTTCGTACATCTGGATATGTATGTGGTAGACACAATTCTTTAGTTAGTCTTGAATAATGTTCACAACTTAAGTTAAAGGTTGGGCACCTCTATCTTGTTAAAGTTGTAGAATTCTTTTGCTAGCATTTGAGTGGGATCAAATGAGATATGATGAGTCTAAAATCATCGGAGTGTCTTCGAGCAAAAGGATCTAGTGCACTGGGTGCATTGAACTGGGTCACAATGAAAAGCTTTATCTAGAACAGTCAGTAGATAATTGTCTATTCATTATCAGGACAATCGGAGAGTCTATCTTAATCCTGAGATAAATGATGGACTTATGGTTGCAAGTGATATCATTTGAGTTATCAATGAGTACGATTATATCGCATAGTCTATCCTCGATAGTTTGGTGATATTCATTTGTTAATCGATAGAGGACTTCATTTATAGATATGGACATCGTGGCTCCATTTAATTAAATGAGAGTATAATATCATCATATGGATGTTTTGAGGTAATTGGATATTAAATCTCAACGTTGAGTTTTCGATAGTGTCTATTGAAAACATGGCTTCTGGACAAGTCAAAATATCCAAGTTCAAAACGTGGTCATATGAGTAAATATGGTAACTTGGAGAGTTATAGGCGGTCTATGAACTCTTGGCGATTACTGATATTAATCACGAGGATACACTATCTCCAATATGATTGTCTAGGGTATGAATGAGGAGCATCTTCCTTTTCTATCTTTATTTAAGAGTTCAGTTTTAGCTCTTTAGTGGAATGAGTTAAAATTAATGGATCGGACCTAAGTGAATCATTTGTTAATTGTGATTAGGTTATGTCTATTGAAGCTTAAATTTAGATGGCCCGCCAAGATCCCCAATCCACACGGACTTGCATGGATCACTTGATATATTCTACCGGACCAATTTAAGGGTCCATCTAGAATTGCATTTAATATATTAAGAATATAATATGCACATTATTTATGTAATGGGCTGCTCAATTATATTAATATATTAATGAAAGACATGTGGGCTTGTTTCTTTTAGTAAGAATGGGTCTGGTTCACATGTGGGCTTTTTATTTAAAGTCCAATGGATTAAATGAAATAAGAAAATAATATTAGGCCCAATTTCATACAAGTGGGGCGGCAAGGTTAATGTTTTAACCTAATATATTATTTTGTTTCATTTGTTTTAATTAAATAAGAATTAATTAATTTATTGATTAATTGTTTAATTAAAGAAACAAATCTTTCCTAAAAGTAAAAGACTTGTTTGATAAGGAAATAAATAATTAATTTTATTTATTTAATCAAATAAGGAGTCTTTTTAATTAGTCAAAATAAAGGAATAAAAATCAATGAGTTGGATTAGGGTTTGAAGTCTTAAAAGACATGTGTTTTTTGGGTGCAACACAACTCCTCTTTTGTAGAGGAAAATTGCGGCAACCCTAGGTAAAAACACATGAAGAGTTCGGCCACCCTAAAAGGAAAGAAGGAAGAAAAATAGGCCACCTATATAAGTGCTCTTATCGATTTCGGCCACCACAAGATACATGTGTGCTTGAGATTTTATTTTTTCTTCTTCTTCTTCATTGATAGAGAGTTTTTTATTCTACTAAGACAAAAAGGAGTGTTAGATTATTCTTTGATAGTATACTATTGCTTAATCATCAATAAGCTTGTGTATACGATATCGATCTAGGTTCACGCGAGTTTCGATCATTAGATTGAGAACTCAAAAGTGACCGGAATAATCTTAGACATTCTTTTGATTGTTTTGTGACTAACAAAGAAAAGAAAAGTTTTGTTTTGTCCATTCACAGGTTTGCAATTCAAAAAAAAGGGAGACCACGCTCCTAGGTGATCCACGTTCGTGCTCGGATTGAAGGTCTTGCGGATTACCATCGACGTAAGTCAATCGGATCACGCGACAAAAGGTAATCTACTTTTTGTTAATGTATATGCATGTTTATTGATTAAAAGGGTTTAAGGTTCATAAAGGAAATTTTTTTTAAAAGTCACTAAATCTAATTTTAGTATCGCTTCCGCTGCGTGTACTACTTTTGTTATTTTTCCCTACAATTGGTATCAGAGCCTGGTTGAACCCTTTTAATTAATTAACGTATATATACGTGGATCTATTTCTTTTTATTGTGATTATGCATGTTTAGAAAGAGATGGCACTCTAGGTATTCAAATATATAATTACATGTGATGTATGGATTTATATATGTTTTATGTGGATTGTTATTGCTCGATTTTGGCCCTAGATTTTCAATGTAATTTTTGTTTCGGAGTTGTAACAAGAAGGGTGGTCTATTATCGCCATAATTCCTTCTTGGTAGTTGCTAAGTTTTTTATTTTTTTAATATAAGTGCAGTATTTTTTTATCACTGCTGCAGTTTTTTTATTTTTATTATGTGCAGTTTTTTATGTGTAAAAAGTACTGCAGTGATTAAAAAAAAAAAAAAAAATACTGCAGTATTTTATTTGTTTAAATACTGCCATAATATATTTAGGTCTTGAAGATTCGAAGACACGAAGCAAAACGAAGCAACCGGAACCGAGAACGAGCACCGTGCGCACCCTAGGAGTTGATTGGGCTGCGCATGGCAAGCCCATTACAAGGTGGGCTGCGCACGGCAGCCTTGAAGGCCTTATGGGCTGCGCATGGCAGCCCCTTTGTGGGGTTGTGGGTTGTGCACGCCCATGGGGTTTGGGCCGAAGGATGAGCGTATGGTTGATGGGCCACCTGAAGATCTTGTATTCCTGACAATTGTAATTTACTTGTTTTTCTAGGATGGGCCAAAATTGTTGCTATTTAATTTATGCTTAAATATTACAATATTTGTTATTGTATGATAACATGACATATAGAATAGGAGTGCCACGCATATATCTCTTTTGGTATGAACATGCATTGAATGATTTAGGTATCTAAATTGGCATCTAGATAACTCGGTAAATCATTCTATGGGATTTAATCACACGCCTTAAATAATTGAGTGGGAGAAGGTGTTTTTGTAACACCTATGGCCTCCAAGGTTAGTTGAGCTTAATTATTTATTGGTAATCCCCCCAAGGGGCGTCCATGAAAGGAATTTAGCAACATACTTCCTTACAAGGATAGACTAGACAATGGACTCAAACGAGATCTACTCCCCAAGGAGGGATTTTCGTGAGAGAAAATTGAGGGTCGATATCTTGGTAACACACTCAATGTAATTTTATTGATATCCTCCCAAGAGTTCTTGTCAGTAAAATTGCAAGGCTAAAATTGAAAACGCTGGTTGTTATGTTAACAATTAGGTGGGACCTAGTCTAACTAGTAAATGGTGCGAACTCCCAAAGGAGGCGTAACATTTATGGGTGTTAGATCACCGTTGAATTTTATGATTGAGTTATTTATTTAATTCAAGATAAATATTTAAAAGTGCTTTATCATGATTATTTACTTATATATGTTTTGTTTTATTCAGAAATCATGACCCCATCACTTATGAACATCCTGAAAGATAACACTTTAACTGGAGATAATTATGTCACATGGAAAAGGAAAATTGGGTTGTTGCTGCAAAGTGAAAAACATAAGTTTGTTCTAACTACTCCTAAACCACCTGCTCCTAATAATGAATCTAGCATAATGTATAGAGATGAGTATGAGCAGTGGAAGACTTCAGATGATATGGCAAAATGTTACATTATGGCCACTATCTCCGACGTGTTGCAACAGCAGCATGAAGGAATGGAGTCCGCTGCTGATATAATGATGTCTCTAGAGGAGATGTTTGCTATGAAGTCTAGGACGACTAAGAGAGAGGCAGTGACTGCTTTTATGAATCTTAGGATGAAACCTGGACAGGCTGTGAAAGATCACATGATGAAAGTCATAGCACATCTCAACATTGCTGAACTACATGGCGCTGAGATAGATGGTGAGACAAAGATTGATATGGTTGTCAATTCATTGTCAGATTCCTTTGATCAGTTCAAATTGGACTACACTTTGAACAAAAAGGAATACACCTTACAAGGCCTGATGCAAGATGTTCAAAGTGCTGAAAAGATCCTTGTGAAAGGCAAAGGTCAAGAGATTCATATGGTTGGTAAAGTTGCTACTGTTAAGGCCCGTCAAAAGGTCAAGAAACAACAGAAGAAAAAACAACTTGGGCCTATCAAGAAGGAGACCAAGAAAGTAACCAAGATCAAAGGGAAATGCTTCCTTTGTGGTGAAAAGGGACATTGGAAGAGAAATTGCCCAAAGTCCCAGAACAAGAAGGAAGAAGGTAATTTGAATTATCTTGAAACATGTTTTTTGGCTGATTCTACAGATTCTTGGATCATAGACTCAGGAGCCACTAATCATGTTTGTTATTCTTTGCAGGGGTTTCAAGAAAGGAGAAAGCTGAGTAAGAATGAAATCAATTTGCGCTTGGGCAACGGAACGTTAGTGTCTGCAAGTGCAGTGGGAGATATTAGAGTTTATTTGGATTCTAGAAGGCATTTAGATTTGATAGACGTTTATTATGTACCTCAATTCAAGAGGAATTTAATTTCAGTTTCTTGTTTGAATAAATTTGGATATTCGGTTACTTTTAATAAAGTTTTTATTATTAGTAAGAATGACAAAATTATTTGCCAAGGTACATTGGAAAACGGTCTATACTTTTTGCATAGAAATATCTCTCACTCGTTAGACACAGAAATAACGGAACCTAATCATAAAAGAGTAAAATTATCAATAGATGAAACCTACCTTTGGCATTTACGCTTAGGTCATATTAACCTTAATAGGATTAAAAGATTGGTATGTGACGGACCTTTGAGTGACTTAAAGGTTGATGATCTACCAACTTGTGAATCTTGTTTGGAAGGTAAAATGACCAAAAGGACGTTCTTTGCCAACGGTGCAAGAGCCACTGAATGTTTAGGATTGATACACACTGATGTATGTGGACCTATGAGCATTCAAGCTAGAGGTGGATATGAGTATTTCATCACCTTCACAGATGATTACTCGAGATTTGGTTATGTGTATCTCATGCGACATAAGTCGGATGCTTTTGACATGTTCAAAGCATTCAAAGCTGAAGTGGAAAATCAGCTTGAGAAAAACATAAAAATCTTGAGATTTGATCGTGGTGGAGAATATCTATCTGGTGAGTTTCAGCAATATCTTGTTGATAATGGGATAGTTTCTCAGTTTTCTGCACCATGTACACCTCAACAGAATGGGGTAGCAGAAAGGAGAAATAGAACTCTTTTGGATATGGTTAGGTCTATGTTGAGTTATTCAACGCTTCCTATTTCTTTTTGGGGATATGCTTTACAAACTGCTATATACATTCTAAACGATGTACCATCTAAGTCTGTTCCTAAAACACCGCATGAGTTGTGGACTGGGCGCAAGCCTAGTTTACAACACTTAAGGATATTTGGTTGTCCTGCGCATGTGTTAAAAGGAAAGACAGAAAAGATGGAGTCCCGTTCAGAAACATGTATATTTGTAGGGTATCCAAAAGAAACTAAAGGATATTATTTCTATAGTCCTTCAGATCTTAAAGTATTTGTTTCGACAAATGCTAAATTTCTGGAAAAGGACTATATGAATGATTTTGTGCCTAGAAGTAGAATTGTCCTGAATGAAATGTCAGGAGATACAATTCCACGAGAGGTTACACAACCTAACCCAATTGTAAGTTCCGATCCAACACAAGATCAACAACCTACCATTCCTCGTCGTAGTGGGAGGGTTAGAACACAACCCGAAAGATACATCGGTCTAGGAGAATCAGTGGAGAATCTCCCGGACGACGATGATCCCTATACGTACAAGGAAGCTATGGAGGATGTTGATAGTCGCCGTTGGCAAAAGGCAATGCAATCCGAGATTGAATCTATGTTCGATAACAAAGTCTGGTCCCTTGTAGACTTGCCTAAAGGGATAAAACCCATTGGGTGCAAGTGGGTATACAAGAGGAAAAGAGGTATGGATGGAAAGGTGGAAACCTTTAAAGCTAGATTGGTAGCTAAAGGGTATACACAGAAAGAAGGTATCGATTACGAGGAAACCTTCTCTCCTGTGGCCATGCTTAAATCCATTAGGATACTCTTATCCATTGCAGCATCTTTAGATCTAGAGATTTGGCAAATGGACGTCAAGACAGCTTTCCTAAATGGAAGTCTTGACGAAAGCATCTACATGATGCAACCAGAGGGATTCATTGAAAAGGGCCAAGTGGATAAGGTATGCAAGTTGCAGAAATCCATATATGGATTAAAGCAAGCATCCAGATCCTGGAACATAAGGTTTGATCAAGCTGTCAAAGGTTTTGGATTTATTCAGAATCCTGACGAACCTTGTGTATACAAAAGGATTAAAGGCGACAAGTTGGTTTTCCTGATTCTTTATGTTGATGATATACTACTCATTGGAAACGATGTAGGTGTATTGACATCAGTAATAGAATGGTTAGCAAAACAATTTGATATGAAGGACTTAGGAGAAACAAGTTTTATTCTAGGTATCCAAGTAATAAGGGATAGAAAGAATAGAACGATTGCATTATCCCAAGCTTCATACATAGACAAAATCTTGTCTAGGTTTTCCATGCAGGATTCCAAGAAAGGTATGTTACCTTTCAGACATGGAATCAAGCTTTCTAAGGAACAAGTTCCTAAGAATGAGCATGAAGAGCAATTCATGAGTAGAGTTCCATATGCCTCGGTAGTTGGAAGTCTCATGTATGCAATGCTCTGTACTAGACTAGATATTTGTTTTGCTGTTGGCATAGTTAGCAGGTTTCAATCGAAACCTGGTCCTGATCACTGGACGGCAGTCAAGCATATTTTCAAGTATCTTAAGAGAACGAGAGATAATATGCTTGTATACTCTGGAGGGGATTTGGTTCCTGTTGGGTATACAGATTCTGATTTCCAATCAGATTCTGACTCCAGAAAATCCACATCAGGGGCTGTGTTTACTATTGGAGGAGGAGCAGTTATATGGAGGAGTATCAAGCAATCTTGTATTGCTGATTCCACCATGGAAGCTGAGTATGTTGCTGCATGCGAAGCTGCCAAAGAGGCTGTTTGGCTCCGCCAATTCTTGATTGACTTAGAAGTGGTTCCTGGTGCGAATAAGCAGATCACTATCTACTGTGACAACAGTGGAGCAGTGGCTAATTCGAAAGAACCAAGAAGTCACAAGAGAGGTAAACACATTGAAAGAAAGTATCATCTTTTAAGGGAGATTGTTCAAAGAGGTGACGTGACGATTACCAAAATCGCGTCAGCAGAAAATCTAGCGGATCCCTTCACAAAGGCTCTACCTCAGAAGAGTTTCGATGGGCATCTAGAGAACATGGGCTTGAGAGATATGACACATTTGCTATAGCGCAAGTGGGAGATTGTTAGGATTATGCTCAATAGCAAGAGTGTAATGTTGTAATTAACAATCTTTTTCATATTAATAAAGTGATTTCTGGTTTAACAAATCGTATAGCATTTATAGTTTAATATTATAATTATCAAAGTAAATAATCATAAGGTCTAAAGACTATGGGAAAAGAAGAATTGTTCGTACATCTGGATATGTATGTGGTAGACATAATTCTTTAGTTAGTCTTGAATAATGTTCACAACTTAAGTTAAAGGTTGGGCACCTCTATCTTGTTAAAGTTGTAGAATTCTTTTGCTAGCATTTGAGTGGGATCAAATGAGATATGATGAGTCTAAAATCATCGGAGTGTCTTCGAGCAAAAGGATCTAGTGCACTGGGTGCATTGAACTGGGTCACAATGAAAAACTTTATCTAGAACAGTCAGTAGATAATTGTCTTTTCATTATCAGGACAATCGGAGAGTCTATCTTAATCCTGAGATAAATGATGGACTTATGGTTGCAAGTGATATCATTTGAGTTATCAATGAGTACGATTATATTGCATAGTCTATCCTCGATAGTTTGGTGATATTCATTTGTTAATCGATAGAGGACTTCATTTATAGATATGGACATCGTGGCTCCATTTAATTAAATGAGAGTATAATATCATCATATGGATGTTTTGAGGTAATTGGATATTAAATCTCAACGTTGAGTTTTCGATAGTGTCTATTGAAAACATGGCTTCTGGACAAGTCAAAATATCCAAGTTCAAAACGTGGTCATATGAGTAAATATGGTAACTTGGAGAGTTATAGGCGGTCTATGAACTCTTGGCGATTGCTGATATTAATCACGAGGATACACTATCTCCAATATGATTGTCTAGGGTATGAATGAGGAGCATCTTCCTTTTCTATCTTTATTTAAGAGTTCAGTTTTAGCTCTTTAGTGTAATGAGTTAAAATTAATGGATCGGACCTAAGTGAATCATTTGTTGATTGTGATTAGGTTATGTCTATTGAAGCTTAAATTTAGATGGTCCGCCAAGATCCCCAATCCACACGAACTTGCATGGATCACTTGATATATTCTACCGGACCAATTTAAGGGTCCATCTAGAATTGCATTTAATATATTAAGAATATAATATGCACATTATTTATGTAATGGGCTGCTCAATTATATTAATATATTAATGAAAGACATGTGGACTTGTTTCTTTTAGTAAGAATGGGTCTGGTTCACATGTGGGCTTTTTATTTAAAGTCCAATGGATTAAATGAAATAAGAAAATAATATTAGGCCCAATTTCATACAAGTGGGGCGGCAAGGTTAATGTTTTAACCTAATATATTATTTTGTTTCATTTGTTTTAATTAAATAAGAATTAATTAATTTATTGATTAATTGTTTAATTAAAGAAACAAATCTTTCCTAAAAGTAAAAGACTTGTTTGATTAGGAAATAAATAATTAATTTTATTTATTTAATCAAATAAGGAGTCTTTTTAATTAGTTAAAATAAAGGAATAAAAATCAATGAGTTGGATTAGGGTTTGAAGTCTTAAAAGACATGTGTTTTTTGGGTGCAACACAACTCCTCTTTTGTAGAGGAAAATTGCGGCAACCCTAGGTAAAAACACATGAAGAGTTCGGCCACCCTAAAAGGAAAGAAGGAAGAAAAATAGGCCACCTATATAAGTGCTCTTATAGATTTCGGCCACCACAAGATACATGGGTGCTTGAGATTTTATTTTTTCTTCTTCTTCTTCATTCATAGAGAGTTTTTATTCTACTAAGACAAAAAGGAGTGTTAGATTATTCTTTGATAGTATACTATTGCTTAATCATCAATAAGCTTGTGTATACGATATCGATCTAGGTTCACGCGAGTTTCGATCATTAGATTGAGAACTCAAAAGTGACCGGAATAATCTTAGACATTCTTTGATTGTTTTGTGACTAACAAAGAAAAGAAAAGTTTTGTTTTGTCCATTCACAGGTTTGCAATTCAAAGAAAAGGGAGACCATGCTCCTAGGTGATCCACGTTCGTGCTCGGATTGAAGGTCTTGCGGATTACCATCGACGTAAGTCAATCGGATCACGCGACAAAAGGTAATCTACTTTTGTTAATGTATATGCATGTTTATTGATTAAAAGGGTTTAAGGTTCATAAAGGAAAATTTTTTAAAAGTCACTAAATCTAATTTTAGTATCGCTTCCGCTGCGTGTACTACTTTTGGTATTTTTCCCTACAGTGTAGGCGCGTAACGGTACTCAAGAACTTGAATAGAGGTAGAAGAAACTTAAGAAAACAACACTTGTTTTCTATGTATGGAATATAGCCACCATGGATCAAAGACTTTTTCTTCTGGCCGCACACCACACTGTTTTTCTTCTTTTTGTCTCACGCACACATTTGCACACACTTGAAAATTAAAAGACAAAGAGACCTGATGCCTTTTTATTTCTTGTGTAAGTTGATCACATGTGTATTGTCATTCGGTTGTTGTTTTTTAAATTAAATATATATCTCATATATCTTTTAAAAACAAATCGAATCAATTTGATTTCAAAAGAAAAAAACTTTATAAAGATATCTCATATCTTTTAAAAGATAATTAAACATTTATTTTTGAATCTAAATATTTTAAATAGTCTGTAATAATCTCAGTATGCTCTGTGCTTGCCTCTAGTTGAGGATCCTGCACATCAGAAGAAGAGATTAGTCCTTTGGCTTAAGGTCCCTGTCTGTGAAAGTATACAAACGTAGTTAGATTGCTTAAGGCATACCTAGGAGGGGGGGGGGGGGGGGGGGGGGGGGGGGGGGGGGGGGGGGGGGGGGGGGGGGGGGGGGGGTGGGCGGTGAATAGGTTTTTACACCTTTTTCCAATCCCTTAAACAAACTCTCGTTTGTCCTTTAAGGTAGCTGTTGACGGTGAAATTTGGATTGCCACGCACTCAACAATTATATAAAACAAGAAATTAGAACGCATGCAAAATCAGATTTTACGTGGAAAACCCTTGAATGGGAAAAAACCACGGCGCCCCTGAGGGCAGAAGAATAATACTAGGTTTTTGTTGCCTTATTACACACTTTGATCTCTCTTACAATTCTCTCTTCTCTCTCTAGATTTCTTGTTAGGATTATGCTTATAGCAAGAGTGTAATGTTGTAATTAACAATCTTTTTCATATTAATAAAGTGATTTCTGGTTTAAACAAATCGTATAGCATTTATAGTTTATATTATAATTGTCAAAGTAAATAATCATAAGGTCTAAAGACTATGGGAAAAGAAGAATTGTTCGTACATCTGGATATGTATGTGGTAGACACAATTCTTTAGTTAGTCTTGATAATGTTCACAACTTAAGTTAAAGGTTGGGCACCTTTATCTTGTTAAAGTTGTAGAATTCTTTTGCTAGCATTTGAGTGGGATCAAATGAGATATGATGAGTCTAAAATCATCGGAGTGTCTTCGAGCAAAAGGATCTAGTGCACTGGGTGCATTGAACTGGATCACAATGAAAAGCTTTATCTAGAACCGTCAGTAGATAATAGTCTTTTCATTATCAGGACAATCGGAGAGTCTATCTTAATCCTGAGATAAATGATGGACTTATGGTTGCAAGTGATATCATTTGAGTTATCAATGAGTACGATTATATCGCATAGTCTATCCTCGATAGTTTGGTGATATTCATTTGTTAATCGATAGAGAACTTCATTTATAGATATGGACATCGTGGCTCTATTTAATTAAATGAGAGTATAATATCATCATATGGATGTTTTGAGGTAATTGGATATTAAATCTCAACGTTGAGTTTTCGATAGTGTCTATTGAAAACATGGCTTCTGGACAAGTCAAAATATCCAAGTTCAAAACGTGGTCATATGAGTAAATATGGTAACTTGGAGAGTTATAGGCGGTCTATGAACTCTTGGCGATTACTGATATTAATCACGAGGATACACTATCTCCAATATGATTGTCTAGGGTATGAATGAGGAGCATCTTCCTTTTCTATCTTTATTTAAGAGTTCAGTTTTAGCTCTTTAGTGGAATGAGTTAAAATTAATGGATCGGACCTAAGTGAATCATTTGTTGATTGTGATTAGGTTATGTCTATTGAAGCTTAAATTTAGATGGCCCGCCAAGATCCCCAATCCACACGGACTTGCATGGATCACTTGATATATTCTACCGGACCAATTTAAGGGTCCATCTAGAATTGCATTTAATATTTAAGAATATAATTTGCACATTATTTAAGTAATGGGCTGCTCAATTATATTAATATATTAATGAAAGACATGTGGGCTTGTTTCTTTTAGTAAGAATGGGTCTGGTTCACATGTGGGCTTTTTATTTAAAGTCCAATGGATTAAATGAAATAGGAAAATAATATAGGCCCAATCTTATACAAGTGGGGCGGCTAGGTTAATGTTTTAACCTAAAAATATTATTTTGTTTCATTTGTTTTAATTAAGAAATTAATTAATTTATTGATTAATTGTTTAATTAAAGAAACAAATCTTTCCTAAAAGTAAAAGACTTGTTTGATAAGTAAATAAATAAATTAGTTTTTTTATTTAATCAAATAAGGAGTCTTTTTTTAGTCAAAATAAAAGAATAAAATCAAGGAGTTGGATTAGGGTTTGAAGTCTTAAAAGACATGTGTTTTTTGGGTGCAATACAACTCCTCTTTTGTAGAGGAAAATTGCGGCAACCCTAGGAAAAAGCACATGAAGAATTCGGCCACCCTATAAGGAAAGAAGGAAGAAAATTTGGCCACCTATATAAGTACACTTATAGATTTCGGCCACCACAAGAAATTGTGCTTGATTTTTTATTTCTCTTCTTCTTCTTAATTCATAGAGAGTTTTTATTCTAAAAGACAAAAAGGAGTGTTAGATTATTCTTTGATAGTATACTATTGCTTAATCATCAATAAGCTTGTGTATACGATATCGATCTAGGTTCACACGAGTTTCGATCATTAGATTGAGAACTCAAAAGTGACCGGAATAATCTTTGACATTCTTTTGATTGTTTTGTGACTAACAAAGAAAAGAAAGTTTTTGTTTGGTCCATTCACAGGTTTGCAATTCAAAGAAAAGGGAGACCACGCTCCTAGGTGATCCCGTTCGTGCTCGGATTGAAGGTCTTGCGGATTACCATCGACGTAAGTCAATCGGATCACGCGACAAAAGGTAATTTACTTTTGTTAATGTATATGCATGTTTATTGATTAAAAGGGTTTAAGGTTCATAAAGGAAAATTTTTTAAAGTCACTAAATCTAATATTTTAGTATCGCTTCCGCTGCGTGTACCACTTTTGTTTATTTTCCCTACATTTCTGAACTCCCTCCTCATGGGATAGGTGGTTCTATTTATACATGTTTAATTTGGGTTTCCCCTTGTTTTTAGTCGTGTGGGTGGAAGGTTTCCCTCTTTGATTCATACTGGGATTCCCTTCCTGTCACGGATCCAAGTCTACTTTCCTTTTTATGATTCCTCATTGTTCTGGGTCTTCTAAAAGTTTAGGGTTTATTTATGTTTCTGCCGAGTCGGTTCAGGCCCAGTATGCTGGTGCAGCGAGTACCTTCACTTTCTGGGCATCGTATCTTTGGCGACCACATTCCTACATTCGGCGAGTAGGTATCTAGTTTCAGCGACCATATCCTTGACTCCCTTTGGCTTCTGCTATTTTGTCATTCTGACTTGTCACATTTCCTCCCTTGACCTGGTCAATGAGTGACGTGGCAATCTTTTATTGGCTCTTTTGATGACGTGTCAGGTTGGCGAATTTATACATACAACAATACCCCCATAAATACTTCGCGCTAGGCGAATGACTTTTCTTCCCACTTCGTTTGCCTCTGCGAGCAGTATTTATATCTTTGCTTATAAGATTTCGGCGCACTTTGTAATAACTCCCTCTTCCTTTTTACCACGCGCTGTATTGATTAATTGATTCTTCCGGTGCAAGCTTTCAATTTGAGCCATACAATTTCGCGTTCCACTTGCTTGACAGATGAAGGGACATTCTGACTGCTGGTTATCCCGAGATGCCACATGTCCATTACTTGGTGGTGACTATTGCGGTTGGTCACTGTGGCCGTCATTCTCATTAATTGCGTATCATTTACTTGATTGTCTTTTGAATTTCAAAGTTCCCTCTTTTTAAGGCCCGATCGTTTCTTTCTCCACTTCGCTTCTTTCCATTTATTTCTCCATTTTTCCTCTCAAAGCAGAGTTCTTTCATTTTTCTTGGAAATTTCTGCCACGAATTCCTTCTGTTCTACTTCACTGTTAGACAGCTTGCTTTGAAATCGATCGTGCTGATTTCTCGGCGTTCCCAAATTTTTTGCTCATCCTCCGATCCTAGGGTTTTTCTGGTGAGTTTTCATGGATCCCCCTTACGCTCTTCTCTTTTTAATCGGATGATGCAAGCTATGGAGCTTGGTGACAAATGTACTGCGGATAAAATCGAATCTCTGATTCGTAATTTTCGTCCGGATTCTCCGGTCCCAATTTCTGTTTATATTCCATCTTCTGAGGATACTTTTATTCCTAACATCTCTCCTCCTCTGACAGCGATTCTCCGACAATGCCGAGATCTTCTAGACCAACAAGCAGTAAACGACATGCTCTAGGGCTCCCCGTGAGTCTCTGCTGGATGCGCAGACGACTGTCGACTCCGACGTTGAGGATCATCAAAGGGATAGGCTGCATTTCTCGCTAGACCGTCCGTTCTTTTGATACAGAGGTTAATGTGGTTGGCAAGGACGAGCTCCGTAATATAAGAGTCGTTTTGATATTCCAGACTCTGTTACTTGATGTTACCGGCGATCGAGCAGCATGGAATCCTCCCGAGAATGCGGTCGCCATCTACGGTGCCATGCTCAGCGGAGTAACACTTCCTCTTCAGCCTTTTATCGTGAGGTTTCTCGCCGAGGCTTGGATTGCACCGGCACAACTCGCTCCAAACAGCTATAGGATACTGATGTGCCTGTGCCTTATGTGGAAGTTGAAGGGTTATGGGCCCCTACGCCCCGCGAGATCCGCCACTTTATACTCTAAGGCAGCGGGCAATGGTGGCACGTACTTCCTTCTCTCTTCGCTGGTGAGAACTGGATCCCTGAGGGTTGGCGAACCCGGGTCAAGTTGAGGTTGTAGGGAAAAATACTGTAGTACACGCAGCGGAAGCGAGACTAAAAAATAGATTTAGTAACTTTTAAAATTTTTCCTTTTTATGAACCTTAAACCCTTAAATCAATTAAACATATATATTCTAACAAAAGAAGAATACCTTTTGTCGCGTGATCCGATTGACTTATGTCGATGGTAATCCGCAAGATCTTCAATCCTAGCACGAACGTGAATCACCTAGGAGCGTGGTCTCCTTTTCTTTGAATTGCAAACCTGTGAATGGACAACAAACTTTCTTTTCTTTGTTAGTCACAAAAAACAATCAAAAGAAGACCAAGATTATCCCGGTCACTTTTGAGTTCTCAATCTAATGATCGAAACTCGCGTGAACCTAAATCGATGTTGTACACACAAGCTTATTGATGAACAAGCAAATAGTGTACCATCAAAGAATAATCTATCACTCTTTTATGTTTTAGTAGAATAAAAATAATCTTTCTATGAATTGAGAAGAAGAAGAAAATAGAATCAAGCACCAAAACCCTTGAGTGGCCGAATTCTATAAGTCCACATATATAGGTGGCAAAATTTTCTTTCTCTCTTTCAATTAGGGTGGCCGAAATAATAACCTAAAAGGGACTAGGGTTGCCGCAATACTCAAGCCAAAAAGGAGTTTGTATTGCACCCAAATTCCTATTTAGTTTAAGACTTCAAACCCTAATTCAATTCATAAATCGTTTATTCTTTTATTGACTAAATAAAAAGACTTCTTATTGATTAAATAAATAAAATTAATTATTTTTCCTATCAAACAAGTCTTTTACTTTTACTTTAGGAAATATATTTCCTGATCAGAAAAGATTTGTTTCTTAATTAAACAATTAATTAATAAATTAATTAATTCTTATTTAATTAAAACAATGAAATAAAATAATATATTAGGTTAATAAACCACCTTGCCCCCACTTAAAATAAATGGCCAAGATATTATTTCTTATTTCATTTAATCCATTGGACTTTAAAAAAAAAGCCCACATGTGAACCAGACCCATTCTTACTAAAAGAAACAAGCCCACATGCCTTTCATTAATATATTAATATAATTGAGCAGCCCATTACTTAAATAATGTGCAAATTATATTCTTAATATATTAAATGCAATTCTAGATGGACCCTTAAATTGGTCCGGTAGAATATATCAAGTGATCCATGCAAGTCCGTGTGGATTGGGGATCTTGGCGGGCCATCTAAATTTAATCTTCAATAGACATAACCTAATCACAATCACAAATGATTCACTTAGGTCCGATCCATTAATTTTAACTCATTCCATAAAAGAGCTAAAACTGAACTCTTAAATAAAGATAGAAAAGGAAGATGCTCTTCATTCATACCCTAGACAATCATATTGGAGATAGTGTATCCTCGTGATTAATCAGTAATCGCCAAGAGTTCATAGACCGCTTATAACTCTCCAAGTTACCATATTTACTCATATGACCCGTTTTGAACTTGGATATTTTGACTTGTCCAGAGCCATGTTTCAATAGACACTATCGAAACTCAACGTGAGATTTAATATCCAATTACCTCAAAACATCCATATGATGATATATACTCTCATTTAACAAAATGGAGCCATGATGTCCATATCTATAAATGAAGTCCTCTATCGATTAACAAATGAATATCACCAAACTATCGAGGATAGACTATGCGATATAATCGTACTCATTGATAACTCAATGATATCACTTGCAACCATAAATCCATCATTTATCTCAAGATTAAGATAGACTCTCCGATTGTCCTGATAATGAAAAGACTATTATCTACTGACGGTTCTAGATAAAGCTTTTCATTGTGATCCAGTTCAATGCACCCAGTGCACTAGATCCTTTTGCTCGAAGACACTCGATGATTTTAGACTCATCATATCTCATTTGATCCCACTCAAATGCTAGCAAAAGAATTCTACAACTTTAACAAGATAAAGGTGCCCAACCTTTAACTTAAGTTGTGAACATTATTCAAGACTAACTAAAGAATTGTGTCTACCACATACATATCCAGAGTACGAACAATTCTTCTTTTCTCATAGTCTTTAGACCTTATGATTATCTACTTTGACAATTATAATATTAAACTATAAATGCTATACGATTTGTTAAACCAGAAATCACTTATTAATATGAAAAAGATTGTTAATTACAATATTACACTCTTGCTATTGAGCATAATCCTAACAATCTCCCACTTGCGCTATAGCAAATGTGTCATGTCTCTCATGCCCATGTTCTCTAGATGCCCATCGAAACTCTTCTGAGGTAGAGCCTTTGTGAAGGGATCCGCTAGATTTTCTGCTGACACGATTTGGTAATCGTCACGTCACCTCTTTGAACAATCTCCCTTAAAAGATGATACTTTCTTCAATGTGTTTACCTCTCTTGTGACTTCTGGTTCTTTCGAATTAGCCACTACTCCACTGTTGTCACAGTAGATAGTGATCTGCTTATTCGCACTAGGAACCATTTCCAAGTCAATCAAGAATTGGCGGAGCCAAACAGCCTCTTTGGCAGCCTCGCATGCAGCAACATACTCAGCTTCCATGGTGGAATCAGCAATACAAGATTGCTTGATACTCCTCCATATAACTGCTCCTCCTCCAATAGTAAACACAGCCCCTGATGTGGATTTTCTGGAGTCAGAATCGATTGGAAATCGGATTCTGTATACCCAACGGGAATCAAATCCCCTCCAGAGTATACAAGCATTATCTCTCGTTCTCTTGAGATACTTGAAAATATGCTTGACTGTCGTCCAGTGATCAGGACCAGGTTTCGATTGAAACCTGCTAACTATGCCAACAGCAAAACAAATATCTGGTCTAGTACAGAGCATTGCATACATGAGACTTCTAACTGCCGAGGCATATGGAACTCTATTCATGAATTGCTCTTCATGCTCATTCTTAGGAACTTGTTCCTTAGAAAGCTTGATTCCATGTCCGAAAGGTAACATACCTTTCTTGGAATCCTGCATGGAAAACCTAGACAAGATCTTGTCTATGTATGAAGCTTAGGATAATGCAATCGTTCTATTCTTTCTATCCCTTATTACTTGGATACCTAGAATAAAACTTGCTTCTCCTAAGTCCTTCATATCAAATTGTTTTGCTAACCATTCTTTTACTGATGTCAATACACCTACATCGTTTCCAAGTATATAGCATCAACTAAAGAATCAGGAAAACCAACTTGTCGCCCTTAATCCTTTTGTATACACAAGGTTCGTCAGGATTCTAAATAAATCCAAAACCTTTGACAGCTTGATCAAACCTTATGTTCCAGGATCTGGATGCTTGCTTTAATCCA
This sequence comes from Acer saccharum, assembly GCA_030490815.1. Classification (NCBI taxonomy): domain Eukaryota; kingdom Viridiplantae; phylum Streptophyta; class Magnoliopsida; order Sapindales; family Sapindaceae; genus Acer; species Acer saccharum. The sequence goes on from CM059869.1 coordinate 44,247,676, forward strand.
TATATGGATTTCTGCAACTTGCATACCTTTCCATTTGGCCCTTTTCAATGAATCCCTCTGGTTGCATCATGTAGATGCTTTCGTCAAGACTTCCATTAAGGAAAGCTGTCTTGACGTCCATTTGCCAAATCTCTAGATCTAAAGATGCTGCAATGGATAAGAGTATCCTAATGGATTTAAGCATGGCCACAGGAGAGAAGGTTTCCTCGTAATCGATACCTTCTTTCTGTGTATACCCTTTAGCTACCAATCTAGCTTTAAAGGTTTCCACCTTTCCATCCATACCTCTTTTCCTCTTGTATACCCACTTGCACCCAATGGGTTTTATCCCTTAGGCAAGTCTACAAGGGACCAGACTTTGTTATCGAACATAGATTCAATCTCAGATTGCATTGCCTTTTGCCAATGGCGACTATCAACATCCTCCATAGCTTCCTTGTACGTATAGGGATCATCGTCGTCCAGGAGATTCTCCACTGATTCTCCCAGACCGATGTATCTTTCGGGTTGTGTTCTAACCCTCCCACTACGACGAGGAATGGTAGGTTGTTGATTTGTGTTGGATCGGAACTTACAATTGGGTTAGGTTGTGTAACCTCTCGTGGAATTGTATCTCCTGACATCTCATTCAGGACAATTCTACTTCTAGGCACAAAATCATTCATAGTCCTTTTCCATAAATTTAGCATTTGTCGAAACAAATACTTTAAGATCTGAAGGACTATAGAAATAATATCCTTTAGTTTCTTTTGGATACCCTACAAATATACATGTTTTGAACGGGACTCCATCTTTCTGTCTTTCCTTTTAACACATGCGCAGGACAACCAAATATCCTTAAGTGTTGTAAACTAGGCTTGCGCCCAGTCCACAACTCATGCGGTGTTTTAGGAACAGACTTAGATGGTACATCGTTTAGAATGTATATAGCAGTTTGTAAAGCATATCCCCAAAAAGAAATAGGAAGTGTTGAATAACTCAACATAGACCTAACCATATCCAAAAGAGTTCTATTTCTCCTTTCTGCTACCCCATTCTGTTGAGGTGTACCTGGTGCAGAAAACTGAGAAACTATCCCATTATCAATAAGATATTGCTGAAACTCACCAGATAGATATTCTCCACCACGATCAGATCTCAAGATTTTTATGTGTTTCTCAAGCTGATTTTCCACTTCAGCTTTGAATGCTTTGAACATGTCAAAAGCATCCGACTTATGTCTCATGAGATACACATAACCAAATCTCGAGTAATCATCCGTGAAGGTGATGAAGTACTCATATCCACCTCTAGCTTGAATGCTCATAGGTCCACATACATAGTGTGTATCAATCCTAAACATTCAGTGGCTCTTGCACCTTTGGCAGAGAACGTCCTTTTGGTCATTTTACCTTCCAAACAAGATTCACAAGTTGGTAGATCATCAACCTTTAAGTCACTCAAAGGTCCGTCACATACCAATCTTTTAATCCTATTAAGGTTAATATGACCTAAGCGTAAATGCCAAAGGTAGGTTTCATCTGTTGATAATTTTACTCTTTTATGATTAGGTTCCGTTAATTCTGTGTCTAACAAGTGAGAGATTTCTATGCAAAAAGTATAGACCGTTTTCCAATGTACCTTGGCAAATAATTTTGTCATTTACTAATAATAAAAACTTTATTAAAAGTAACCGAATATCCAAATTTATTCAAACAAGAAACTGAAATTAAATTCCTCTTGAATTGAGGTACATAATAAACGTCTATCAAATCTAAATGCTCTAGAATCCAAATAAACTCTAATATCTCCCACTGCACTTGCAGACACTAACGTTCCGTTGCCCAAGCGCAAATTGATTTCATTCTTACTCAACTTTCTCCTTTCTTGAAACCCCTGTAAGGAATAGCAAACATGATTGTGGCTCCAGAGTCTATGATCCAAGAATCTGTAGAATCTGTAGAATCTGCCAGAAAACATGTTTCAAGATAATTAAATTACCTTGTTCCTTCTTGTTCTGGGACTTTGGGCAATTTCTTTCCAACGTCCCTTTTCACCACAAAGGAAGCATTTCCCTTTGATCTTGGTTACTTTCTTGGTCTCCTCTTGGTAGGCCCAAGTTGCTTTTTCTTCTGTTGTCTTGACCTTTTGACGGGCCTTAACAGTAGCAACTTTACCAACCATATGAATCTCTTGACCTTTGCCTTTCACAAGGATCTTTTCAGCACTTTGAACATCTTGCATCAGGCCTTGTAAGGTGTATTCCTTTTGTTCAAAGTGTAGTCCAATTTGAACTGATCAAAGGAATCTGACAATGAATTGACAACCATATCAATCTTTGTCTCACCATCTATCTCAGCGCCATGCAATTCAGCAATGTGAGATGTGATGACTTTCATCATGTGATCCTTCACAGCCTGTCCAGGTTTCTGACTATCTCTCTTTAGTGAGTGACTCTCGCAATAGAACGAGGTCGGAGAGTAGTGTAACAATGAATAAGATTCGTTCCCACAGGGATCGAGTGACCGATTACCGAAATTGATTAGTTTTGGTGCTATTCAAACAATCGATAATGAGATTTTATCAAACTAAGTAAATTAACTAAATTAAACTAAATGATTAATTCTAATGCAAGAATGAACTAGCAAGAAAATAAACTCGAATGTGATAATGGAGATAAATATGCTAGGACTTGACTACACCCCACCCTATATTGACTTACGTTTTAGACTCAATTATTCACCCAAAACATACTCATGCAATTTATAGATTCATGCACCCTAATATTAACCTACAATCTTGGTCAAGTAGAATAGGTTACACCCAAAACATACCCAAGCTTATCTTTCGATTACTCGGAATGTATGAATGAGTTCATTAAGGATTTTGGTGCACTAACGAATCCTATACGTTAGCCTAAGTAGGTCTACTTTTCTAAACATGCATAGAGGGCATTTTATCGAACACGTGGTGTGCGTCTCCGGTCAGTACATAACACACCACAAGATTCATTCAAAAGGAGATCAATCAATTGAAAGCTTTAAGCACACTAAAATACCCATATAATCACACTTGTAAAAATGAATAAACAAAGGTCAATACATATAAAGAGTCATGGGTGGGGTTTCATCAAATCCTAGCACTAAATGTTTAGCTCATATCACAAAATGTAGCCATACAATAAATATGCTCAAAAGAATACATGGCTATAATAAAGAAAATGAAAGAGAATAAAGTAATAGAAGAAACTATGTAGAGTAGCTCCTCCTCCTTTGCTCTTCCTCTTCCAAGCTCTTTCTTCAACTCTCTTTTGCCAAAAAGATGAAGTGATGGTGATTGTGGTAAAATGGAAGTGATGGGTGTGTTTGGATGTTAGGGAGTTATGGAAGTTAGATGGTGTTGTGAAAGATGGAAGGTGAGAGTAAGAGGAATGTGTAAAGGTGAGGTCTTGGTGACTATTCTTGGGTGAGAGAGCTTTGTGGTTTAAAAATATCAAAGGTTTATATAGAGGAATGAATTAGGTCAAGGGCAAGGAGGTAAAATCTTGATTTTTAACATATTTTGGGCAAAAGGGCGAGCTTGGGGCGACCTGGGGGTGATTTGGATGCTCTTGGTTGAAGAAAACTGTTGAAAACCCGAGAGATTAGCGACCTTGAGGGGCGAGCTGCTTGAGCTCGCCTTGGGCTCGCATCTCTCTCGGGTGAAGTTTTCCAGCTTCGCGCACCGTTACGAAAATGGCCATAACTTCCTCTAGAGAACTCGGAATCGCGATCCGTAAAAAGCGTTGGAAAGTAGACTCGTGGGGCTTTCCGAAAATAGGTTATACAAAACGTAGTTCAATCGGAGGAGGGAGATATGGCCCCAAAAGTTGAAAGCTCTGCACTAAAATTTCCAATTTCAGCCCTTTAACCTCCAAAACTCTTCAATTATGCTCAACACCTTATTTTAGAGCATATAACCTACACAATGCTCACAAAATGCATTATATACAAAAAACACTCGACAACGAGTACAAAATCTAGGAAATGGGGACCTCAAATAGGTATGTAAATCATCCAATCAAATACCCCCAAACCTATCTTTTGCTCGTCCTCGAGCAAAACCAAAACAAAAAACAAAAAGAAAAATAAAACAAAGAAAGTAAAAACATAAAGAAATAAAACGCACATGATAAGTCTTTTAAACCCCTAGGCGATCCCTAGTGGGACGAGTGAAGTCTCGTGAGGGTTTACAGTACGACACCCACAAACGTCTTTCCTGCTGAGCCAACTATAGACAGAGATGCAATAATGGTGAACCGAATTGAGACGCATGCATGCTAAGACCCCTAAGAAAAAGCTTGGGTTATGCAAGCTAAGGTGCTACAACAAGAGAGATTGCAATTCCATACTTCTTAGTGAACAAAGCTTCAAAAAGCATCGAACACAGAGTCTTATGATAGCATTTCGCCTCGACTCTATACCTTTCCGGATCTCTCTCATTTTACCACTCAGAACCTAGGCTCACTCAACTAACATATGCGGTTGGAAATTAAGCACAAGAATTTTCAAATTACATGCATATGACACATTTGAAAAACCGCTAAAGCTTACATGCAAATGGACCACAAGAACGGATTCGAACATTAAGAACAAGAGCAAACACCATTTGATGCCTTCGTTAACAAGCTAAACTCCTCCTAAAGATCAATTAGGACTTCTTTAAAGTTCAAGTGATGTTATGGTGAGATGGTGGTGGAGAGGCTAGGTGGGTATGGGATTATGGGCTAGCAACCGATTATGCTTTAACTTCTATTTTGGTACGCTCATCACAAATAAAGCGTCTAGGCATGAATTCTTCAATTAATCATCTTGTGCTCATTTTTAAGTTGCTTTATATTTTAGCAACTTTTACACTTTAGAGCTTAGAAGGCTTTTTGTGCTATTCTTTCTTTTGAGCACTTTTAATTTTTCATATATTTTGAGCCTTATTCTTTGCACAACTTACACATCTAGCCTGAGTACACGCTAATTTTACCCTTTTGATTTCCCTTGAGCTTCATTTTAATATGATAACAAGCCATAATCGTAGCAAATGGGATGGTCTAGTGTTTATGTAAGATATGGTGATGTGTATGATATGGGAGGATAGTGATGGGGTTTAGTGTGTAGGTCAACATAGATAGGACATTTAAGCACACACACAAGGCATGGGACGTGTTTAGGATATTTGTAGTGACTTAACACACATTGCCTACATCATCTATAGGTACGAGTTAAGCAAGCAAACAAAGGCAAAACCACGGTGATGCTCTTAAAATGGCGCTCTTTAATGTCCAAAGCATGGAGTGAGGTCCTTTTTAATTTATGCTTATTTATCTACAAGAAGAGTGTTTAAGATGAAACAATGAAAAACATACACTCATAAGGACGCTATTTAGGCTCTGGCCTCACACGGGTAGTCTCCACTAATGATCTAGACATCTTAAGCGCGATACCCAATTACTTAGACACTTTCGAGTCTGGTAGGGTGCGTGCAAGCAATGTGGTGTAGCTTTAACTAGCACGACCTTCGCCTAGACTCAGGGGCTCAACACATGCAAAAATTGCCTCAAACGGCACAACCCAAAAGCATCTCATTAAAGCAAGCTAATGCTCCAAAATTTGGCTCAAAACAGGAGAACGGACAGAACAAGACTCTAAACACACACAATCATGCAAAAATTTGAAAAAAATTTCACAAAAATAAGCACACGCAAAAATCAATCATGCAAAAATGGTCATAGAAAGGCCACACCCCCAAACCAAAACTCCACATTGTCCCCAATGTTGGAAACAAAAGAGTCCGACGTAACGGCGTACCTAACATGACACAAAACACAAAAAACACAATGCGAAAGGCCATCTCAACATAGAGGATAAAATTCCAAAAACTAGTGACTTTTGAAATCGACCTATGTCCGCTCTTTAGTGCATATTTTCAAAAATACTCAATAACGCTTTCTCAACTTTTGGCACAGGAAAATAGACATGCAAATGCACACTTTTATTTAGAAAACATTTCAAAATTCAAATTGGAAAAGTGTGCAAACGGACGTCGAAAATGGTTCACGTGCAGATTTTCAAAACAGGGCATCGCCCATGACCTTAGTCGAAGAAATATTCATAACTTTTGAACCCCCACCCAGAATTTTGCGTTCTTTATATCGTTGAAACCGTATCGAAAAATGAAGAACACAACGCGGACGAAATAATTTATTTCCTCACCAAACGGTACAGTTTAAATGAAACATTTGGCCTCAAAATTTCAAAACAGGGCACTTTCGTAAAGGTCAAAGAAAGATTTGAAAAACTAAAAAGAAAAATTACTCAAATAATGAATTCACACCCCCAAACCTAATATAAACATTGTCTTCAATTTTTATATGACATTGAGATGCATGGACAATGAATAAACGAAGCATGAGAGGCAAGAACTCAAGACACAAACAACATAAACCTCCTAGGCACTAAATACAACTCAAACCATCCGCACACTTATTCTAAAAAAAATGTAAAAACAAAATAAAAACAAATATAAACTAAGAAAAGAAAATGTACCTAGGTGGGCTGCCTCCCACCAAGCGCTTGGTTTAACGTCTCGGCTAGACGCATTACGCTCCTCTCATCAATCCGGATCAATGGTTGGTGCAACATCCGCGCCACCTTCTTTCTCAACTTATGTGAGGCATAGAACATCCTCACACAAAATCCATTCAATTCTTGTTTGGTCCACCATGCATGATTCTTCTTGTTGTCCCTTTTGTCCAATGTCTTCTCAATTTTATCCGGTGGAGTCACTTGGGTTTTTTTTTAACTCCATAAGAGCCCGGTTTGCGGACACCTTTCATCTTCATTCTTGGGACATCTTGAACCACACAAGAATTCGGCGGCTCTTTCGGATTGGCTTTTCTTGAAATTCCCCTATGGGAGGATCAACAACCTCGACCAACAAACACCTATCTACTTCCATCGGCCTATTGGCCACCTTTTTCAAGTCAAACACCACATGCTCTTCTCCTACCCTCAATGTCAACTTGTCCTCTTTGTGATCAACTAAAGCTCCACTAGTTTTCAAGAATGGCCTCCCAAGAATCAATGGGACCTCAAAATCTTCCTCCATATCTAAGATCACAAAGTCAACCGGGAAGTAGAATTTACCCACTTTCATCAAGACATCTTCTAAAACTCCGTATGGGTGCTTGATAGATCGATCCGCTAGTTGAAGAGTCACTCTTGTAGGCTTCACTTCACCCATTCCTAGCTTTTTGAAAACCGAGTAAGGCATCAAGTTTATGCTTGCCCCGGAATCTATTAAAGCACTCTCAAACTTCACATGACCAATGGTGCATGGGATTGTGAATTTCCCGGGGTCTTTTAGCTTAGGTGGGAGCTTGTTTTGTAGGATTGCACTACACTCTTCAGTCAATGCCACCGTTTCGAATTCTTCTAGCTTCCTTTTGTTGGAGAGCAATTCCTTGAGGAATCTCACATAGGTAGGCATTTGGGAAAGTGCTTCGGCAAAGGGGATGTTGATTTGAAGTTTCTTAAATATCTCTAAAAACTTGCCGAAATTGTGAGCATCCTTGTGCTTCTTCAACCTTTGCGGGTATGGTATGGGAGGGACATAGGCTTTGACTTCGGGTGGTGGAGGGGATCTTGTGATGTGGTAGGCACGTTATCATGACTAGAACTCTTCTTTTCTTCTACAACATCTTCTTTTCTCATCCCAAAATTTTCCGGCAACTCAACCTCTTTTCCACTTCTTAAAGAAATGGCATTACATTGCTCCTTGGGGTTGACCACCGTGTTGCTTGGTAGTGCCCCTTGTTGCCTCCCTTGGATTGCCCTTGCCAATTGCCCGACTTGCGTTTCCAAGTTTTGGATTGAGGCTTGTGAATGTTGAGCAACTTGGTCAATCTTCGTGTCAAGCTTCCTCAAAGCTAAGTCTTGGGTCTCCAGTATATTGTCCAACTTACCCATATACTTAGAGAACATTTCCTCTAGGTTAGACTTTTTCTCCACTTGGTCATTTGGGACTTGGTTAGGGTAGTTTGTTGGTGAGGTTGTGGGAATCCGGGGGTTGTCTTTGGTTGAGGTTTTGTTGTTGTTGGGGTTGGTTGTCCTTCCATGACAAGTTTTGGTTATTTCTCCATGGCGGGTTATATGTGTTTTGGTAGGGGTTGTTTTGGGGATTTTGGGTGGCATGGTGTTGTTGGGGTTGGTTTTGGAAGTTTCGGTTGTAATTTACAAAGGAAACTTGTTCTTGTGAGCTTGAAGCAAATGGGTTTCCAACTTGACAATCCATGCTTAAATGCGGCCCCAAACACCACTCACATTGGGCTACTTGCACTTTACTCGGCTCCGCATCATCTTGGAAAATTTATTTTGAAGGGCCACTATTTGATGATGTTGACTTGCTAATTGAGCTTGAAGACTTGTCCTCTCATCCACTTCTAGCACACCGGAATCTTCTTCGGTACTTGCCTTTGGCTCCCATGGCTATTGTTGAGTGCCATCTCCTCTAGGAGTTCATTGGCCGCATCCATTGATTTGCTCATTAACGAACCTCCAGCAGCCGCATCTACTAGATTCCTTGTAGACACCGTAAGCCCTTGGTAGAAAGCTTGCAAGGTTTGCCATTTTGCAAGGCCATTGTGTGGACATCTCCTTTGAAGCTCCTTGAACCTCTCCCAAGCTTCATATATACTCTCATTCTCAAATTGTTGAAATGAGAGGATTCATTCCTAAGGCGAGCGGCCTTCCCTGGTGGAAAATATCTATTCAAAAAGGCTTGGGCCAACTGATCATAGGTAGTGATCGAGTTTGGTGATTGGGAGTTCAACCATACTTGCGTCGTTTCCAAAGAGAACGGAAACAATTTCAACTTGATAAAGTCATCGGGAATCCCATTGTACTTGAAGGTTTCACAAATCTCGTTGAATTTCTGAAGGTGTAGGTTCGGATCGTCATTCACCAAGCCATTGAAATGCAAGTAGTGCCAATCATCTGAATAATGGACGGCCTAATCTCAAAAGAATTTGCTGCAATTGTTGGTGGCGAATGGATGACTGGTGCAGCTCGACTCTAGGCATTGTATAATCCCGTAGAGTACGCTCATCTCCAACATGAGGCAACCCTTCTTGCACTGGATTGGCTTGTGGCGGCAATTCCCCTTGATTTTGATTTGCCACATTTGGCACTCCCATGTGCCCTAGCTGTGCATTCTGATCACCCATCTCTGCTCTTCTCCGAGCTTCGCGTCTATTCTTCGAGCTATCCTTTCAATCTCGGATCAAAGTTCAAGAAATGAAGATTTTGGCTCCTTGTTCGTGGGTGCATGCAAGAGCAATGGTACCTATCAAGAAAAAAAAACTAAATTAAAAGGTTCAAATTAGCAATAAACTAACTAGTATCGATATCAATCATCCGCTCAATCCCCGGCAGCGGCGCCAAAAATTGACTATCTCTCTTTAGTGAGTGACTCTCGCAATAGAACGAGGTCGGAGGAGTAGTGTAACAATGAATAAGATTCGTTCCCACAGGGATCGAGTGACCGATTACCGAAATTGATTAGTTTTGGTGCTATTCAAACAATCGATAATGAGATTTTATCAAACTAAGTAAATTAACTAAATTAAACTAAATGATTAATTCTAATGCAAGAATGAACTAGCAAGAAAATAAACTCGAATGTGATAATGGAGATAAATATGCTAGGACTTGACTACACCCCACCCTATATTGACTTACGTTTTAGACTCAATTATTCACCCAAAACATACTCATGCAATTTATAGATTCATGCACCCTAATATTAACCTACAATCTTGGTCAAGTAGAATAGGTTACACCCAAAACATACCCAAGCTTATCTTTCGATTACTCGGAATATATGAATGAGTTCATTAAGGATTTTGGTGCACTAACGAATCCTATACGTTAGCCTAAGTAGGTCTACTTTTCTAAACATGCATAGAGGGCATTTTATCGAACACGTGGTGTGCGTTCCGGTCAGTACATAACACACCACAAGATTCATTCAAAAGGAGATCAATCAATTGAAAGCTTTAAGCACACTAAAATACCCATATAAGTCACACTTGTATAAAATGAATAAACAAAGGTCAATACATATAAAGAGTCATGGGTGGGGTTTCATCAAATCCTAGCACTAAATGTTTAGCTCATATCACAAAATGTAGCCATACAATAAATATGCTCAAAAGAATACATGGCTATAATAAAGAAAATGAAAGAGAATAAAGTAATAGAAGAAACTATGTAGAGTAGCTCCTCCTCCTTTGCTCTTCCTCTTCCAAGCTCTTTCTTAACTCTCTTTTGCCAAAAAGATGAAGTGATGGTGATTGTGGTAAAATGGAAGTGATGGGTGTGTTTGGATGTTAGGGAGTTATGGAAGTTAGATGTGTTGTGAAAGATGGAAGGTGAGAGTAAGAGGAATGTGTAAAGGTGAGGTCTTGGTGACTATTCTTGGGTGAGAGAGCTTTGTGGTTTAAAAATATCAAAGGTTTATATAGAGGAATGAATTAGGTCAAGGGCAAGGAGGTAAAATCTTGATTTTTAACATATTTTGGGCAAAAGGGCGAGCTTGGGGCGACCGGGGGTGATTTGGATGCTCTTGGTTGAAGAAAACTGTTGAAAACCCGAGAGATTAGCGACCTTGAGGGGCGAGCTGCTTGAGCTCGCCTTGGGCTCGCATCTCTCTCGGGTGAAGTTTCCAGCTTCGCGCACCGTTACGAAAATGGCCATAACTTCCTCTAGAGAACTCGGAATCGCAATCCGTAAAAAGCGTTGGAAAGTAGACTCGTGGGGCTTTCCGAAAATAGGTTATACAAAACGTAGTTCAATCGGAGGAGGGAGATATGGCCCCCAAAAGTTGAAAGCTCTGCACTAAAATTTCCAATTTCAGCCCTTTAACCTCCAAAACTCTTCAATTATGCTCAACACCTTATTTTAGAGCATATAACCTACACAATGCTCACAAAATGCATTATATACAAAAACACACTCGACAACGAGTACAAAATCTAGGAAATGGGGACCTCAAATAGATATGTAAATCATCCAATCAGTTTCATCCTAAGATTCATAAAAGCAGTCACTGCCTCTCTCTTAGTCGTCCTAGACTTCATACCAAACATCTCCTCTAGAGACATCATTATATCAGCAACGGACTCCATTCCTTCATGCTGATGTTGCAACACGTCAGAGATAGTGGCCATAATGTAACATTTTGCCATATCATCTGAAGTCTTCCACTGCTCATACTCATCTCTATACATTATGCTAGATTCATTATTAGGAGCAGGTGGTTTAGGAGTAGTTAGAACAAACTTATGTTTTTCACTTTGCAGCAACAACCCAATTTTCCTTTTCCATGTGACATAATTATCTCCAATTAAAGTGTTGTCTTTCAGAATGTTTATAAGTGATGGGGTCATGATTTCTGAATAAAACAAAACATATATAAGTAAATAATCATGATAAAGCACTTTTAAATATTTATCTTGAATTAAATAAATAACTCAATCATAAAATTCAACGGTGATCCAACACCCATAAATGTTACGCCTCCTTTGGGAGTTCGCATTTACTAGTTAGACTAGGTCCCACCTAATTGTTAACATAACAACCAGCGTTTTCAATTTTAGCCTTGCAATTTTATTGACAAGAACTCTTGGGAGGATATCAATAAAATTACATTGAGTGTGTTACCAAGATATCGACCCTCAATTTTCTCTCACGAAAAATCCTTGGGGAGTAGATCTCGTTTGAGTCCATTGTCTAGTCTATCCTTGTAAGGAAGTATATTGCTAAATACCATTCATGGACGCCCTTGGGGGGATTACCAATAAATAATAAAGCTCAACTAACTTGGAGGCTATAGGTGTTACAAAAACACCTTCTCCCACTTAATTATTTAAGGCGTGTGATTAAATCCCATAGAATGATTTACCAAGTTATCTAGATGCCAATTTAGATACCTAAATCATTCAATGCATGTTCATACCAAAAGAGATATATGAGTGGCACTCCTATTCTATATGTCATGTTATCATACAATAACAAATATTGTAATATTTAGGCATAAATTAAATAGCAACAATTTTGGCCCATCCTAGAAAAACAAGTAAATTACAATTGTTTAGGAATACAAGATCTTCAAGTGGCCATCAACCATACACTCATCCTTCGGCCCACTCCCATGGGCATGCACAACCCACAACCCCCAAAGGGGCTGCCATGCGCAGCCCATAAGGCCACACAAGGCTGCCATGCGCAGCCCACCAAGGCTTGGGCTTGCCATGCGCAGCCCAATCCACTCCTAGGGTGCGCACGGTGCTCGTTCTCGTTTCCGGTTGCTTCGTTTTTCTTCGTGTCTTCGAATCTTCAACACCCAAATACATTACGGCAATATAAAATAATAAATACTGCAGTATTAAATTATTTTTTATTTTTTTATTTTATTCACTACAGTACTTTATACATAAAAAACTGCACTAAAAAATTAAATAAAAAAAACTGCAGTAGTTAAAAAATACTGCACCTATATTAAAAAAAATATAAAACCTAGCAACTACCAAGAAGAATTATGGCGATGATAGACCACCCTTCTTGTTACAATTCCATAACAAAAATACATTGAAAATCTAGGACCAAAATCGAGCAATAACAATCCACATAAAACATATATAAATCCATACATCACATGTAATTATATATGCGAATACCTAGAGTGCCATCTCTTTCTAAACATTCATAATCACAATAAAAAGAAATCGATCCACGTATATATACGTTAATTAAAAGGGTTCAACCTAGGCTCTGATACCAATTGTAGGGAAAAATACCGTAGTACACACAGCGGAAGCGAGACTAAAAAATAGATTTAGTAACTTTTAAAATTTTTCCTTTTTATGAACCTTAAACCCTTTAATCAATTAAACATATATATTATCTAACAAAAGAAGAATATCTTTTGTCGCGTGATCCGATTGACTTACGTCGATGGTAATCCGCAAGATCTTCAATCCTAGCACGAACGTGAATCACCTAGGAGCGTGGTCTCCCTTTTCTTTGAATTGCAAACCTGTGAATGGACAAACAAACTTTTCTTTTCTTTGTTAGTCACAAAAAACAATCAAAAGAAGACCAAAATTATTCCGGTCACTTTTGAGTTCTCAATCTAATGATCGAAACTCGCGTGAACCTAAATCGATGTTGTACACACAAGCTTATTGATGAACAAGCAAATAGTGTACCATCAAAGAATAATCTATCACTCTTTTATGTTTTAGTAGAATAAAAATAATCTTTCTATGAATTGAGAAGAAGAAGAAAATAGAATCAAGCACCAAAACCCTTGAGTGGCCGAATTCTATAAGTCCACATATATAGGTGGCAAAATTTTCTTTCTCTCTTTCAATTAGGGTGGCCGAAAATAATAACCTAAAAGGGACTAGGGTTGCCGCAATACTCAAGCCAAAAAGGAGTTTGTATTGCACCCTAATTCCTATTTAGTTTAAGACTTCAAACCCTAATTCAATTCATAAATCTTTTATTCCTTTATTTGACTAAATAAAAAGACTTCTTATTTGATTCAATAAATAAAATTAATTATTTATTTCCTTATCAAACAAGTCTTTTACTTTTACTTTAGGAAATATATTTCCTGATCAGAAAAGATTTGTTTCTTAATTAAACAATTAATTAATAAATTAATTAATTCTTATTTAATTAAAACAATGAAACAAAATGATATATTAGGTTAATAAACCACCTTGCCGCCCCACTTAAAATAAATGGGCCAAGATATTATTTCTTATTTCATTTAATCCATTGGACTTTAAATAAAAAGCCCACATGTGAACCAGACCCATTCTTACTAAAAGAAACAAGCCCACATGCCTTTCATTAATATATTAATATAATTGAGCAGCCCATTACTTAAATAATGTGCAAATTATATTCTTAATATATTAAATGCAATTCTAGATGGACCCTTAAATTGGTCCGGTAGAATATATCAAGTGATCCATGCAAGTCCGTGTGGATTAGGGATTTTGGCGGGCCATCTAAATTTAAGCTTCAATAGACATAACCTAATCACAATCAACAAATGATTCACTTAGGTCCGATCCATTAATTTTAACTCATTCCACTAAAGAGCTAAAATTGAACTCTTAAATAAAGATAGAAAAGGAAGATGCTCCTCATTCATACCCTAGACAATCATATTGGAGATAGTGTATCCTCGTGATTAATATCAGTAATCGCCAAGAGTTCATAGACCGCCTATAACTCTCCAAGTTACCATATTTACTCATATGACCACGTTTTGAACTTGGATATTTTGACTTGTCCAGAAGCCATGTTTTCAATAGACACTATCGAAAACTCAACGTTGAGATTTAACATCCAATTACCTCAAAACATCCATATGATGATATTATACTCTCATTTAACAAAATGGAGCCACGATGTCCATATCTATAAATGAAGTCCTCTATCGATTAACAAATGAATATCACCAAACTATCGAGGATAGACTATGCGATATAATCGTACTCATTGATAACTCAAATGATATCACTTGCAACCATAAGTCCATCATTTATCTCAGGATTAAGATAGACTCTCTGATTGTCCTGATAATGAGAAGACTATTATCTATTGACGGTTCTAGATAAAGCTTTTCATTGTGTAAGGTTCACTATTTGTATTGGCTTGATTCCATTGCAAAACACTCTATGATTGTATTAGTTGTTGCTTAGGACATTACTTGAAGAAAGGAAGCTCAAAGAGTGAAGAGCAACATCTAGTGCAAAAGTCGTCTTCAAGAGGTGAAAATCGTCAAAGGTAAAACTTGACTTCCACCCTCTTGCAAGGCGTTAGCGCACACACACACATTCATACATGTGTGTCCCTGCATCGTGGTTCAAACATTTGGTATAACACATTCACACACTTCATAGCATGCTCATGCATTGATCTTGTATTGACAAACATTGTGAAATTGCATGCTTTGTGACTATCTCTTTGATATGGCATGTTTGTGTGAATATGTGTTTATTTGTTTTCGTATTTTGTGTTTAGGACTTGAACATGTTCTTGTTTAATGTCTTATTGAGTTCTGGTCGTTTCGGTTACTCATACATAAGGTTTCGAGTCCAAACAAGTTGACTATGCTACTTTTCGTTCTCATTTGTTGTGTTGACTTCATCGTCGGATTCCGAGATGATTTCTCAACCATTTTTCAAAGTTGAGTAGTCGTAGTCGTGCGTGAGGGAGTCACGGTTTGTAATCCAAAAACGGATTCGAAATCGGAGGTCGGATGCTCAAGATATAGGCCGACGAACCGAGGGAGCGCGCGAGAGGAGTGTGAATCACGTGTGGCCACTTGGCCAGCCCGTGTGGGAGGCCGTGGGCCCCACGGGCAAGGGAGCCCTCTGCTCCCGTGGGCCCCACGCGCCCCCCACGGGGTGCTGATGTGGCAGCACGTGATTCGCTCGAAAATTCTCTCCTTTCCCTCCTTTTAAGCCAACCTCCTTCCCTCCACACTTGTGCAATTTTTTGAAGAACACTTCATTTCCCGCATCAGTTTTCAACAATTTTTGCTTACTTGTTTTGATCATATCTCTCTCATACGAACTCGAAATCATTCGATTCAAAAACCAAAATTGTTGGTCTCGAAGAGAGCTACAACCCCAAGCATTTCCAGAGGCATTTGACTTCGGCATTTTTCTCAGCTGGTCCATTTCCAGTCCGTGGTCAGTGTATGATTTTCAACTTCTTCTTTTTTCAATTTCATCTTTGATCATCTATTGATTCTTTCCATTTGATTGATGAAATTTGTTGAGAAGTATGTTAGATCACATGCTAGGGTTATTTGATCATTTGTTAATTGAGATTTAGCTTTGTGATTAGTCTTGAACATTTATGTGCTAAACTTGATTTATCATGAAATTGATTCTAGAAAATATATGTGTGATGTGCTTCATGTTATTTTCTATGTTTTATTTCATGATCTAAGAATTAGGTTTTTAGTGTGCTAAATTGAATATTGATACCTTTGTTCTTATTGATTTGCATGTCTTGATTTCTAGATAACATTTGTGATTGTGTGTTGAAATCATATTCTAGACTATCATTGAACATGTACATTTTGCTGATTGATCATCTAGCTTAATTTGATTGTGCTTGCATCATTTGCATCACTTAGATCATTGCCTTGTGAAAGGTTGAAGTCTCTTGCAAAGTGAGTGAAGCTTTGTCTTGAGCAAGAAGTCTTGGCTAGGAAAGTGTTCCGGATAGCCAAGCAAGAAGTCTTGATTAGAGTCGGGAGGACTCGGATAGTCAAGCAAGAAATCTTCCTAGAGACGTGAGCGTCTTGGATAGGAAGTTGCTTTCTAGAGGTGTAGGACACATCTCGGATAGGAAGTAGGCTTGGTAGTTCACTTGCCCGAGGGTAGATTAGGAGGTGATAGCTTGAGCGGATATCATGTGTTGATAGCTTGAGTGTGTAAGTCCTTTTCGTATAGTGGATTGCTTTGCCGGTGGTTGTGGTATCAACCCGTGGATGTTTCCTCTTTGAGGTTTTACCACGTTAAAATCATTGTGTTCAATTTTGCTTTACTTTCTTTTATCTTCCATATATTACATTGTTTGCACATCTTGTAAATTGATTAACTCTTGTCTTAGTGAAATCAATTCATTTGCTAAATCTTATCAAGTGTGCATTTTGCTTTGTAATTTTCCGCATTATTTTTAATTGGAAGAATTTGGAGCCTATACCTATTCACCCCCCCTCTAGGTATATTTACACTATATTGCTTAAGGGAATTTCAATTGGTATCAGAGCGGGTGTCTAGAAGTAATTAGATAGATCCATATTATAGTGTTTGTGTTTTGTTTTGTTGTGTTTTGTTGTGTTTGTTCATTTTTGTAGCTATGGGTGATTCAATGCCGGAAGGTGCTTTAGTGCTAGACCTCCACTCTTGGATAGTGGTAACTACACCTTTTGGAGAAATACAATGAAAGCCTACATTAGAGCCACCAATGATAAAGCATGGATGAGTGTGAGTGATGTAGTAAGGAAATGAGTCCTTGGATGATCGAGAATCTACTTGCAATCACATTGCTCACGTGGCTATATATGAAGGAAGATTTGAGGATAATAGTGAAGACTCCTCAAGTATTGAGGAAAGTGAAAGCTCTTCAAGTAGTGAAGATAGTGAAATCTCCTCCAATGATGAAGAGTTTGAAGTCCTCCTCAAATCAAGATTTTATAAGCTTTCAATGACAAGATCCTTCAACAAAAGAATGAAGAGAACATCAAGTTGAAGTTGATCAATGCCAATTTAGTGGTGATTTTAAAGCTCTTAGTCAATGAAAGAAGATGTCTTTGGAGAAGATGAGCAAGCAAAGTGAAGTCATCAAGGAGCATGAAAAGACCATTGAAAAGAATGTCTCAAAGGTGGAAGAAAGTGCTCAAGAGCTAGATTATCTAAGAGAAGACTTTACAATGAAGTTGTTTGCCATGGAAGGAGAGATTAAGCAAAAAGAGAACTCTTTGTCTATCATGAAGATAAAAGAGTGTGAGCTTATAGATGAAGTTAAAGCTCTTAAAGAGTCTATTAATGGCATGAAAATTGGAGCCATTAAGCTTGATGATGTGATAAAACTTGGAAAGCATCATGGAGATAAAGTGGCTTGGGTTATGTAGAAGAAGTTAAGAATGCTCCTACAACCAAGAACAAGTCAAGAAAGTCCAAGAAGAAGAAAGACTCTAGTACCATTCCTTCCAACATCAAAGACAAAGACAAGAAGAGCTATGGAACTTCTCAACCGACTTCTCAACCAAAGCATGCACACCAAAAAGGTAACTTTTCTAAATTCATTCCGGTTGTCATTATTGTAATGTGGTTGGTCACATTAGGCCTAAGTGTTATGAATATGCTAGGCAATGCAAACTAGGAAATGTGGAACATGATAAAATGTGAAAAGTTACCTAATCATTCTCCTAAGCATGAGTTTAAGTCTAGAGCTAGACATAACATCTCTAAGTTTGTCCCGGTTTGTCATTTTTGCAATATTGTTGGGCATATCAAACCTAAATGCTATGAGTATATTAGACAATGCAAACTTGGGAATGAGATGCATGCTAGGGAGATGAAAAGACTTCCTTTGGTTGTTTCTAAACATGTTAGGGCATTAGAGACTATGCATGATGAACATGTTAATGAAAAGAATTCAACAAGGAAAGTTTGGGTTAAGAAAAATAATGTGCATACTTGTGAAATGGATAAATCTTCTTTGAAAGTTTCTAAACATGACAATAGCTTTGATGCTTTGAGAAATGTGCATATTGATCATATTCATGTGAAGAAACCTATCAAGAAAATTTGGATTGAAAAGAATAACATGCATGTTAATAGTAATCATGTTAAGAAATATGTTGAGAAGAAGTTGATTAAGAAGAGTGTTAACCATGATCATTTGAAGAGTCTTGATGAAATATTTGTGCGTGGCAAAATGATGACTTTAATATGAGTGATGTTTTCATAAAGAAGATAGTTGATGATTTATCTTCTAGATTTCATATTGCCATGCGTAATGATCATGATGTTGTTTGTGTTGGTTCACCTAAGACCAATATGGTCAAAGGTGAGTGCTCTCATACTTGATTGAGTAGCACATATGAGAATATTTTTGTTCTTGTTTGATAAGAGTTCTAAGTTTGATGCTTGACTATGCCATTTTAATGTGCTAGGTCTAGTATTCAAACTTGGTGTCTCTAATCAATTCATGAACTTAATATTCTCATAATCACTATGATAGTCAAAATTTGTTGATTAACTTTAAAGAAGTTGAATTTTGAAATCTATTTGGTGAAAATTTTTGTTAAGACTTTTAGAGAAAGTCATTTTTATGTAATTGTTTGAGTTGAAAGTGTTTGGTCTTTATTTTCTTGGGATGACACACCAACAACTTGTTGTCATGAGGACAAACAAGCCAAGAAAGCTCATAAAAAGAGCGGAGACCTTTCATTGGTGAAAAAGCTTGCTAAGGTATTTCTCTACTCTAAAAGCTTGCTTTCTATTTCATCTTTTCAACTCTTTGTATGCATGATATCATTGCACATAGATATTAGGCATCATTTCATTAGAGAACATGTTGAACATTCTATTGTTTCTCTAAAGCATGTGCCTACTAAAAATCAACTTGCGGATTTGTTTACTAAGTCCTTGGACAAAAAGAGGTTTAAAACTCTTCAAAGATCCATTGACATGATTTGTGTTGATTATTGTCTATGTGTGATTGTGAGTGGCTTGATGAGCAAAACTCTAATTGAAAATCAATATCTTTGAGAGCTACTCACTTGAGAAGTAATGATCTTAAACAAGTATCTTTATTGTTTCTAGATCATGCACTTGAGCTTGAAAATCATATTTGTTTTTTTTGAAAAGTGCACTAATGCTTCTTTTATATGTTTTAGTTTTTGAGTATATGTGGTTGAATATGTGTAGATAATGGATGCATCTAGAAGTTTATTGTTAAGTACATGATAGATGACCTATGGTATGTATCCATTTTGCTTCGGCACTACATAGTAATCAACGAGCACCCTCATGGAAAGGGCTACACACCTTGGTTGTGAAGCCACCCAATGTAGGAAAGGGCTACAGCCATTGTGATGAGTGAAAGCCACCATGAGGATGTATATGTTTTATGTTAAAAAAAAATCAAAGAAGTGTTGAAAAGAATCATTAAAAAAAAAAATCTTTGATTCTAAGCCTAAAAGAAATGAAAAATAAAAGGCTTAATGGTGTATAGTTGAGAATTGTGAAAAGCTCGGGTTGACAAATAGAAATGGGAAAACGAGCCACATGCACACACACGCTCATATGTTGATATCTATTCATTTTAAAAGCAAAAATCCGGATGAATATCGGTTTGACCTATTTTTGGAAAGGCTTTAGATGGATAGGTGTGGATAGAGTTTGCATGTTGATATCACAATTACTCCTACTATATATTTGAGAAGCATTCACACACACACATTTGCTTATGTGCTTGATTCATTAGCAATGTGAGAATATTTTGAGAGATTAATGAAAATCTATGATTCTCTCTTGGACTTTGACAAGTTATGAAATATTTTCTCTTATTGCTTGATTGTGTGATTGTGTGATGTCCCTTGTGAACAAATCTACTTGTTGATAATATGTGGAGCATATGTTAAGGGGGAGCTTTAGTTTATTCAACTTTCGCTTTCCATACGATTTGTTTGCTTAATATCTCGTTCTTTATCTCTTGTGTCCCTTGTCTATTCCTTGACAAAAAGGGGGAGAAAATGTATACCTCACCATGTTTGATATTGGGGAGTTTTTGTATACTTCACACCTTGTGTGGAAATTGTTCCAATTGTGTGAATCTTATTCCTCTTTGTGCTTAATTGTGACTTTGTCTTAAGGGGGAGAATTCTTGTCTTAAGGGGGAGAAAGAATTCTTTCTTGACAATGTTAAGGATAGTTGGTTCTTGGAAATTGGGAAACTAAGGGAATGCTTTAATATGAACATATTTATTCACTTGAGATAATGCATTTGTGTATGAGATAAGGGATATCTTCTATGTTTGTTGTTTGGTTAAATAACTCACCATTCTTCTTTAGAGAAGATCTCTTGTTTGGTTGCTATTTTCTCTCATAGGTACTTTGAAGACCGAAAGAGGAATTCTTGAAGACTTGAAGATTTTTAGTCTAGGAATTTCTTTGTAATGTGAGATTGAGAGTATGCTATCATCTTGAGTTTATTTGAGTGAAACATTGTATGGTGAGGTTGAGTGTTTTTGCCAATGGAATAGCCAAAGGGGGAGATTGTAAGGTTCACTATTTGTATTGGCTTGATTCCATTGCAAAACACTCTATGATTGTATTAGTTGTTGCTTAGGACATTACTTGAAGAAAGGAAGCTCAAAGAGTGAAGAGCAACATCTAGTGCAAAAGTCGTCTTCAAGAGGTGAAAATCGTCAAAGGTAAAACTTGACTTCCACCCTCTTGCAAGGCGTTAGCGCACACACACACAATTCATACATGTGTGTCCCTGCATCGTGGTTCAAACATTTGGTATAACACATTCACACACTTCATAGCATGCTCATGCATTGATCTTGTATTGACAAACATTGTGAAATTGCATGCTTTGTGACTATCTCTTTGATATGGCATGTTTGTGTGAATATGTGTTTATTTGTTTTCGTATTTTGTGTTTAGGACTTGAACATGTTCTTGTTTAATGTCCTTATTGAGTTCCGGTCGTTTCGGTTACTCATACATAAGGTTTCGAGTCCAAACAAGTTGACTATGCTACTTTTCGTTCTCATTTGTTGTGTTGACTTCATCGTCGGATTCCGAGATGATTTCTCAACCATTTTTCAAAGTTGAGTAGTCGTAGTCGTGCGTGAGGGAGTCACGGTTTCGTAATCCAAAACGGATTCGAAATCGGAGGTCGGATGCTCAAGATATAGGGCCGACGAACCGAGGGAGCGCGCGAGAGGAGTGTGAATCACGTGTGGCCACTTGGCCAGCCCGTGTGGGAGGCCGTGGGCCCCACGGGCAAGGGAGCCTTCTGCTCCCGTGGGCCCCACGCGCCCCCCACGGGGTGCTGATGTGGCAGCACGTGATTCGCTCGAAATTCTCTCCTTTCCCTCCTTTTAAGCCAACCTCCTTCCCTCCACACTTGTGCAATTTTTTTGAAGAACACTTCATTTCCCGCATCAGTTTTTCAACAATTTTTGCTTACTTGTTTTGATCATATCTCTCTCATACGAACTCGAAATCATTCGATTCAAAAACCAAAATTGTTGGTCTCGAAGAGAGCTACAAACCCCAAGCATTTCCAGAGGCATTTGACTTCGGCATTTTTCTCAGCTGGTCCATTTCCAGTCCGTGGTCAGTGTATGATTTTCAACTTCTTCTTTTTCAATTTCATCTTTGATCATCTATTGATTCTTTCCATTTGATTGATGAAATTTGTTGAGAAGTATGTTAGATCACATGCTAGGGTTATTTGATCATTTGTTAATTGAGATTTAGCTTTGTGATTAGTCTTGAACATTTATGTGCTAAACTTGATTTATCATGAAATTGATTCTAGAAAATATATGTGTGATGTGCTTCATGTTATTTTCTATGTTTTATTTCATGATCTAAGAACTAGGTTTTTAGTGTGCTAAATTGAATATTGATACCTTTGTTCTTATTGATTTGCATGTCTTGATTTCTAGATAACATTTGTGATTGTGTGTTGAAATCATATTCTAGACTATCATTGAACATGTACATTTTGCTTGATTGATCATCTAGCTTAATTTGATTGTGCTTGCATCATTTGCGTCACTTAGATCATTGCCTTGTGAAAGGTTGAAGTCTCTTGCAAAGTGAGTGAAGCTTTGTCTTGAGCAAGAAGTCTTGGCTAGGAAAGTGTTCCGGATAGCCAAGCAAGAAGTCTTGATTAGAGTCGGGAGGACTCGGATAGTCAAGCAAGAAATCTTCCTAGAGACGTGAGCGTCTTGGATAGGAAGTTGCTTTCTAGAGGTGTAGGACACATCTCGGATAGGAAGTAGGCTTGGTAGTTCACTTGCCCGAGGGTAGATTAGGAGGTGATAGCTTGAGCGGATATCATGTGTTGATAGCTTGAGTGTGTAAGTCCTTTTCGTATAGTGGATTGCTTTGCCGGTGGTTGTGGTATCAACCCGTGGATGTTTCCTCTTTGAGGTTTTACCACGTTAAAATCATTGTGTTCAATTTTGCTTTACTTTCTTTATCTTCCATATATTACATTGTTTGCACATCTTGTAAATTGATTAACTCTTGTCTTAGTGAAATCAATTCATTTGCTAAATCTTATCAAGTGTGCATTTTGCTTTGTAATTTTCCGCATTATTTTTAATTGGAAGAATTTGGAGCCTATACCTATTCACCCCCCCTCTAGGTATATTTACACTATATTGCTTAAGGGAATTTCACATTGTGATCCAGTTCAATGCACCCAGTGCACTAGATCCTTTTGCTCGAAGACACTTCAATGATTTTAGACTCATCATATCTCATTTGATCCCACTCAAATGCTAGCAAAAGAATTCTACAACTTTAACAAGATAAAGGTGCCCAACCTTTAACTTAAGTTGTGAACATTATTCAAGACTAACTAAAGAATTGTGTCTACCACATACATATCCAGATGTACGAACAATTCTTTTCTCATAGTCTTTAGACCTTATGATTATTTACTTTGACAATTATAATATTAAACTATAAATGCTATACGATTTGTTAAACCAGAAATCACTTTATTAATATGAAAAAGATTGTTAATTACAATATTACACTCTTGCTATTGAGCATAATCCTATCAGAGGTCTCCAGTGATGAAAAGAAGAAGGGTTTCATCTAGGGCTTCCCTACTTCAAATAAAAGGTGGAAGAACAGTTGGTTTTTCACCGGTGGCGAGTGGGGTCGGGATGTGCCAGCTAGCAGTCGTCGTAATCTTTTGGCGAAGAGAGTTCCCAGGCATTTCACATCTCCTAAAGCCTGGTCGAAGGCAGCCCCTGCTTTGTTGGATAGGGAGATTTCTCACCTCGCTGCGGCGGCTGTCCTTCCTTTGGATTCAAGGGACAGATCCTTCCTCCTAGATGAGGAAAAAATGATTTCTCAGGAAATTTTCCCCCGCCTACCTACAAGGCTTCCACGCTGTAAGTCTTTATCCGTTCCTTCTTTTGTTTTACTGTTTCATTTTATTCTGTTAGTTGATACTTGGTTTATTTCTTTTGCAGTGTGTGATTTTGACAACCGTTTGCGACTTGCAAGCCCGGGCGGTGAAGAATTCCAAAGTTGCCAGCAAAAGGCACACTGCTGGTTTGGCTAAGGAAGGAATTGCTAGCCCGGATGGTAATGATCCCTCTGATGGCGAGGATGCTGGTGATGTTATCGGAGGAGGGGTTGAATCGGGGCAGCCCCCTATGCGTGCAGAGGCTGCTGCGACTATTCCTGTTGCTGCTGCTGCTGCGATTACCCCCAGTCGTAAGGGTAAGGAGAAAGTTGGTGTTTCAGGAGGGGTCAGTGACGTCCCTTTTTTTGACGCGGATGTTCCTGAGACTCCTCTTGATCCTGCGAGTGACCTGGCCCCCAGAGCTAGCAGAAGTAAGCGCCCAGCTGGGAGTACACCTGATCATGCTGCTCGACCTCCCAAGCGGGCCTCAAGGGTGGTGCAGTATGTTGTTTCTTCCGACGAGGAAGGTGCTGAGGAGCCAGCTGTCGCCGAGACCCCTTCTACCCAACCGGCTGTTCGCGAGGGGCCTGCTGAAGTGGAGAATGTAGCGGCGCCTCCCTCTGAGGGGGTTAATGAACAGACTATCCCTTCTTTTACTTCTCCCCGTCCAGCTTCTCCTTCAGTGGCCATGGGCGAGCCGAATGTCTCCTCAGATCAGCCTAGGCCATCTGGTCAACCAGAATCGATTGATCGGCCAGGCCCATCGAAGCAGCCTGGGGCCTCTACTTCTGGTTCAGGTTTTTCCCATGAAGCCCATCCTGTAGGACCGGTTGAAGCCGATGAAGGGAACATGTCCCTTTTTGATTTTTCGGCTACTGAAATCTGCTCCCACCTGGTTAATAATGATATATACATTGGTGATAGCTGGGGGCATGTTAAAGACAAGTCCTGCAACAGGAAGATGGAATTTTTCTTCAACTGCCACTCCTTGGTAAGTTCTTCGCCGTAAATCTCTATGTGTTATTATCTTTTTTATATACTTCCTTAACTTGAACTATCCTTTTCCTCAGATGATGTCTGAGCTGGGTGAGAACTATAAGTATGGGATCAGAGCTTCCCGTAAGGTTAAACGCTTGCGCGAGCAGGCTTCTGTTTTGGCGGCTGAAAAGCTCTCTGCTGAAGAATCCCATGCTCAATAGCTCGCTCAGTTAAGGGAATCCTCAGATGGTCATCTGTCCGCTCAGCTAGCCGCTGAAGAAAAACTCTCTGCTGTTGAAGAGGAGATTCACTCGCTAAAGGAGCTTCTGTCTACGAGTCAAGAGTCCTTCGTAGCGCGTTTGGAGGCCGAGCGGGTGGCTAAGGAAGCTAAGGAAAAGGCTGAGCATGCGGCGGTAGATTTGCGTAACCAGTTGTCTTCTCGCGACCTTATCTTCGATAACTTGAAAGCTGTGCTGGAGGCTGAATCAGTTGATCGTTTCAAGAGATCCCCTGCCTACGATGTGCTTTTGTTGCGCGAATTTGAGAAAGGTATGAGGCAGGCGAAGAAATTCTTTGCCATGAAGGATCATTCTAACGAGAAAGCTCTGAGGCGTTTCGACAGGTCCCTCCAACAGCACATGGCCAGCGGCGTGGGCTCGATTAAAGACCAAATAAAACGATGGAAAGCCCACTGCCATTATAACAGGACTGAACCTCATCCTATGCATCTAGAAATCCCCAGCAAGCGTGCCTTCAATACATACTATTCAGGTCAGAAGGGCAGCTTTTTTGGCTCTGGTGCTGAGCCTGACTTGGGTCATGTTGCTGGAAGGGATTATGAGCCTTTCATGCCAATGGAGGATGAGGAAGTCATTTGGCCTTCGGACGAGGAGATTGAGATGAGGAAGACAGCGAGGGCCCTTCTGCTGCTGGTTGAGTTTTTGTATTTTTTCTACTGTATAGGACTGTAAATTTATTTCTTTTGCTTCTTCATTTGTAAATGATACAAAGTTATAAATTCTTTTGTTATATATCATTTTTTGTTTAGCTGCCTTTGCTGAGTTTTTGGCTTTACTTAGTTTTTCACCATGTTTTTTAGCATATTTTATAGCTCTTATTCAGCTGCCATTGTTGAGTTTTCGGCTTACTCAGCTTTTGTCAGGGCGTATCCGACCATACACCAAGTTTTTAGCGTATTTTATAGCTCTTATTCAGTTGCCATTGTTGAGTTTTCGGCTTACTCGGCTTTTGTCAGGGCGTATCCGACCATATACCAAGTTTTAGCGTATTTTATAGCTCTATTCAGCTGCCATTGCTGTATTTTGGCGTACTTAGTATTTGTCAGGACGTATCCGACCATACACCAAGTTTTAACATGTTTTGTTTTTGCTCAGCTGGCTTTCTTGCTTCTAGGGATTCTATTTCCCGTAATGGCGATCATTGCTTTTTACAACTTGGGATTTTGTTTCTCGCCAGTTATCGTTGCTACGAGTATGAAACTCGTCTTTATGTGACGGTAGCGATATGCGATGGCGAATGCCCTTTGTGACTGGCGAGTGAAATCGCGAATTTCTCAGTAATAAATTACTCTTTTATTGAATATTTCCTGCAACTTTTGTTAACATAGCCATAAAGAAAATGCTAAAACGAAAAAACTGTTCTAAGACATAATAAAAAGGTTGAAAAAGCTCTAAACTTTGAAAAAGTTAAGGATAATATATCTTCAAGTACTGCGCATTGCATGGGCGGGGTAGTTCGCCAAAACCTTCTCGAGTAATGCGATATGCCCCGTGGCCAGCAATTCCTGTAATTTGATAAGGCCCTTCCCATTTGTCTGCGAGTGATCCTGCAGCTTTGTCTCTTGTTCCCGGATTCACCCTTTTCAGCACTAAGTCACCAAGCGAGAACCTCCTTTCAGGCACATGTGAGTTGTAATATTTGGCTACCCTCTGTTGGTACGCAGTATTCCTTATTTGTGCGCGCTCTCTTCTTTCTTCTAACTCGTCCATACCGCATTTTAGCATATCAATGTTAAGTTCTGGTTGGAAGAGTTGTACCCTTGGAGAAGAGAATGACGTTTCCACGGGAATGACAGCTTCAGCTCCATATGCCATGGAATATGGGGTCTCACCTGTTGAACCTCTCTCTGTGGTTCGATACGCCCAGAGCACTTGTGGTAATTTATCTACCCAGCTGCCCTTTTTTGTTGCCAATTTAGCTTTCAGGTTGTGCTTTATGATCTTGTTTACTGCTTCAGTCTGGCCATTCGTCTGCGGATGTGCTGGTGAGGCGTAGTAGTTATTGATGCCGTACTTGTCACACAGCTCCCTGAATTTCCTACCATCGAATTGGGTCCCATTGTCCGTGATGATGGTGTTTGGTATCCCGAATCTGTATAGGATGTTTTTCTTTACAAAGCTTATAGTGTTCGCTTCTGTTATATGTACCAATGGTTCGGCTTCTACCCACTTTGTGAAATAATCCACAGCTACTATGGCGTGCTTTGCTCCTCCAGTTGCTGTTGGCATTGGGCCGATTAAATCAATTCCCCACATGGCGAACGGCCACGGCGAGGTGATACTTTGCAAAAGTTCAGGTGGTTGACGGATGTTGTTGGCAATTTTTTGACACGCCTCACATCTCGCTGCTACTCTTTTGGCGTCGGCGAATAGTGTTGGCCAGTAAAAACCCTGCCTTAATGTTTTGTGGGCTAGGCTGACACCCTCAGCGTGGTTCCCACAATTTCCACTATGTATGCTTCTCAGGATACCTTCTGCTTCTTCAGGTCCGACATATCTCTGCAGTGCCCTTGAATACCCCATTTTGTACAGTTCTCCATTGAGTACTGAATATCTTGTAGCTCTGTACTTCAACCGTTTTGCTTCTAATGGGTCACTTGGGAGTACATCATTGATGAGATATTCTTTGATTGGTGTGATCCAGCTGTTCCTCTCGCCAAAGACTGCCCCCACTTCTTTTGATTTGACTATACTCGGTTGCAATAGACGGATCATGGATATACCTTTAGGCCAGATGTTGATTGTGGCAGATGCCAATTTGGCCAAGGCATCTGCTTGCTCGTTTTCTTCTCTGGGGACATGAATAATTCTGTATTCTTTAAATCTTCCTAACAGTTCCTTTGCTAATTCCAGGTAGGTGATCATGCTTTCATCTCTCGCCTGGTATTCATCCAGTACCTGATTGACAACAACTTGAGAGTCGCTGAAGATTTCTACCTCATCTGCCCCTAGGACTGTGCAAACTTTTAAACCTTGTAAGGTTAATAATTAGTGTTGGCATTAATTCCATATCAAAACGTGTTTATCTTGTAATGTTTAGTGGTTTGTTATTGAAGAATTTTGAAGATGAAGGACGTCTCAACCACAACTCATTCAAGAAGCCGGCTTTTAAAAGATTCGGGCATTATTGGTCGACAAAGGTATTCAAAGACCTCTTATCTCTTACAAGGCTAGGCACACACTCACACATATCATTCTTGTGTGTTCCTTCATGATTTAATTTCATTTACATATCACTTTCACACACTTGGCAAAATATGCTCATGCATTCATATTAAGTTGATAAACTTTGTGTTTTGCATTTTCTAGGACTATGTCCGGAAACTAGCATATGTGTGTGTCTTTGTGTTTGTATGTTTCTGTATTTTGTGTTTAGGACTTGAACATGTTCTTATTTAATGCCTTATTGAGTTTCGGTCGTTTCGGTTACTCATTCATAAGGTTTCGAGTCCAAACAAGTTGACTATGCTACTTTTCGTTCTCTTTCGTTGAGTTGACTTCATCGATGATTTCCGAGATGATTTCTCAACCGTTTTTCAAAGTTGTATACTCATTGTTGTGCGTGAGAGAGTCACGGTTTGTAATCCGGAAACGGATTCGAAATCGGAGTTCGGACGCCCAAGATACGGGCCGACGAACCGAGGGAGCGCGCCAGAGGACAACCCAGGCCGTGGGCCACATGGGCTGGCCGTTGATGAGGCCGTGGGCCCCACGGCCTGGAGCACTCTCTGCTCCTGTGTGGGCCACGCGCCCCCCACGGCCAGGGGGTGATGTGGCACCACTTGGTTGGCCGAAAAACCCTCTCTCTCTCCTCCTATTTCTTCCCTCTCTCTCTCCATTTTGAAAACCAAGAAGAAAAAATTCAGAAATCCCGTAAGAACTTCTCTCCAGTTTTTCAGAACTTCAAAACACCATATCTTCCTCATCCGGAGTCGGATTTGAGTGATTCAAGTTTGAGAGTGTTCGTATTTGAGTCCTCTAACATCTCCAAGTGGTTTGGTGGCTGTTTGATTGTGATTTCCAGTGGTTGAACACTGATTTCCGAACCAGCTGCAAAATCCGAGGTAATGGACTCAACTTTGGGATTTCTTTCTTTTTGACCTTCCATTTGCTTGGGGTTTCTTCTTCTATATCTATGTTAATGTTTGGTAAAAGCTATTTGGAAAGATAGCTTGATTATCATTCTAATTGAAACTCAATTTGTGGACTAATGTTGACTAGATTCTATGATTCTAGGTTTTACAAATGTTTGTGAGTTGTATTGTGATTAGAATGGCATCTTAGGTTGTTTGATACTTAATTGAATTAATTTTGTGTTAAAATGACCTTGAGATTTGATTTGATCCTTTGATTAATAAAATCTAGGATTTGTGTATTTGTTTGTGATTTAGAGAATATAGGTTTTGATTGATGTAAATCTCAAAACCTTGCTCTGTATTTTTGTCTAGTATATTGATTGATTTTAATCTCATGTATCTAGCATTTAATTGTAATTGATAGCATCTTGAATTTGTACTTCATGAAAATATTGTGATTCAAGTGTTATGTGTGTGAATGAGACTTTGAGTGTATGTGTTAGGTGTTTCACATGCTTAGGTTTCTATTCATGTATTTTTGCATCTAGACTTGATTATTTGTGATTTCACATGTTTAGGTCTATTTGTGCCATAGAATGTATTGATCACATGTTCTATGTTGTATTGATTGTTTGCATCATTTGCACTCACATGATCGCACTAGGAAGTCCTTGTAAAAGGCATGAAGTCTTGGTTAAAGTCGGGGTGACTCGGATAGCCAAGCAAGAAGTCTTGCCTAGAGTCGGGATGACTCGGATAGGTAAGCAAGGAGTCATGGCTAGAGTCGGGAGGACTCGGATAGTCATGCATGGGAGGCTCCCTAGAGGCAAGAGTGCCTTGGATAGGGAGTTGGCTATTGTATTGGTAGGCCTAGGCGTATGGTTAGACATAGAGTCCGATAGAGCGGGGTACACGGGAGGTGTATGCACTCTTGAGGAATTTCTAATCTACCATCGATGTTGGTTGTGTGTGGTGTCCAATATATGGTGGTTCCGCATCATTAAGGGATTTCACACTTTCCAATAGGGTTGGGTAGGCTTAGACTTCACTAGGTTGGGTGAGTTAAAGATTGGTCACTTTGTGAATGTTCTATGTTTACTTTCCAATATATATAGTACCCTAATGGTTGTATTTCAACCCGTGGATGTTTCCTCCTTGGAGGTTTTACCACGTTAAAAAAATCTCATGTGTCAATTCTTTCTATCTCTCTTTTATATATGTTTATGTGTATGTTTTAATCTTGTGGTACAATATTCACTTGTGATATATTTGGAAGCAAGATTGTGTAAAGTGTGATTTGTAATCAATATTCATTTTGATCATTTTTGTATATACAATTCATTTGTGTAAATATAATTCTCTTATTCTTTGATTCTTTTGTATAGATGTATTTAGATTGATTTTTGTATCTACATTGAACATTAATATTAATACATGTATCCTTTGTTTTGGTTTTAATATATTTCCTTCATTAGCAAGTTGTAGTAGTTTTACTTAGTGTACTTACATTGTAATATTCAAAGTACAACTTGTGGAATTTGATCTTAATTGAATATCTTGTATATGAGATACATTGTTTGTTGATATATGTTTTGTAGACTAAGGGTGGTGAATTGAGCATACATGTGTTAATTGTTTTCTCATAACAATCATGTTTAAGGTTAATTTGTATGCTCACCAAGGTTTTGACATAAGTCACGAAAGAGTTTTTAAAACTAGTGCATCAACCTATTCACCCCCCCTCTAGGTTGTTTAGTATAACCTTGTAGGTATTTTCAAACCTGCTATGAGTGCCTCGTATTCAACTTGATTGTTAGTAGCTTTGAAGTCAAAACGCAAGGCACATTCGACTGAATCTCCTTCCGGGGTTGACACTACTACCCCTGCCCCGCTGCCATGCGTGTTTGACGAGCCGTCGACGCGGAGTTGCCATTTGAATATTTTCTTATTTTGCTCCACCATCATCCTCGCTACCTCTATGCTTGGCTCAGTGAACTCTGCTACAAAGTCTGCCACTGCTTGTGCTTTGATTGCTGTCCTTGGGAGATACTCTACATCGAATTCACTTAACTCGATCACCCACTTTGTTAATCGACCGGATACTTCTGGTTTCTGCAGGATTAATTTCAGTGGGCAGTTGGTGTATACCCCGATTTTATGAGCCTGGAAATATGGCCTTAGCTTCCTTGCTGCTGTTATTAGAGCGAGTGCCATTTTTTCAGCCTACGAGTACCTTGTTTCGGCTGGTAACAGTGCTTTGCTGGTGTAGCATATTGACTTTTGGATCCCATCTTTCTGTCTTACTAGTACGGAACTTGTGGCTGCTTCAAAGACTGACAAGTACATGTACAATGTTTCTCCTGTTTCTGGTTTTGATAGCAGCGGTGCCTGTCCAAGGTAATCTTTCAAGGCCTGGAAAGCTTTTTTGCAATCCTCATTCCACTTGACTCCCTTTCCCTTTTTTAGAGCTTTGAAAAATGGTAGGCATCGGTCTGTTGACTTGGCTATGAATCTGCTCAGCGATGCTAGGCACCCCGTGAGTTTTTGGACGTCCTTCAAAGTTCTTGGCGAGACCATTTTTGCTAGTGCTTGGATTTTTTCAGGGTTCACCTCTATTCCTCTTTGATGTACTTGATATCCGAGAAAACCTCCCAGATGGTACGCCGAATGCACATTTTGCTGGATTCAATTTCATTCTATACCTGACCAGCACATCGAATGTTTCCCTCAGGTCATCTGTATATCTATCTGCTGTGATGCTTTTTGTCAGCATATCGTCAATGTAAACTTCCATATTTATCTCTATTTGCTTGGCGAACATTTTGTTGACCAAGCGCTGGTAAGTTGCCCCAGCGTTCTTCAGGCCGAATGGCATGACTGTGTAACAGTACAACCCCTGGCCTGTGGTGAACGCTGTCTTCTCCTCATCTGGCTTGTGCATCTTTATCTGGTTATATCCTGAATATGCATCCATGAAGCTCAATGTCTCATGTCCGGCTGTTGCATCGACCAACTGATCAATCCTTGGTAGCGGGAAGCTATCCTTGGGGCAGGCCTTGTTCAGATCGGTGAAGTCGACGCACATCCTTCATTGATTGTTTTTCTTTTTCACTAAGACCACATTCGCCACCCATTCCGGGTACTTAACTTCTCTAATTGACCTTGCGGCAAGTAACTTTGATACCTCCTCTTTTATTGCTGCACTTCTTTCTAGGTTGAAGCTTCTCCTTTTCTGCACAACCGGTTTGCATTTTTCATTCACAGCCAGGTTGTGTGAAATTACGCTTCTATCAATCCCTGGCATATCTTCGTGGCACCAAGCGAAAATCCCCTTATATTCCTTCAGCAAGCTTGTCACATCTTTCTTAACTTGTTCAGTCAGCCTTGCTCCTATCTTTACTGTTTTATCTGGTTCCGCTTCATCTAGAACAACTGACTCAGTGGGTTCTTCCTTCTCTCTGCTCGTTTTGTCCCTTGGGTCCAGTTCGAAGTTTTTCGGATTATCTTCCTACACTTCCCTGTCTACCTCGAATATGCTCAAGGTTTCCATCCCTGCTTTATCTTTGAAGATTGATAGGTTGGCACGGCGAGCCATCTCCTATGACCTTCTCAATTCTCCGACACCAAATTCTGTAGGGAATTTTATTTTCAACGCATGGGTTGAAGTAACAGCTCGAGCTTTGTTAAGAAATGGTCGGCCAAGCAAAGCATTATATGGCCAATTATGGATGTCAACTACGACAAAGTCCAACAGGATTGTTCGCCGGCACGATGCTGTGCCAAATCTCACCGGCAGCTTCACAGTTCCTAACGATCTAACTTCTGCGCCACCGAATCCTTTTAATGGCACATGGAATGGTTCAAGATCTTTCCTGTCCAGTCGTAACTCATCATATACTCTGGCACTTAAGATATCAGCTGAACTTCCGTTGTCAATCATCACCCGAAGGACATCCCTATGGGCTATTCGAACCCCCACGACGATTGCATCGTTAGGCTTTGCATCAATTCCGTCTGAGTCTTCTGCTGTAAATGTTATGGGATCATGTCCTTCTCTTCCTTTCTTGGGGTTTCTCTGCACATAATTGATCTCCATGCTTCTGCTTTCATACATTACTTCTTGGACTTCTGACATCCTTTCTCGATTGCTCCTTCCAGTATGAGGTCCGCCAAAAATGGTGTTTATAGTTGCGCTAGGGCTGTTTCTCCTCGGACTCTTCCTTTCCTGCCTGTTTCCTTGGCGGTTGTCCTGGCGACCACCGTGCTTGTCCCCCTTCAAAGCAAAGTCCTTCAGGTGCCCATCTCTGATTAAGCTTTCAATGTGATCGCGCAACTGAAAACATTTTGAAGTTTCATGCCCATGATCTTTGTGGAATCGGCAGTACTTAGTTGTATCTCTCCTGGCATTTGCTGATTGTTGCCGGGGGTATTTAGCGAGTCCTTTGTCTTCTACCACAGACAGTATCTCCTCCTGATCGCCGGTTAAAGGGGTGTAGTGGTTGTACCTTCCTCGAAACCTACTGGCTCGAGCGTTTCCTCTGTTCTCCTTTGGATGTCCCTTTTGGCCCTTCTCATCTCTCTGGCGATCACGTGACTGCGTCTTTTTGTCATCCTTATGGTCCGATTTTGAGTCAGGCTTATGTCCATGCACATAGCTACCCCCTTGCGCTACTTCTTCTTCTTTCGCCAGTGCATAGTCGCCAGCTATTTCCATTATCTCCTCATAAGTTTTTGGTCTCTCCCTTCGTAGGTCAAAGGATAATCGCCCACTTTGTAACCCATTGGTGAATGCGGCGATCACAGCTACATCACTGGCATCTTCAATTTGAGCAACCTCCTTCCCAAATCTCGCTAGATCCTTCTTGATCGACTTATTACGTTCCTGTTTCAAGTTGGATAGATGAGCGAGTGACTTTCTTCTCTGGACACTCCCCATGAATTGCCTTATGAATGCTTTGCTGAGATTTGAGAAACTGCTTATACTTCCGGGTGGAAGTCTTCCAAACCACCTAGAGGTAAGGTCGCCGAACGTTTGCGGGAAGGTGAGGCATAACAGCCCATCATTGGATAAGTACTGGGCCATAATGTTACGGAATCGGTGAACATGCTCCTTCGGATCCCTGTTCTCCTTGTACTGCTCAATGGTTGGCATTCTAAACCTGTCTGGAAATTGGGTGCGAGCGATATTTTCGACGAATGGGCTATCTGACTCATCATCCAAAGATACGTTACGACCATACCTTCGTGCCATCGCTGAAACTTTTCTTGATAGCTCTTGTAGGGTGACATCTCGCTGACCAGTTGGTTCTCCTGCTGGATCGAGTCTACTCTTGATTGTCATTCTACCATGATTGCCTCTCTCATCCGGGCTTCTTCGATCTTCTGTGCTCTCGGATCTTCTTCGCTTCGTTCTTTTGGATCGTAATTCCCTTCGTGGACGAGGACTCTTATCTTCAGATGAGATGGAACGATGTCTCCGTCGGTTCCGTTGATATGTGTCACTGGAATTGACCCTATGTGTTTGCACCTGGTCTCGCTCCTCCCTGGATTCTTCATTCATCACACCTTTTCCCTTCCTTTGTTTTCTCCCCTCGAAATCCTCAGTGTGGTCCTGGGGAGTCTCCTTAGTGGATTGTCTTGTTTGAGTATCGGGGATTGCAACGTGAACTTCTGATCGTAGCCTTCTGGGCGGATGGATTCCAGGAGTGGTTAACTCATAAGGAGATGAAACTCCCAACCCTATGGGGAGCGAAAGCCCTATTTTGCTGGCTTCACTGATTAAGTTTACCAATGCAGCTTGGAAGTGCTGCAGAATCCCAGGGTCAGCTGCCCTAGTTCCTGGCGTTGCCGCCGATTGTTCCCCGATCGTCACCGCCCTGTCTCCCGTCGGTGCGGTTGGTTCAACAACTAGATCTCCGCTGGAGTTACCATCTCTGTCGCTGTCGCTGTCGTTGTTCATATTGTTTAATTCGCAAGGGTTCCTCGAAGTTTCTGTTCAAAGACCCCCTCCTTCTAGCGCCAATTGTTAACGGTGAAATTTGGATTGCCACGCACTCAACAATTATATAAAACAAGAAAATTAAGAACGCATGCAAAAGACAGATTTTACATGGAAAACCTTTGAATGGGAAAAAACCACGGCGCCCCTGAGGGCAGAAGAATAATACTAGGTTTTTGTTGCCTTATTACACACTTTGATCTCTCTTACAATTGCTCTCTTCTCTCTCTAGATTTCTGAACCCCCTCCTCATGGGATAGGTGGTTCTATTTATACATGTTTAATTAGGGTTTCCCCTTGTTTTTAGTCGTGTGGGTGGAAGGTTTCCCTCTTTGATTCGTACTGGGATTCCCTTCTTGTCACGGATCCAAGTCTACTTTCCTTTTTATGATTCCTCATTGTTCTGGGTCTTCTAAAAGTTTAGGGTTTATTTCTGTGTTTCTGCCGAGTCGGTTCAGGCCCAGTATGCTGGTGCAGCGAGTACCTTCACTTTCTGGGCATCGTATCTTTGGCGACAACATTCCTACATTCGGCGAGTAGGTATCTAGTTTCGGCGACCATATCTTTGACTCCCTTTTGGCTTCTGCTATTTTGTCATTCTGACTTGTCACACTTCCTCCCTTGACCCGGTCAATGAGTGACGTGGCAGTCTTTTATTGGCTCTTTTGATGACGTGTCAGGTTGGCGAATTTATACATACAACAGTAGCCTTACACACAACAAAATAAACCAAGAAAGACATACATAGACAATATGAGAATATAATCATGTGCACAAGGTCTAAGTATATCACTTAGTTGTGTGAGGTATAAAAGCAAATAAACACAATAACAAATAAAGCTTGTATTTCAATAGATATTCAACTAGTTACAAGAGTGATCAAATATCACTATACAAAAATTACAATATACAAAAGAATCAAATATACAAAAATGATCTAAAGAATGAATTCACAAATTACACTTTACAAATACTTGCTTCACTATACATCACAAGTGGGTAATATGAAACAAGATAATAACATATACAAATAAAATATAAAAGATAGAGATAGGAAGAATTAACACAAGAGATTTTTTAACGTGGTAAAACCTCCAAGGAGGAAACATCAACGGGTTGAAATACAATCATTAGGGTACTATATATATTGGATGATAAAAATAGAGAATCCACAAAGTGACCAATCTTTAGCTCACCCAACCTAGTGGAGTCTAAGTCTACCCAACCCTATTGGGAAGTATGAGATCCCTCAATGATGCGAAACCACCATATATTGGAAAACACACAAAACCAACATTGATGGAAGATTAGAAATTCCTCAAGAGTGCATACACCTCCCGTGTACCCCGCTCTTTTGGAGTCTATGTCTAACCATACGCCTAGGCCTACCAATATAATAGCCAACTCCCTATCCAAGGCACTCTTGCCTCTAGGGAGCCTTTCATGCATGACTATCCGAGTCCTCTCGACTCTAGCCATGACTTCTTGCTTACCTATCCGAGTCATCCCGACTCTAGGCAAGTCTTCTTGCTTGGCTATCCGAGTCATCCCGACTCTAACCAAGACTTCATGCCTTTTACAAGGACTTCCTAGTGTGATCATGTGAATGCAAATGATGCAAACAATCAAATCAACATAGATGAAACTAATTATAGCACGGTGTGTATAAAACTATCTAGAGGGGGGGTGAATAGATTTTACACTTTTTACCCAATTTTTCGTGTTAGTCAAAATTACGAAATTACCCCTAAATAGATAAAGCAATAAATCAAGTAAAATATGTGGAAATTAAATAACACTTGATTTTTACGTGGAAACCCTCACAGGAAAAACCACGGGCTAGTAAGTAAGCCACACTCGAACCTCGAATCCACTAAATGTGTAAACGATTACAACCTAATCCCGAAAGTAATCACACACCTACCTAATCCCGGTATGAGTGAACATAGTCCAATTTGCTTGCGATCTAAGCAACCTAATCCCAGAAGCTACACACAAGACTTACTTTCTCTATGAAGAGAATACAACCCTAAGTGAATATATGTGAATATCCAAAATGCAACATAGAGCAAGGGAAACCCTATATGCTTATCTAAGATGATTAATATGCAATTAGAACAATCCTAGATATTAAAAACTAAATGACATGTTCAATCAAATAGTTTAGCTAATCAAGATTAAGCACAAAACCTAATTAGCTATCACAATACAACACTCAATCATGTCAACACAACAATCTCTATTTTGAATATTAGATTTTAATCTAAGAACAAGCAAATAATAAAAGAGATGCCTTGATAAATAAAACACTAATTATAAATGATAATAGTGAAGAACATACCAAGGGAAGTGTGTTGACCAAGACCCATGCAAGTAAACATCCTAACCATGCTAGAAAATGCTTAGATGATATTTTGATGCATATGAAAAAGGGTTTTGAGAGTTAAAGACAAGTTCTTGGGGGTTTTTCTCTTGAAGATATTTTTGCTCTCTCAAAGTGTGTATATTTGCCTTGTTGAAAAAAAATGAAGAAGAAAGTATATATATATACAAGTATGAATCAGGTCAAGAAACAAAAAATAAAAGAAACACAAACGCCATCGTTTTATCAATATATATATATATATATTTAATATATGCAAAAGACACAAAAACAAAAACATCAGGAGTAGGCGTGAAGCACATTTAAATATAATATATAATATATGTTTAATATAAGCAAAAGACACAAAAGACAAAAGTTGGTGATGCACGAATAAAAAAAAAAATATATATAATATATAATGAATGCAAAAGACAAAAAAAAGTAAAAGCAAACATATATATATATATATATTATATACATATCAGAATTCAGAACACGTTATTATATATATATATATATATACATATATATATTTTAACATACAAACACACAATGTAAAAAGCAAACAGAATAAAGAAGAAAAAAAATGAAACAGGGCCGTGGTGACCCCGTGTAAGCAACGCGGGCAGAGAGAAGAATTTGGCGTGGGTGTGGCGTGGTCAACAGGGCAACAAGCTAAAATTGCCACACACATGCCATCACATGCCACCTCTCTTTGTTGCAAGCATGACACACAAAGCCTTCAGTCCAGTTCTAAATTCGGAATTCGGAATTCAATTCCGTCTTCGAAAAATTATCCCGAACTCAATTATAAATATGGAAAATTATATAACCTTTTAATTTAAGCTCGGAATTGAATTTCGGTTTCCGATAAAAACACGGAATGTCCCAAATGTCTCGGAAATCATCCGAAACATATAGACAAGTCTCCGAATCGCTCGGAACTCATCTATGGACAAATCCACACATAAAAATATAACAAAGAAGTGCAAGTGTGATAAGTGACATTTGAAGAGAATGCACACAAATGCAAGTATGCTAAGTGAGTGTGTGCACTAAATCTCTTCATAGAAAATTAAGCACTAAACATATACCTTTGGAGTGCTTAACACTTGCAAGGGCCTTGAGCTTGAACACATTCCTAAGCTACCCTTACATGATCCCCACATATGGTTTGATCACGAAATAAGCCAATTAAAAACTATGGGAATCCTTACAATAGAACATGTGATCAATACATTCTATGGTACAAATAGACCTAAACATGTGATATCACAAGTAATAAAGTCTAGATGCAAAATACAAGAATAAAACCTAAAGCATGTGAAACATCAAACAGATAAGCTCAAAGTCTCATTCACACATACAACACTTGAATCAAAATATATTCATGAAGTACAAGTTCAAGATGCAATCAACATACAATAAAATGCTAGAAATATGAGATTTAATCAATCAATATTCTAGCCAAAAATATAGAGCAAGGATTCAAGATATAAATCAATCAAATCCTAGATTGCTCTAAAACACATAAAATTCAATAATCCTAGATTTCATTAATCAAAGGATCAAATCAAATCTCAAGGTCATTTATCATAAAATTGATTCAATCAAGTTCCAAACAACCTAAGATGCCATTCTAATCACAATACAACTCATAAACATGTGTAAAACCTAGAATCATAGAAACTAGTCCACATTTGTCTATAAATTGACTTTCAATTAGAATGATTATGAAGCTGTCTTTCTTAATAGCTTTTACCAAACATAAACATACATATAGAAGAAGAAACCCCAAGCAAATTGAAGGTTAAAAAGAAAGAAATCCCAAAGGTTAGTCCAATACCTTTGATTCAACAGCTGGTTCGGATTTCAGTGTGGAACCACCAGAAAACTCGACCAATCAGCTACCAAACCACTTGGAAATGATAGAGGACTCAATCAAAAATGTTCTCCAATTCGAATCACTCAAATCCGACTCCGGATGAGGGAGATATGATGTTTGGAAGATGAGAAAATTCAGGGGAAAATTCTGACGGGAAAATGCAATTTTTTCTTCTTTTGAAATCAAATGGAGAGAGAGGAGGGAAATAAAAGGAGGAGAGAGAAGGGATTCTGGGCCAATCAGGTGAGGCCACATCACCCCAGGCCGTGGGGGGCGCGTGGGCCTCACGGGGGCAGAGAGCCCCTCTGGCCGTGGGGCCCACGGCCTCCCTCACGGCGTGGGCCAAGTGGCCTCACGGCCACACACCTCCCACGTGCGCTCCCTCGGTTCTTCAGCCGTATCTTGGGCATCCAAACTCTGATTTCGAATCCGTTTTCAGATTACGAACCATGACTCTCTTATGCACGACAATGACTAACAACTTTGAAAAATGGTTGAGAAATCATGTCAGAAAATGACAATGAAGTCAACTCAACGAATGAGAATGAAAAGTAGCATAGCTACATCGTTTGGACTCGAAACCTTATGAATGAGTAACCAAAACAACCGGAACTCAATAAGGAATCATAATAGAACATATTCAAGTCCAAATACAAAAATATGAAAACACACAAACACAAAGACACACACATATGCTATTTCCTAGACATAGTCCAAGAACATGCAATAATCAAAGTTTGTCAAGATAGTATAAATGCATGAGTATATATTATCAAGTATGTGAATGTGTTATATCAATGATGTTTAACCATGAAGGAACACACAAGGATGCCATGTGTGTGTGTGTGCCTAGCCTTGTAAGAGATATGAGGTCTTATATTACCTTTGATAATCAATGATTCACATATCTCTTTAATGCCGGCTTCTTGCAAGAATTGTGGTTGAGACATTCTTAGTCTTCTAAAATCTTCAATATATGAAACACTAAACATTACAAGATAAACACGTTTTGATATGGAATTAATGCCAACACAAACTATAAACCTAATAGTCTGTCTCTGGATGGTTGAAATGTTAGTACTCTGTTTAGGCCGTGGGAAGGCCGCCATTGTGGGGAAAACATAGAAAGCTCTAGAGAAAGCTCTAGAGAGACAGTTCAAGGCTCCCTGCCACCAGCTAATGATATCAGAGCCTCGATTACCTGGAGTCCAGGAAAAGAGTTAGACTATTATAAGTTTCATAGATACGGTATAGAAGGAAGATATCTACAGACATGGCAAATATTACCTCTACTCCTTCTGCTACCTCTTTAGTTCCTAATAGGTTATCTTCTTCCATCTCCCTACCTCCTCCTTCTATTCGAAGAACCCAGTCAAATAGGATCCAAGATTTAGTAGAATACACCCACATCCCTGCCTCTGCTCAAATAAATGAGACATCTCTTCCTTTTATTAATCCATATAATGTCTTCAAACGAAACAAATCTCTTGCTACGCGAATGGTTTGTCTTGTCCAAACCAGACCTCCTCCTATCAAGGAATATATTCAGTCCACAGCCTTAGACAAGTGCTTAATTCCAGCCTCACCGAGTGAACAGTATATTGATCTTGAAATTGACCAATAGATGATAGATCAATATATCCGAGAAGGATATTCTCATCTACACATCAGTGCTGTTAGAATCATTCTATCTCTACATGGTCGAAAAGGTTTACCTGTCACTGCCAGGCTCGCCCTGCTCAACACCATTTATACCCAGTATGAACATGCTGTCATTGGCATTTGCTTATCTACTCTTCATGCTGGTAGTATATCTCTCACATACTACCCCAACTTCAACATTCCTTTGAGAGATCAGAACCTCCATAACTGCCTAAAAGTTCAAGTTTAGATCCTCGGTGCAACCATGCAACTAAACTCCTACATGGCAACTCTCTATCACCAACTCGCCTACTAACTTCAAGATCATGCCCTTGACCTTCCACTCCCTGGTCACATTGGTGATACGATCTTCATCAAGGCGGAAAGAGAAGATGAGGTTCCTACCATTCTTCAAATTCCTAAACAACTACCCAGACACAAGCTTACGGAAATTATGCCACTTCAATGGATCACGAATTATGAGAAGGCATTCGAGACCGTTGCCCCTGTTGTTGCTACTAACACAACATATGTCAAGGAACCAGATGGCTCCATCAAAACAATTTATGAGCCCATCTCAGGCTCCAAGACTTCGTCTAGTTCCACCACTCCTCCTATCTTTCAGGCTCTTATGATCAAGCCTGTTACTGCTGAAGATGATATTCCCATCCACAGTTTTTTAGCTGATGGATCTCCGATTTACACAGATAAAATCAATGGGCATTTTATCTGGGATGTTGATCCAGATATGTGCGATGCAGATTGTGCATGCCATGTTTGTCTTAAAGGTTATCATACCTCCTGTAAACCCATATACAAACCCCACAAACCGAAAGACCCAAATAGTCCCTGGATAGGTTTATGTTAGGATTATGCTCAATAGCAAGAGTGTAATGTTATAATTAACAATCTTTTTCATATTAATAAAGTGATTTCTGGTTTAACAAATCGTATAGCATTTATAGTTTATATTATAATTGTCAAAGTAAATAATCATAAGGTCTAAAGACTATGGGAAAAGAAGAATTGTTCGTACATCTGGATATGTATGTGGTAGACACAATTCTTTAGTTAGTCTTGAATAATGTTCACAACTTAAGTTAAAGGTTGGGCACCTTTATCTTGTTAAAGTTGTAGAATTCTTTTGCTAGCATTTGAGTGGGATCAAATGAGATATGATGAGTCTAAAATCATCGGAGTGTCTTCGAGCAAAAGGATCTAGTGCACTGGGTGCATTGAACTGGATCACAATGAAAAGCTTTATCTAGAACCGTCAATAGATAATAGTCTTTTCATTATCAGGGCAATCGGAGAGTCTATCTTAATCCTGAGATAAATGATGGACTTATGGTTGCAAGTGATATCATTTGAGTTATCAATGAGTACGATTATATCGCATAGTCTATCCTCGATAGTTTGGTGATATTCATTTGTTAATCGATAGAGGACTTCATTTATAGATATGGACATCGTGGCTCCATTTAATTAAATGAGAGTATAATATCATCATATGGATGTTTTGAGGTAATTCGATATTAAATCTCAACGTTGAGTTTTCAATAGTGTCTATTGAAAACATGGCTTCTGGACAAGTCAAAATATGGTAACTTGGAGAGTTATAGGCGGTCTATGAACTCTTGGCGATTACTGATATTAATCACGAGGATACACTATCTCCAATATGATTGTGTAGGGTATGAATGATGAGCATCTTCCTTTTCTATCTTTATTTAAGAGTTCAGTTTTAGCTCTTTAGTGGAATGAGTTAAAATTAATGGATCGGACCTAAGTGAATCATTTGTTGATTGTGATTAGGTTATGTCTATTGAAGCTTAAATTTAGATGGCCCGCCAAGATCCCCAATCCACACGGACTTGCATGGATCACTTGATATATTCTACCGGACCAATTTAAGGGTCCATCTAGAATTGCATTTAATATATTAAGAATATAATTTGCACATTATTTAAGTAATGGGCTGCTCAATTATATTAATATATTAATGAAAGACATGTGGGCTTGTTTCTTTTAGTAAGAATGGGTCTGGTTCACATGTGGGCTTTTTATTTAAAGTCCAATGGATTAAATGAAATAAGAAAATAATGTTAGGCCCAATCTTATACAAGTGGGGCGGCAAGGTTAAAATTTTAACCTAAAATATTATTTTGTTTCATTTGTTTTAATTAAATAAGAATTAATTAATTTATTGATTAATTGTTTAATTAAAGAAACAAATCTTTCCTAAAAGTAAAAGACTTGTTTGACAAGGAAATAAATAAATTAGTTTTATCTATTTAATCAAATAAGGAGTCTTTTTATTTAGTCAAAAATAAAAGAATAAAAATCAAGGAGTTGGATTAGGGTTTGAAGTCTATAAAGTTGAAAAGAATTAGGGTTGAATTTAAGTCACCCTATATAAGTGACATGATGAAATTCGGCCAACCCTAATCTATGACTACATAGAATTCGGCAACCCTAAAGGAAAAAGAAGAAAAAATTCGGCCAACCTATATAAGGGTTCTTATAGGGTTTGGCCACCACAAGTTTTTGGTGCTTGAGTTTTTATTTCTTTCTTCTTCTTCTTAATTCTAAGAGAGTTTTTATTCTAGAAAGACAAAAAGGAGTGTGAAATTATTCTTTGATAGTATACTATTGCTTAATCATCAATAAGCTTGTGTATACGATATCGATCTAAGTTCACGCGAGTTTCGATCATAAGATTGAGAACTCAAAAGTGACCGGAATAATTTTTACATTCTTTTGATTGTTTTGTGACTAACAAAGAAAAGAAAGTTTTTGTTTGGTCCATTCACAGGTTTGCAATTCAAAGGAAAGGGAGACCACGCTCCTAGGTGATCCACGTTCGTGCTCGGATTGAAGGTCTTGCGGATTACCATCGACGTAAGTCAATCGGATCACGCGACAAAAGGTAATTTACTTTTGTTAATATATATGCATGTTTATTGATTAAAAGGGTTTAAGGTTCATAAAGGAAAAATTTTAAAAGTCACTAAATCGTTTTTAGTACCGCTTCCGCTGCGTTTACCACTTTTGTTATTATTTTTCCCTACAATTGGTATCAGAGCCTAGGTTGAACCCTTTTAATTAATTAACGTATATATACGTGGATCTATTTCTTTTTATTGTGATT
Organism: Acer saccharum; assembly: GCA_030490815.1. Classification (NCBI taxonomy): domain Eukaryota; kingdom Viridiplantae; phylum Streptophyta; class Magnoliopsida; order Sapindales; family Sapindaceae; genus Acer; species Acer saccharum. The sequence continues at coordinate 44,291,858 of CM059869.1, forward strand.
ATGCATGTTTAGAAAGAGATGGCACTCTAGGTATTCAAATATATAATTACATGTGATGTATGGATTTATATATGTTTTTATGTGGTTTGTTATTGCTCGATTTTGGCCCTAGATTTTCAATGTAATTTTTGTTTCGGAGTTGTAACAAGAAGGGTGGTCTATTATCGCCATAATTCCTTCTTGGTAGATTGCTAGGTTTTTTTTTTTTTTTTTTATGTGCAGTATTTTTTTTAGGGTTACTGCAGATTTTTTATTTTTTATTTTTTGTATGTGCAGTTTTTTGTTTGTAAAAATACTACAGTGAATAAAAAAAAAAAAAAAAAAATTAATGCTGCAGTATTTATTATATATATACTGCCGTAATATGTTTAGGTCTTGAAGATTCGAAGACACGAAGCAAAACGAAGCTACCGGAACCATGAACGAGCACCGTGCGCACCCTAGGAGTGGATTGGGCTGCGCATGGCGAGCCCAAGCATGGTGGGCTGCGCACGGCAGCCCTGGAGTCCTCATGGGCTGCGCATGGCAGCCCCTTAGTGGGGTTGTGAGTTGTGCTCGCCCGTGGATTGGGCCGAAGGATGAGCGTATGGTTGATGGGCCACCTGAAGATCTTGTATTCCTGAAAAATTATAATTTACTTGTTTTTCTAGGATGGGCCAAAGTTGTTGCTATTTAATTTATGCTTAAATATTACAATATTTGTTATTGTATGATAACATGACATATAGAATAGGAGTGCCACACATATATCTCTTTTGGTATGAACATGCATTGAATGATTTAGGTATCTAAATTGGCATCTAGATAACTCGGTAAATCATTCTATGGGATTTAATCACACGCCTTAAATAATTGAGTGGGAGAAGGTGTTTTTGTAACACCTATGGCCTCCAAGGTTAGTTGAGCTTTATTATTTATTGGTAATCCCCCCAAGGGGCGTCCATGAATGGAATTTAGCAACATACTTCCTTACAAGGATAGACTAGACAATGGACTCAAATGAGATCTACTCCCCAAGGAGGGATTTTCGTGAGAGAAAATTGAGGGTCGATATCTTGGTAACACACTCAATGTAATTTTATTGATATCCTCCCAAGAGTTCTTGTCAGTAAAATTGCAAGGCTAAAATTGAAAACGCTGGTTGTTATGTTAACAATTAGGTGGGACCTAGTCTAACTAGTAAATGGTGCGAACTCCCAAAGGAGGCGTAACATTTATGGGTGTTAGATCACCGTTGAATTTTATGATTGAGTTATTTATTTAATTCAAGATAAATATTTAAAAGTGCTTTATCATGATTATTTACTTATATATGTTTTGTTTTATTTAGAAATCATGACCCCATCACTTATGAACATCCTGAAAGATAACACTTTAACTGGAGATAATTATGTCACATGGAAAAGGAAAATTGGGTTGTTGCTGCAAAGTGAAAAACATAAGTTTGTTCTAACTACTCCTAAACCACCTGCTCCTAATAATAAATCTAGCATAATGTATAGAGATGAGTATGAGCAGTGGAAGACTTCAGATGATATGGCAAAATGTTACATTATGGCCACTATCTCCGACGTGTTGCAAAAGCAGCATGAAGGAATGGAGTCCGCTGCTGATATAATGATGTCTCTAGAGGAGATGTTTGCTATGAAGTCTAGGACGACTAAGAGAGAGGTAGTGACTGCTTTTATGAATCTTAGGATGAAACCTGGACAGGCTGTGAAAGATCACATGATGAAAGTCATAGCACATCTCAACATTGCTGAACTGCATGGCGCTGAGATAGATGGTGAGACAAAGATTGATATGGTTGTCAATTCATTGTCAGATTCCTTTGATCAGTTCAAATTGGACTACACTTTGAACAAAAAGGAATACACCTTACAAGGCCTGATGCAAGATGTTCAAAGTGCTGAAAAGATCCTTGTGAAAGGCAAGGGTCAAGAGATTCATATGGTTGGTAAAGTTGCTACTGTTAAGGCCCGTCAAAAGGTCAAGAAACAACAGAAGAAAAAGCAACTTGGGCCTATCAAGAAGGAGACCAAGAAAGTAACCAAGATCAAAGGGAAATGCTTCCTTTGTGGTGAAAAGGGACATTGGAAGAGAGATTGCCCAAAGTCCCAGAACAAGAAGGAAGAAGGTAATTTGAATTATCTTGAAACATGTTTTTTGGCTGATTCTATAGATTCTTGGATCATAGACTCAGGAGCCACTAATCATGTTTGTTATTCCTTGCAGGGGTTTCAAGAAAGGAGAAAGCTGAGTAAGAATGAAATCAATTTGCGCTTGGGCAACGGAACGTTAGTGTCTGCAAGTGCAGTGGGAGATATTAGAGTTTATTTGGATTCTAGAAGGCATTTAGATTTAATAGATGTTTATTATGTACCTCAATTCAAGAGGAATTTAATTTCAGTTTCTTGTTTGAATAAATTTGGATATTCGGTTACTTTTAATAAAGTTTTTATTATTAGTAAGAATGACAAAATTATTTGCAAAGGTACATTGGAAAACGGTCTATACTTTTTGCATAGAAATATCTCTCACTCGTTAGACACAGAAATAATGGAACCTAATTATAAAAGAGTAAAATTATCAACGGATGAAACCTACTTTGGCATTTACGCTTAGGTCATATTAACCTTAATAGGATTAAAAGATTGGTATGTGACGGACCTTTGAGTGACTTAAAGGTTGATGATCTACCAACTTGTGAATCTTGTTTGGAAGGTAAAATGACCAAAAGGACGTTCTCTGCCAAAGGTGCAAGAGCCACTGAATGTTTAGGATTGATACACACTGATGTATGTGGACCTATGAGCATTCAAGCTAGAGGTGGATATGAGTACTTCATCACCTTCACGGATGATTACTCGAGATTTGGTTATGTGTATCTCATGAGACATAAGTCGGATGCTTTTGACATGTTCAAAGCATTCAAAGCTGAAGTGGAAAATCAGCTTGAGAAACACATAAAAATCTTGAGATCTGATCGTGGTGGAGAATATCTATCTGGTGAGTTTCATCAATATCTTATTGATAATGGGATAGTTTCTCAGTTTTCTGCACCAGGTACACCTCAACAGAATGGGGTAGCAGAAAGGAGAAATAGAACTCTTTTGGATATGGTTAGGTCTATGTTGAGTTATTCAACAGCTTCCTATTTCTTTTTGGGGATATGCTTTACAAACTGCTATATACATTCTAAACGATGTACCATCTAAGTCTGTTCCTAAAACACCACATGAGTTGTGGACTGGGCGCAAGCCTAGTTTACAACACTTAAGGATATTTGGTTGTCCTGCGCATGTGTTAAAAGGAAAGACAGAAAAGATGGAGTCCCGTTCAGAAACATGTATATTTGTAGGGTATCCAAAAGAAACTAAAGGATATTATTTCTATAGTCCTTCAGATCTTAAAGTATTTGTTTCGACAAATGCTAAATTTCTAGAAAATGACTATATGAATGATTTTGTGCCTAGAAGTAGAATTGTCCTGAATGAGATGTCAGGAGATACAATTCCACGAGAGGTTACACAACCTAACCCAATTGTAAGTTCCGATCCAACACAAGATCAACAACCTACCATTCCTCGTCATAGTGGGAGGGTTAGAACACAACCCGAAAGATACATCGGTCTGGGAAAATCAGTGGAGAATCTCCCGGACGACGATGATCCCTATACGTACAAGGAAGCTATGGAGGATGTTGATAGTCGCCATTGGCAAAAGGCAATGCAATCCGAGATTGAATCTATGTTCAATAACAAAGTCTGGTCCCTTGTAGACTTGCCTAAAGGGATAAAACCCATTGGGTGCAAGTGGGTATACAAGAGGAAAAGAGGTATGGATGGAAAGGTGGAAACCTTTAAAGCTAGATTGGTAGCTAAAGGGTATACACAGAAAGAAGGTATCGATTACGAGGAAACCTTCTCTCCTGTGGCCATGCTTAAATCCATTAGGATACTCTTATCCATTGCAGCATCTTTAGATCTAGAGATTTGGCAAATGGACGTCAAGACAGCTTTCCTAAATGGAAGTCTTGACGAAAGCATCTACATGATGCAACCAGAGGGATTCATTGAAAAGGGCCAAGTGGATAAGGTATGCAAGTTGCAGAAATCCATATATGGATTAAAGCAAGCGTCCAGATCCTGGAACATAAGGTTTGATCAAGCTGTCAAAGGTTTTGGATTTATTCAGAATCCTGACGAACCTTGTGTATACAAAGGATTAAAGGCGACAAGTTGGTTTTCCTGATTCTTTATGTTGATGATATACTACTCATTGGAAACGATGTAGGTGTATTGACATCAGTAAAAGAATGGTTAGCAAAACAATTTGATATGAAGGACTTAGGAGAAGCAAGTTTTATTCTAGGTATCCAAGTAATAAGGGATAGAAAGAATAGAACGATTGCATTATCCCAAGCTTCATACATAGACAAGATCTTGTCTAGGTTTTCCATGCAGGATTCCAAGAAAGGTATGTTACCTTTCAGACATGGAATCAAGCTTTCTAAGGAACAAGTTCCTAAGAATGAGCATGAGGAGCAATTCATGAGTAGAGTTCCATATGCCTCGGCAGTTGGAAGTCTCATGTATGCAATGCTCTGTACTAGACTAGATATTTGTTTTGCTGTTGGCATAGTTAGCAGGTTTCAATCGAAACCTGGTCCTGATCACTGGACGGCAGTCAAGCATATTTTCAAGTATCTCAAGAGAACGAGAGATAATATGCTTGTATACTCTGGAGGGGATTTGGTTCCCGTTGGGTATACAGATTCTGATTTCCAATCAGATTCTGACTCCAGAAAATCCACATCAGGGGCTGTGTTTACTATTGAAGGAGGAGCAGTTATATGGAGGAGTATCAAGCAATCTTGTATTGTTGATTCCACCATGGAAGCTGAGTATGTTGCTGCATGCGAAGCTGCCAAAGAGGCTGTTTGGCTCCGCCAATTCTTGATTGACTTAGAAGTGGTTCCTAGTGCGAATAAGCAGATCACTATCTACTGTGACAACAGTGGAGCAGTGGCTAATTCGAAAGAACCAAGAAGTCACAAGAGAGGTAAACACATTGAAAGAAAGTATCATCTTTTAAGGGAGATTGTTCAAAGAGGTGACGTGACGATTACCAAAATCGCGTCAGCAGAAAATCTAGCGGATCCCTTCACAAAGGCTCTACCTCAGAAGAGTTTCGATGGGCATCTAGAGAATATGGGCTTGAGAGATATGACACATTTGCTATAGCGCAAGTGGGAGATTGTTAGGATTATGCTCAATAGCAAGAGTGTAATGTTATAATTAACAATCTTTTTCATATTAATAAAGTGATTTCTGGTTTAACAAATCGTATAGCATTTATAGTTTATATTATAATTGTCAAAGTAAATAATCATAAGGTCTAAAGACTATGGGAAAAGAAGAATTGTTCGTACATCTGGATATGTATGTGGTAGACACAATTCTTTAGTTAGTCTTGAATAATGTTCACAACTTAAGTTAAAGGTTGGGCACCTTTATCTTGTTAAAGTTGTAGAATTCTTTTGCTAGCATTTGAGTGGGATCAAATGAGATATGATGAGTCTAAAATCATCGGAGTGTCTTCGAGCAAAAGGATCTAGTGCACTGGGTGCATTGAACTGGATCACAATGAAAAGCTTTATCTAGAACCGTCAATAGATAATAGTCTTTTCATTATCAGGGCAATCGGAGAGTCTATCTTAATCCTGAGATAAATGATGGACTTATGGTTGCAAGTGATATCATTTGAGTTATCAATGAGTACGATTATATCGCATAGTCTATCCTCGATAGTTTGGTGATATTCATTTGTTAATCGATAGAGGACTTCATTTATAGATATGGACATCGTGGCTCCATTTAATTAAATGAGAGTATAATATCATCATATGGATGTTTTGAGGTAATTGGATATTAAATCTCAACGTTGAGTTTTCAATAGTGTCTATTGAAAACATGGCTTCTGGACAAGTCAAAATATCCAAGTTCAAAACGTGGTCATATGAGTAAATATGGTAACTTGGAGAGTTATAGGCGGTCTATGAACTCTTGGCGATTACTGATATTAATCACGAGGATACACTATCTCCAATATGATTGTCTAGGGTATGAATGAGGAGCATCTTCCTTTTCTATCTTTATTTAAGAGTTCAGTTTTAGCTCTTTAGTGGAATGAGTTAAAATTAATGGATCGGACCTAAGTGAATCATTTGTTGATTGTGATTAGGTTATGTCTATTGAAGCTTAAATTTAGATGGCCCGCCAAGATCCCCAATCCACACGGACTTGCATGGATCACTTGATATATTCTACCGGACCAATTTAAGGGTCCATCTAGAATTGCATTTAATATATTAAGAATATAATTTGCACATTATTTAAGTAATGGGCTGCTCAATTATATTAATATATTAATGAAAGACATGTGGGCTTGTTTCTTTTAGTAAGAATGGGTCTGGTTCACATGTGGGCTTTTTATTTAAATTCCAATGGATTAAATGAAATAAGAAAATAATGTTAGGCCCAATCTTATACAAGTGGGGCGGCAAGGTTAAAATTTTAACCTAAAATATTATTTTGTTTCATTTGTTTTAATTAAATAAGAATTAATTAATTTATTGATTAATTGTTTAATTAAAGAAACAAATCTTTCCTAAAAGTAAAAGACTTGTTTGACAAGGAAATAAATAAATTAGTTTTATCTATTTAATCAAATAAGGAGTCTTTTTATTTAGTCAAAAATAAAAGAATAAAAATCAAGGAGTTGGATTAGGGTTTGAAGTCTATAAAGTTGAAAAGAATTAGGGTTGAATTTAAGTCACCCTATATAAGTGACATGATGAAATTCGGCCAACCCTAATCTAAGACTACATAGAATTCGGCAACCCTAAAGGAAAAAGAAGAAAAAATTCGGCCAACCTATATAAGGGTTCTTATAGGGTTCGGCCACCACAAGTTTTTGGTGCTTGAGTTTTTATTTCTTTCTTCTTCTTCTTAATTCTAAGAGAGTTTTTATTCTAGAAAGACAAAAAGGAGTGTGAAATTATTCTTTGATAGTATACTATTGCTTAATCATCAATAAGCTTGTGTATACGATATCGATCTAGGTTCACGCGAGTTTCGATCATAAGATTGAGAACTCAAAAGTGACCGGAATAATTTTGACATTCTTTTGATTGTTTTGTGACTAACAAAGAAAAGAAAGTTTTTGTTTGGTCCATTCACAGGTTTGCAATTCAAAGGAAAGGGAGACCACGCTCCTAGGTGATCCACGTTCGTGCTCGGATTGAAGGTCTTGCGGATTACCATCGACGTAAGTCAATCGGATCACGCGACAAAAGGTAATTTACTTTTGTTAATATATATGCATGTTTATTGATTAAAAGGGTTTAAGGTTCATAAAGGAAAAATTTTAAAAGTCACTAAATCGTTTTTAGTACCGCTTCCGCTGCGTTTACCACTTTTGTTATTATTTTTCCCTACAGTTTACACCCTATCAAACACAAGCCGTTACCTATTTATGACAGAGCTCTACAAATCTTACGATCTGAAGGTTTTTTACCTCGAAAGCCCAACATTCCTGCTCCAAATTTAGGGTTCTTAAGAGTCAAGAACTTGTTCAGATAATGAGAAAGTGTGATATTTATAGACATCAAGAATAGGGCAAGTGAAAAGACAATTTTGCCCCTGAATCACACTATCGCGGTTGCTCTGTGGCTCGACTGCCGCGGTTGCAAAAACCGCGGCACTGAAACCGCGGCGGGCGTCACAGCACAAAGCTTGATTTTCAAGCGACTCAAAACATGACCAAACGACATCGAAACCTTTCATATAATATACCGTTGGAAAGGTATGGAAGTCTACTTTCTACTCCAATTAACAAAACATGATTTGGATAACTGTAGAAAAAGTTATGGTTATTTGAGTGACCAAAGGTCAGATTCGGATAACAGCTGTGATGCCCTGTTTTAGTGGTCACTTTGGAAATTTCAAAACCAATCCAAACGGTCATGAAATATTACGAATAATATACCGTTGGAAAGGTATGGGTGTCTAGTTTGTACAGAAATTTTCAAAACTCATTTTGAAGCTTTGTGTAAAAAGCTATGGTCACACGACCATGCAAAGGTCAGTTTTGAAAACACTTAAAACATTGAAATCCAATCTTTTGAAACTAGACACCTTACTCCAATCAACCCAACCAAACTAAAGCTACCACTTATCCAAGAGAAGAATGAGATCTTCTCAAGTGGTCAACCATCGCGCTAAGACAAGCACACCATCGTGCAAGCGCGGACGTTTCCGATCACACAAATGGAAACGAATTACACCACACTTAAGACTAATCATGAAGTGCAAGTGTGGGTATTGAATGCATCATAATGCCTATCATGTCATGGCATTTCATAGAACAAGATGCAATCAATTAAATGTAAGAAGAGATATTAAATAAATCAATAAAGCACAATGCACACAAAATATAAACACAACATTCAAGAATAAAAGTTATGCATGTTGTGTGTGTGTGCAACTATATCTCTTCAAGACAATGTAAGCACTAGATATATACCTTTGGTGCTTGTCCTTTTGAGGTCTTGGAAAGGGTCTTGATCTTCAACTAATCACCTAGACTACCCTTACAACCAAACCCCAACTTGTGGTTTGACCACGAAATAAGCCAATCAATAAAAGGGAATCCTTACAATCTCCCCCTTTGGCTATTTCGTGACAAAACCACCACTCACAATGATTCCTCACAACATAATAGAAACTACGGGTCAACTATGATTTTCTACATTACAAAGAGATAAGATAAATAATCTTGAAGCCTTCAATCTCAAGTAGAACAATCAATCCCTGAAAGATAAAGTTTCTATACTTTCCAATACAAGAAAAGGTGAGATGAATCAAGTGAGATAAAACAAGCATTTGCATTTAAGAATTCAAGAACAACATCATGCAATGTAAGTATGTGCAAATGCTCCCCCTCAAAGGGTTACTCCCCCTTAATTAGTATTCTCCCCAACGTGCACAAATGCTACAACAATTTGCACCTCCCCTTACCACATCCTACTCCCCCTTTTTGTCATGATATAGGCAAAGGAGTAGTCCCCAACCGGGTCACTCAAGGTAAAGAGAGATAGTAGCATTCTAGTATTTGCATAATCAATATAAGTCACTTTATGCAATCTCAATTAATTGGAGAGAAACAAGGAGATTTATTTAAGGAAAATGTGTGAATCAAATAATTGCTTTGCATACAAGACATGTAGCATTTAAGTCCAAAATACCATGGTATTTGGCAAAGCAAATGACAAAGGTTTTCAATATGAATTCAAACCAATTTCACCAATGTCATGAGAGAAGCAAGGATATAGGTTTTCATTGATTTTAATTTAAGAACAACTATATCCAACTTTATAAGCCAAACATGTCATGAGCGACATTGCACCCTACTTGATTTTTCCGGATAAGATATCCGTGTGATAGTAGACATGTTCAACCAATAAAGAAAGAGAGACATTTGGATTGTAAAATCCTTGAAAGGATATAAGATCCTTTTGTTAGTATTATGCTCAATAGCAAGAGTGTAATGTTGTAATTAACAATCTTTTTCATATTAATAAAGTGATTTCTGGTTTAACAAATCGTATAGCATTTATAGTTTATATTATAATTGTCAAAGTAAATAATCATAAGGTCTAAAGACTATGGGAAAAGAAGAATTGTTCGTACATCTGGATATGTATGTGGTAGACACAATTCTTTAGTTAGTCTTGAATATTGTTCACAACTTAAGTTAAAGGTTGGGCACCTTTATCTTGTTAAAGTTGTAGAATTCTTTTGCTAGCATTTGAGTGGGATCAAATGAGATATGATGAGTCTAAAATCATCGGAGTGTCTTCGAGCAAAAGGATCTAGTGCACTGGGTGCATTGAACTGGATCACAATGAAAAGCTTTATCTAAAACCGTCAATAGATAATAGTTTTTTCATTATCAGGACAATCGGAGAGTCTATCTTAATCCTGAGATAAATGATGGACTTATGGTTGCAAGTGATATCATTTGAGTTATCAATGAGTACGATTATATCGCATAGTCTATCCTCGATAATTTGGTGATATTCATTTGTTAATCGATAGAGGACTTCATTTATAGATATGGACATCGTGGCTCCATTTAATTGTGGTGAGAGTATAATATCATCATATGGATGTTTTGAGGTAATTGGATATTAAATCTCAACGTTGAGTTTTCAATAGTGTCTATTGAAAACATGGCTTCTGGACAAGTCAAAATATCCAAGTTCAAAACGTGGTCATATGAGTAAATATGGTAACTTGGAGAGTTATAGGCGGTCTATGAACTCTTGGCGATTACTGATATTAATCACGAGGATACACTATCTCCAATATGATTGTCTAGGGTATGAATGAGGAGCATCTTCCTTTTCTATCTTTATTTAAGAGTTCAGTTTTAGCTCTTTAGTGGAATGAGTTAAAATTAATGGATCGGACCTAAGTGAATCATTTGTTGATTGTGATTAGGTTATGTCTATTGAAGCTTAAATTTAGATGGCCCGCCAAGATCCCCAATCCACACGGACTTGCATGGATCACTTGATATATTCTACCGGACCAATTTAAGGGTCCATCTAGAATTGCATTTAATATATTAAGAATATAATTTGCACATTATTTAGTAATGGGCTGCTCAATTATATTAATATATTAATGAAAGACATGTGGGCTTGTTTCTTTTAGTAAGAATGGGTCTGGTTCACATGTGGGCTTTTTATTTAAAGTCCAATGGATTAAATGAAATAGGAAAATAATATTAGGCCCATCTTATATATAAGTGGGGCGGCTAGGTTAAGGTTTTGACCTAAAAAATATTATTTTGTTTCATTTGTTTTGATTAAATGAGAATTAATTAATTTATTAATTAATTATTTAATTAAGAAACAAAATCTTTTTCTGATCAGGAAATATGTTTCCTAAAGTTATACTATTGGTAGTAGTATACTAAAAGTAAAAGACTTATTTGGTAAGAAAATAAATAATAAGGTTTATTTATTTAATCAAATAAGGAAGTCTTTGAGATAGTCACAAATACACTAAAGAGTTGGATTAGGGTTGAATTCTAAAGATTAATAGATATATACATATGATATATATGGCACTTAGCCGCAATATATATAATATATATTAAAAGCATGCAGAATTCAAAAGATAAATAGAATGCATGCAGAATTGATTAGTGTTATATAGATATATATATATTTTGTTAAGGCATGCAGTATTTATTCCGCTACATATATATATATATTGTTATAGGCGTGCAGCATTAGTTAACTTTAAAATAGGCGTGCAGAATTTATGCAATTTATATGTTGAATATATATATATTATTTTGTTGGTTGAATTCGGCTAACCCTACTTGCAAGGCTTGAGAGTTTTTCTTTTGCTTAAAAAATAGAATCCAACTCTAGTGATTAGTGTGTGTTGATTTCGGCAAAAACATAAAAGAGTGAATAGATTATTCTTTGATGGTATACTACTTGCTTGTTCATCAATAAGCTTGTGTGTACAACATCGATTTAGGTTCACGCGAGTTTCGATCATTAGATTGAGAACTCAAAAGTGACCGGAATAATCTTAGTCTTCTTTGATTGTTTTGTGACTAACAAAAGAAAAAGAAAAGTTTGTTTGTCCATTCTCAGGTTTGCAATTCAAAGAAAAGGGAGACCACGCTCCTAGGTGATTCACGTTCGTGCTAGGATTGAAGATCTTGCGGATTACCATCGACGTAAGTCAATCGGATCACGCGACAAAAGGTATTCTTCTTTTGTTAAATAATATATATGTTTAATTGATTAAAGGGTTTAAGGTTCATAAAAGGGAAAAATTTTAAAAGTCACTAAATCGTCTTTAGTATCGCTTCCGCTGCGTGTAACACTTTTATTTATTATTTTTTCCCTACACCTTTTTCATTTGAGTCTCATAAGCTTTTTCACACATTTTTTGCAGTTAAGAAATGCAATCATCAAAACATGCTTTTTAAGATTAGCATTTAGCGTGTCATTTAACAATCATCATGTCATGGAGATCATTATAGGTCATTCAAATTTTATCCTATGTATATATCTCCTAGTCCAAAAATGCATGTTTGAACATAAATATGACATGGATTGCAATACAAGCATTGATCACACTTATTGAATAGAAAATATATATACATAGTGTAACCAAGCTTACTCAAGCAACAAAAAGAGAGGCATAAGATATTTCAAATTTTTTGCAAGTGACAAGAATGCAAAATAGCTCTCTTTGCTCAAGTTCCCCATATGGGGTCAATTTTCCATACCTCTTCAAAGAAGGGTATGAGGTCCTATGGACCTACCAAGTCCTTTGGACTTAGTTGAACCTATTTGAGACTTGTTAGTCTCGTAGCAAGCGGGTTCATTCTTATTAATCCACTTAGGTGACACTAAGTCAATCCTAGTGGACAAAGGTTCTAGAGTACAAGATGAAAAAGGATTATGCACATGATTTTCTTCCTTTTTATGAAGCATCTTAGCTCTAGCCTTTTTCTTGTCAAACATGCTTTTAGCTCTACACATTTCAATGTAATGCAAGCAATTTGGTCTAATATGACCAATAATACCACAAAAATGACAAGTGGGAAAAAGGTTAGGAATCATACCATTCCCTTGAGCATGGATGGGTGCTTTCCCTTATCGTTGTGGTTGTCTTGGTTGTTGGATAGGATCTCTCCTCCTTTGTTGATAACCAAGACGAGGTTGCTTGCTTGTCTGAGCTTGCATGTCTGAACTCTTCCCATGTTGTTTTTGAGTTTGAGGGAAGATAAGGTGAGGAGCCCTTTGGGTGTGAGCTTGAGCTTGAGCTTGACCTTTTGGTGCCACAACCACTTGGGCACTTCTTGAACACTCTCCTAGGTCCATCTTCTTCCTAGGGTGTTGAGGAGGAGGGGACATATTGAAGTCCATCATGACCAAGGATGTCTTGCTTGTGGAGGAGGCATCCTTGTCATCAATGTAGCCAAGACCTCTCTTGTCACTTGGCTTTCTTCCTACTCCCAACATGTGGTCAAGCTTCTTGGTGCTTGAAGTCATTTTAGCCATTAAGACCTTAACTTCTTCAAGCTCTCTTTCTAGCTCTTCTTCTCTCCTCTTAGATAAGGCTAAGTCTTCTTTTAGCTTATCTTCATCCGCCATGGATCTTACCACTTCTTCACACAAGTGGTCTACTAGTGTTGAAAGCTCTAGATTCTCTTCTTTTAATCTTCTAATTTCTTCCTTGTTCCTCATCATTGAGCTCTCAACTTTGACTTTGTAGTCATTAAGATCCATACACTCCACATTTCCATTTGTGGAGTTAGATGACAAATATTCAACACTTGTGTCATCTCCTCTAATCTCCATTTCACCAATGGAGTCATCTCCTTCATCAAGATCATCAAATTTGTCTCTTGATGAGGAATGAGCCAAATCCCTATGAGTAGCTACGCCAACTACTTCTATATCTAGTTCTTCTTGGGGATTACAAGTAAGAGCAACTATGCCATCTTCTTCAACCTCTACACTCTTGGCTCCAAATTCTGTGTAGATGATGGCAAGTTCTTCATCACTTGAAGGATTTTCGTCATCTTCATATTTATCCCATAAGGTGGCCAACGCCTTCCCTTTTCTTCTATCCTTCAAGTTTCCACACTCCGGGGATAAATGCCCGAATCCTCCACATTCGTAGCACTGAATCCCCTCTCTTGAAGACACTCCTTGGTTTGGCTTGTCATTAAGTCCCATGTCTTCAATAGAGATACCCTCCTTCTTGTCATGCTTCGAAGTCTCCAAAGCAATTATCTTCTTCTTCTTAGGAGGTGAGGTGGTCAACTTCTTCTTAGGAGGTGAGGTGGTTAATTTCACAAATCTCCTAAATCTCTCTAGTAAGAGAGACATCTCCTCAACGGAGTTAATTTCTTCTCTCATGAAATCACTCATAGTGTTTGCGTTGAATGAATGCAAAAGAGAAGAATGCAAAATGTATGAAGAAATCAAACAAACATACAAAATGCAAAAACACACCAACAATGAGCAAAGGATCACCTAAGTATATCTAGGAACCCGCTCTGATACCAATTGAAACTAATTATAGCACGGTGTGTATAAAACTATCTAGAGGGGGGGTGAATAGATTTTACGCTTTTTACCCAATTTTCGTTTTTAGTCAAATTTACGAAAATGCCCCAAACTAGACAATATAATAATCAAGTGTAATATGGTGCGGAAATATAAACGACACTTGATTTTTACGTGGAAACCCTCACGGGAAAAACCACGGGCTGGTAAGTGCGCCACACTCGAACCTCGAATCCACTAATTGTGATAACGTATACAACCTAATCCAGGTTTGACGGCCTAATCCCGGCCAATATCCCGCTACCACTACCCGCAGGCCTGTAAAAGTGGACCTAGTCCAATTTGCTCATGTGACCACCTAATCCCGGTGTCCGACCTAATCCCGGTCTATCACACAAGACTTACAATCTCCTAAGAGATCAAACAACCCTATGTGAATATGCAATGATATCCAAATATTGCAATAAGAGCTAGGGTACTCTAAATGCTTACCTAGGATTATAAGATGACAATATAATCAATCCTAGATATCACATGTAGCTATATGACATGGCATATAACTTTAGCTAAGTAAAGGATAACCAATCCTAGATACAAAGCTATCACAAACAACACTCAATCAATACATCACAAATAATCTCTTTTCTTGTATTTAGCATATGATCTAAAACATACAAGTAATTTAAAAGAGATGGCTTGGTATTTAAAATACTAAAATAAGATGAAATTAATCAAAATCTTACCAAGCAAGTTGTGATGATGCAAACCCATACATGGATGCACTCTATATAGACATAGGAGATGCAATATGAAATTTGATGCAAAAAGGGTTTGATTTGAGTGGTTAAAGGTGAATTCTTGATTTGATTTTCTCTCAAAATCTAACTTTGAAGTTTAGGGTTCTTAAGAGTCAAGAACTTGTTCAGATAATGAGAAAGTGTGATATTTATAGACATCAAGAATAGGGCAAGTGAAAAGACAATTTTGCCCCTGAATCACACTATCGCGGTTGCTCTGTGGCTCGACTGCCGCGGTTGAAAAAACCGCGGCACTGAAACCGCGGCGGGCGTCACAGCACAAAGCTTGATTTTCAAGCGACTCAAAACATGACCAAACGACATCGAAACCTTTCATATAATATACCTTTGGAAAGGTATGGAAGTCTACTTTCTACTCCAATTAACAAAACATGATTTGGATAACTGTAGAAAAAGTTATGGTCATTTGAGTGACCAAAGGTCAGATTCGGATAACAGCTGTGATGCCCTGTTTTAGTGGTCACTTTGGAAATTTCAAAACCAATCCAAACGGTCATGAAATATTACGAATAATATACCGTTGGAAAGGTATGGGTGTCTAGTTTGTACAGAAATTTTCAAAACTCATTTTGAAGCTTTGTGTAAAAAGCTATGGTCACACGACCATGCAAAGGTCAGTTTTGAAAACACTTAAAACATTGAAATCCAATCTTTTGAAACTAGACACCTTACTCCAATCAACCCAACCAAACTAAAGCTACCACTTATCCAAGAGAAGAATGAGATCTTCTCAAGTGGTCAACCATCGCGCTAAGACAAGCACACCATCGTGCAAGCGCGGACGTTTCCGATCACACAAATGGAAACGAATTACACCACACTTAAGACTAATCATGAAGTGCAAGTGTGGGTATTGAATGCATCATAATGCCTATCATGTCATGGCATTTCATAGAACAAGATGCAATCAATTAAATGTAAGAAGAGATATTAAATAAATCAATAAAGCACAATGCACACAAAATATAAACACAACATTCAAGAATAAAAGTTATGCATGTTGTGTGTGTGTGCAACTATATCTCTTCAAGACAATGTAAGCACTAGATATATACCTTTGGTGCTTGTCCTTTTGAGGTCTTGGAAAGGGTCTTGATCTTCAACTAATCACCTAGACTACCCTTACAACCAAACCCCAACTTATGGTTTGACCACGAAATAAGCCAATCAATAAAAGGGAATCCTTACAATATTGTTGATCACTTCGATATCATGCTCTCCGAAAAGAAAAGTACAATCGGCAAATCAGAAATTCAATTTCTTGGAATGACCATCTCCAACGGACAATACCGTCCTAGTCCTCATTTAGCTGTCCGATTACTAGATTTCCCTGACTCTGATTTCAGTTTGAAACAAGTCCAACCATTTCTTGGCATAGTCCAACCATTTCTTGGCATAGTCAATTACTCAGAGATTTTATTCCTCATACCGGTCATTACACCTCAGTTCTCTTTTCTCTTCTTAAGAAGCATCCTCCTTCTTTGAGTTCCTGCCATACTGAGGCCGTAATCAAGCTAAAGAAAATTGCTCAATCTCCACCTGCCCTCACCATCCCGTCAACTGGACAGCTCATCCTCCAAACAGATGCCAACGATATTTTCTAGGGGGGCCATCCTCATAGAAGAACATGACGGACAAAAGAGATATTGTGGACATGCTAGTGGAAAATTCAAAGATGCTCAACAACATTGCCACACTATCTATAAAGAAATCCTTACTGTCAAATATGGAATCCAAAAATTTGATTTTCATCTCAGGATAAGGAACTTTATTGTTGAAATGGACAACTCATCTTTTCCAAAGATACTCGATTTTCGTAATAAGATTCCTCCTAATCTACTACTTTTAAGATTCAAGGATTGGTTCGCCAGATATGATTTCATTGTACACCACGTGAAGGGCCATCATAATATAATTGCTGATATGCTCTATAGACCTCCACTTACCTATCTCTTCACTCCTACAGGTCACTATCCTCTCATATTCATGGCATCCCCTGCAGGTCCCTCATCGTCCTCACCAGGCCTAACAGACTCCTCACAATTGTTATTTCCACCAGAACTCATGGCTACATTGCCACTTAACCATCAACCGACTCTGGACCAAATCCAGACCTTTGCCAAAACTCATCTTCTAGTGTAATTGACCCAAATTAAGAGTCAAGGTTGTCGTCACGACATTACCAACCCTTCCAGACCTTTCCTTAACAAATTCCTGGTGCCACCATTCTATTACTTTTCACCTCAGCTCTTATGGTTCCTCTGGTGTTTATCAGTTCTACATCATCATGCCATTGTCTTCCCACTTCAAGCTTTATATGGACACCTCCGTGATCCATCCCAACAGAATTCCCTGTTATGGATTTTTTTGCAATGGTTCACATCCCTAACAAATTGGAAGAAGGAACTCACCAAGCTTATGGGACAATATAACCTTTGGAAGCTTGACTACGAGTCAGCCTCCTATATTTCCTGCATTTGGATACTCCATAGGCCATACCGGTATAATCCCCACAAGAAACTTCTATGGACAGGAAACACCAACTATGAATGGTTCACCACTTATGATTATCAAAAATCATACCCCAATAATCTCCAGATATCACTACTCAATTTTCTCTGTGATGTCAATAATGTCTCCACTGACGAAATGTTCATCCTTCCAGACATCCCTCGAGACCCCTCCCAAAGCTGGAACCCTTTTTAAGATTCCTACATGATTGACTCTCAAGACCCCATGGATGTTACAGCCTGGCCCTACTCCATTTGTGGAGCCCATGATTCAGATGACGAAGATCATGCTTGCTGCAATCTCAACAGTCCATGATTCCTCCTTATCCACTCTCCGGACTATTTATGTATATTATTGATAAGTGTGTGTGTGCGCTTTAATAATTGTTGTGTGTCGACCATATCCAGAATGACTTATCTTTGTAATTATTGTTGTCTGCCACTGCCATGTAGCTCTTTTGGTTTGTTTCGCCTCTCTTCCCCTATATAAAGAAGAGGCCTGCCTTCGTAAAAATTAAGCAGAAATCAATAAAATTTCTTTTGTATTATATCTCTCATGTCTTTCTGAAAACTTCTTCTTCTTCCTTCGAAAGCCTGTCTATGAGATAAGTAATAGTCTGTAATAATCTCAGTATGCTCTGTGTTTGCCTCTAGTTGAGGATCCTGTACATCAGAAGAAGAGATTGGTCCTTTGGCTTAAGGTCCCTGTCTGTCTCTGGATGGTTGAAATGTTAGTACTAACACCCTCCATTTAGTGATTAACAACATAATTAAATAATCTTATTATTTAATTTATTTAATCACCATTATTCATCAATTAAATAATATCATTATTTAATTAATTCCCGAATAAATACGTGTCACTTTCATAACACAATTAATTGGACAATCCAACTAATCAACCATGACCCTTGTTACCTAAATCGATCGGGCTAGCAAGGGGACCTAATGGACCCACAGTATTTTGAGCTTCAATAATCCTTAGAAATAATTAATTAAACTCTTTAATTAATATTTCATGATTATTAACTTCGGTGTTATTCCACTAAAAACTCGAAGCTGTACTCTCTCAACTGTAGACGTTTTTACACAAACCAATAACTTTTGGTGTCCATCGATATAGCTATTACATATGGTATAATCCTCCACAAGTAGTTCATAATTAGAGCTGGGTCATAATGTCCGTTATACCCCTATAATTATATCTTTCCTTTAAGTACCATTGATTCTCTAATGAACAATAAATCCTACATTCCTTACGGAATTAGGAGAGCGCTCATATTGTTCAAGCCCTGAATCAACCCTTAAGTGAACTACCATCTACTTCTCGCAAGAAGGAGTGGATTCCACTATTGTGTACAAACCTTCCCAACCACAAGCCAAACCGCGATCCCAACATACGGAGCATATTGATTAGGAATGCAACTCCAACCTCACCCATGGTATATCAAAGACCATGATCTAACCTGAAGGAGTCGATAAGATACTTAGGATTAAGATCACCCACATATAGCCATCATTAGTTGATATATATGAATCTCATCGTTAAACGGATCTTAGTGAGAGATTCATATAGATCATGACCCAGTCCTATATGATCACATCATACAAGGTGCCTCCATTCTCATATCTCCATATGAATGATCCAGGATAGGATCACGGTACATTACGAAATAGACCGCAGCTGTAGATTAACCACAAATAAAGTACCCAGCTTTATTTGCTGTCTACGGACTCTTTAGATTACTCGTTTCAAACTGCATCTATCTGTATATGACACTCATATATTCAGTTTGAAATTACATCTGGCAATCTTGGATGTTATATGCACATGTTATATATATAAAGTATGACACAAAATGAATGAATATACTACTTCTTTTATTTATGTTCAAATCATATTTACAAATTACAAGCTTTAGGGTAAAAACCCCAACAATCTCCCACTTGCACTAAAGCATGTGAGTCATGTCTCGTAACCCTAGACCTTCTAGGTGACCTTCAAACACTTTAGCCGGTAAGGTCTTATTAAATGGATCAGCATGATTGTCTTGTGAGGCTATCTTGGTGACGATCACATCTCCTCTCTGCACTATCTCTCTAATGAGATGATACTTTCTCTCTATATGCTTACCTCTCTTGTGGCTTCTTGGTTCTTTAGAATTAGCCACAGCACCACTATTAACACAATAAAGTGTGATTGGCTTATTTAGATCTAGAACAACTTCCAGATTGCTCAAGAACTTGCGGAGCCAAACAGCCTCTTTAGCAGCTTCACAAGCGGCTACATATTCAGCTTCTATGGTGGAATCAGCAATACAAGATTGCTTAATACTCCTCCACACAATAGCTCCACCACCAAGGGTGAATACTGATCCAGACGTGGATTTCCTAGAATCCCTGTTTGACTGAAAATCAGAATCTGTATATCCTAACGGGATCAAATCCTGTCCAAAATACACTAGCATATAGTTTCTCGTTCTCCGAAGATACTTGAGAATAGTCTTGACTGCAACCCAATGATCCAATCCTAGGTTGGACTGGTATCTGCTGGCTACTCCCACAGCGAAGCAGATGTCTGGTCTTATGCATAACATAGCATACATGAGACTACCTACTGCTGACGCATAGGGAACATGTCTCATATCCTCAACTTCTTGAGGTGTCTTAGGACACTGTTCCTTAGATAAGTGAACTCCATATCTGGAAGGTAAATTACCCTTCTTGGAGTTCTGCATCGAAAATCGCACAAGAATCTTATCGATGTACGATGCTTGAGACAATGCTATGAGTTTGTTCTTACGATCCCTTATAAGTTGGATTCCTAGAACATAACTCGCCTCTCCCAAATCTTTCATTTAGAATTGGCTAGCCAGCCAGCCCTTTACTTCAGATAATACCCCTACATCATTCCCAATGAGTAGGACATCATCTACGTAAAGAACTAAGAAAACTACCTTCTTATCAATGATGCGCTTGTAGACACAAGGCTCATCAACATTTTGCTCGAAGCCATAGGTTTTGATCACATCATCAAACCTTATGTTCTAAGATCTAGATGCTTACTTAAGTCCATAAATCGATCTTTGCAACTTGCAAACTTTTTGCTCTTGATCTGGAGACACGAATCCCTCTGGTTGCATCATGTAGATGCTCTCTTCAAGATTGTCATTCAAGAATGCAGTCTTGACGTCCATTTACCAAATTTCGTAATCAAAATAGGTAGCAATGGATAAGAGAATCCGAATAGACTTAAACATGGCTACTGGCGAGAAGGTCTCTTCATAATCGACCCCCTCTTTCTAGGTATAACCCTAGGCCACTAGCCTTGCCTTGAATGTCTCTACCTTCTCGTCTACTCCTCTTTTTCTCTTGTAGATCCACTTACACCCTATGGGTTTCACCTCATCCGGTAAGTCTATAAGTTCCCAGACTGAGTTAGAGTACATAGACTCTATCTCAAGATTCATGGCTTTAAGCCATCCCTCTTTATCAAGATCTTCCATTGCATTCTTAAATGTCAATGGATCATCCATACTATCAGCAGAGACAACATCTTGTCCCTCACTTACACCCAAATAGCATTCAGGCTGTCTCACAACCTTAACACTACGCCTAGGTGGTAGTGTATCCTGAATAGGAATCATCTGACTCTCAGATGTTAATAGATCAACAACTCTTGTTGACTGAGTACTGGTCTCACCAGGCTCCAACTCATTTAATACAATTTTAGAACGAGGTTTATGGTCACTATCATACGGATATCTTATATAATTGTTCTAACAACTTAGAAATAGAAATTAAATTCCGTGTAAATTCAGGAATGAAAAATACATTGTCCAACAATATAAAATGATTATTACAAAAACGCAATCTAATTACGCCCACTGCTCGTGTCGACACGACATCCCCTGACCTCACACGCATAGAGAAGGCTCTCTCCTCAAGCTGTGTCCAAGAATCAATCCACTGCAAAGAAGAACAAACATGGTTAGTGGCCTCCGAATCAACTATCCAAGGTGAAGAATCATTTTCCACTAAACACGACTCAAGAACAAGTAAATCATATTTACCTTTCGTTTTCTTCTTTTTGGCTACCTCCTCTAGATACTGAGGACAGTTCCTCTTCCAGTGCCCGACCTTGTCGCCATGGAAACATTTTCCCGTGCTCTTGTCGATGGAGGCGCCTTTCTTTTTGCTCTGGGCTTTCTTAGGTTTGGGCTTACCCTTCGCCTTCCCAGTAGACCTCTTCCTCTTCTTATTATTGGAGGAAGATAGTTCGGCAACATTTGCCTCACCGATCTTGCCTTTGCTGTCTTTAGTCAAGGACTCAAAGGTAGAGAGCTCATTAAGCAACTATGTGAGACTGAACCTAAGCTTGTTCATCCCATAATTGCTCTTGAACTGATCGAAACTCTTTGGAAGAGTCGTCAATATGATGCTCACCTGACTGGGTTCATCAATGGCCCCGCCATTGATTTCTGCCGTGTTGAAGTAGGACATCATGTTTAGGACATGTTCCCGAACTGATGTACCCTCCTTCATACGAGCAAGCATAGCGGAACGAACAGCTTCGTGCCGCTTTTGCTTAGAGGGTTGCCCGAACATAGCCTACAATGACTCCATTATTTCGAATGTGGAAGTCATTGCTTCGTGCTTTGTGACAAGCACGTCTATCATACTAGCTAACAGATATGTTCGGGCCTTCTTATCAGATGAGACCCATTTCTCGTATGCCTCACGAACTCTTTGTGCGGCATGGGCAGTAGGCGCTGGAGGACATTCCTCCGTAAGCACAAACTTAAGGTCCTTGGTGACCAAAATTGCATTGATATTGTGTTTCCATTTAGTGTAGTTATCACTAGTTAATTTTTCATTGGCTATGATTTGTAAGAGTGCAGTTGACATGGCTGAAAAAACATAAATTAAGAATTCATTCAGTCATACATTCAAAACTTGTGCGAATGTTCGGCATAAAATTAAACATGATGCATGAAAATGTTTAATGAACAAGAACAACCCTAAAAAATGTTACTACGCCACGACAATCCAACATACCACAAGCAAGTGCCGCCTTAGGGTCAATTAAATTCTTGCATGTTGGATCGAGACACTCTCAATCAAATGTTATACCAGAATAACTCTTATTCCTTTAACATTCAACCATCGTTTATTTCAGTCAAGTTTATAATTAACCAATTTTAATTAAAACCTTGTGAGTGTAACCTATCATTTCATAAAAAAGGAAATCCACCTCTCATAGTGGTTGTCGCTTTCCTGGAAGCTAGCGCTAACGGCATAGATCCGAACCCCTTTAGATCCAGGTTCATCCGGTTGCGATTCTCCTCCCAAATACCGGATCTGGACGAGGGAAGACTCATTGCCACCTTGTGGGAGGGAGAGACCAGTAGGTTTGCCTGTCGATC
Source organism: Acer saccharum (assembly GCA_030490815.1). Classification (NCBI taxonomy): domain Eukaryota; kingdom Viridiplantae; phylum Streptophyta; class Magnoliopsida; order Sapindales; family Sapindaceae; genus Acer; species Acer saccharum. Next base: position 44,314,791 of record CM059869.1, read on the forward strand.
CATCCTGATTAACTTACGCTATTTCTGAATAGAGAGAGGACTTAGATCGGAGAAGAGCAGCTCTTTTCTTTTTAACAGAAAGTAGTGATGAATGGGACGGAAGCTGGAGCTTATGTATTGGAGCAGAGGTGGCAGTTCAGACAGCAACAGGAGCCGGACCAGCAACTAGGGTTGTTCACAGAGCAGCTTCCATTATACTTATAACTTCTCGTGTTATTGGGAACCGGATATCGAGAGGGAAAACCCGAGCCACCATCGGATCATCCATACGTTGTTGTTGGAGCAGCCAACGGATATCTATAATGTTAAGCTGGCTTACCAACCAGGACTGAGAGTTGGCATCAAGAATGAGTGAAGAGATAAGCTATACCTGCTATTGGATAATAAACCACTTCTACCTCTGTTGCCATCATTCACTCATCCGGTGAGGAGAGATCAGAATCCGGAGAAAGAAAAGAAAAGAAGTCATAATTTGGCCTATCTTGATGAAAGGAGGCAACCGCCGACTAAGATCGACTCACGGACCAAGATCCATATAAAAGAGTACCCCGAGGCATAGGTATGTGGAAAATGACTGCCGTACAACGAGTTCATGAGTGTCTTGTACACAAATACCATAGGTTCATTACCCTCTTTCTTAGCAAGCATTCTATTATTGTAGAGGGTTGACACAAAGTCGATTGAAACGGATTTGAAATCTATAAATGTGCCGACGGATATCGGGCAGATGCCGCCCGGGCAGGATAATGAATTCTTCCCCGATTACTTAATACAGAGGGATTACTTTGGTTTTCATTCCATTCCTTAAACGCGGATCAGTTGTTTCAAATTAGAATCAATCTTGAAATGGAAACTGGGGCGGGCTTACGCCTATTAATGCCTACGGGGAGATACATGCTAACTATGGGTAGGAAGCGGGAACCCTTATGTAAATAACTTTGGGGGGTTACAGATCTCTTATACTACCATCGATCGACAGAGCGGAACGACCAAAAAAGAAGTGAAGTTAGAAAGCCGTATGATAAGTGGTAACTATCTTGTACGGTTCGGGGGTAATCGGCGTACTCCGATCAGTGGGGGGGAATCTTTGGCTCTATCGAACATACAGGGAATTGGAGGTAGCATTCCACCGATGTTAAGCCATGGACTGGCTACCTTTGAAAATAACCGGTAGGCGAGAGTCTTTTTGTCCTTCGTAACTTATTACAACCTTGGGAAAGAGAACTCCTCAAATCACAAACCTATGAACTGAACGATGTTACCGCAATGGGCTAGTTCCTGCGAATGCAAAGTGTTACTACTTGAAGAGGAAGGCCTTACCAAAACCAAGAACCAACGGGAATCAGTATGCAAGGCAGGTGAAGGCAAGCTAGTTCCTTGTAAGCGAAGTGATAAAGAGATAAGCAACTATGAGAAGGGGCTTGCCAGCTAGAAAGAAAACCAACTGATGACGGCTGGAACTATCACTATTTAGTCAGTAAGCGGGGCTACAAGGCTCTTTCTCACTCCGGAGGTATCAATGTGCCCATTCCTATGCCTGAGGGAAGGATAAAATATGGATGGGTGCATGATCGTTGCTTAAAACCCGGTTTCCTTGTTATCATGTATGTAGGGAAAAATACGTGCACGCAGCGGAAGCGAGACTAAAATAGAGTTTAGTATAGTTTAAAATTTTTCCATAATTTGAACCTTAACCCTCTAATTAATTAACCCTCTAATTAATTAACATATAATACTAAAGATATCATACCTTTGTCGCGTTATCCGATTGACATTGCGTCGATAGTAATCCGTAAGATCTTCCAATCCAATCACGAACGTGAATCACCTAGGAGTGTGGTCTCCCTTCTCTTTAAATTGTGTACCTGAGGATGGATTAACAAAACTTTTTCTTTTTCGTTAGTCACAACAAGTTCCAAGAGACAACAAAGAATGTTCTGGTCACTTTTGAATTCACAATCTTTAGATCGAAACTCGCGTGAACCTTATTCAAAATTGTGCACAAAACCTTTTGATGTAAAAGTAACTAGTGCACTATCGAAATAAGAATAAACTTTTCTCTCTATTCCTCTTGGCCGAAAGTCACACTAGTCTAAGAGTTGGATTCTATTTTTCTCTAGCAAAAGAAAAAACTCTCAAATCCAAGACATTAGGGTTAGCCAAATTCTTATTGCCCTCAAATATATATATTCCCACAAAGTTCTTATTGCTCTCAAATATATATATCATGCAATGACCGTGCACAATATATTATATATATCTAGTGCAATATATTATATATATCTGATGCACAATATCATATATATATCTAGCACAATATCTTATATATATCTAGTGCAATTACCGTGCACCATATTATATATATATATTACAGTAATCTTGCACAATATTATATATATATATATATATATTGCGGCCTTGCTAAATATATAATATATATCTAGTGCGAAATCTTTGCACAATATATTATATATTGTGGCTGAAATCCTTTTTTACCATATAGGATTTGTGTCTTTTGACTTAAATCCTAACCCTAGGTAGATTTCCTTAGAATTCCAAACCCTAATCCAACTCTTTAGTGTTTTTGAAAGTAATATTGCACGGTGTGTATAAAACTATCTAGAGGGGGGTGAATAGATTTTAAATGATTTTACCCAATTTTCGCATACAAGTCAATTTTACGAAAATGCCCCTACTAGTCACAATAGTATAGCAAGTGTAATATGGTGCGGAATGTAAATAACACTTGATATTTACGTGGAAACCCTCACGGGAAAAACCACGGGCTGTTATGTGCGCCACACACGAACCTCGAATCCACTAATTGAGATGATTACAACCTAATCCCGGTTTAATGATCTAATCCCGATCAATAATCATCACAACTACCTAATCCCGGTATAAGTGGACCTAGTCCAATTGCTTGTGAATTAAGTAACCTAATCCCGGTCACAACACAAGACTTAATTCTCTAAGAAGAGATAATACAACCTAAGTGAATATTATGAAATATCCAAAAATGCAATTAGAGCTAGGTTACTCTATATGCTTATCTAGGATAATGATTTTGCAATAAATTCAATCCTAGATATTAAAAGCTAGATGACATGTCAAATAGCTTAGCTCAACATAGATTATGAAAACCTAGATAGCTATCAAAATACAACACTCAATCATGTCAACACAACAATCTCTATTTTGTATCTAGAATATAATCTAAGAAGATACAAATAATATAAGAGATGTCAATGATAAATAAAACACTAATTATATATGATAATAGTGAAGAACTTACCAAAGAATATGTGTTGACCAAAACCCATGCAAGCAAGCATCCTAACTATGCTAGAAAATGCTAGATGATATTTTGATGCATATGAGAATGGTTTTTTGAGTGATAAAAATGTGTTCTTGATTTGATTTTCTCTCAAATGTCTTTCTTTGAAGTTTAGGGTTCTTAGAGTTAAAGAACATTAATTCAGAAAATGAGAAAGTGTGATATTTATAGGCATCAAGAACAGGGCATGTGAAAAGACAAGTTTGCCCTTGAAACGCACCGTTCGGCGGTTTCAATCGGCGGCCAGGCCGCCGTTATTGACCGCCGAATTTGTCCCGAGAGAAACAGGGGAAAAATGGCGGTTCCATTCGGCGGTTTCGTGACCGCCGTTTCAACCGCCGAAATAAACCCGAGAATAAAATCAATCAGGTCTGAAACGGCGGTTCAGATCGGCGGCCACCCAACCGCCGAATTCAAACGGCGGTTTCATTCATCGGCCAGGCCGCCGATCATGACCGCCGATCACCAACAGAGGTGAAAACCAATGGAGATGCTAAGAGCATCTCCATAGGCGGTCTTCGCGCAAAACCAAGCACATTCTAGTGCGTGCGCGGACGTTTCCGAACACTATCGGGAAACGAATTACAAGACACAAATACACACAACAAGATACAACATCAAAGTGCTAGTGTGTAAAGTGACATGTGAAGAGAATGAACACATGAACAAGTATGCTAAGTGTGTGTGTGCTAACTAAATCTCTTCAAAGAAAACCAAGAACTAGAAAATATACCTTTGGCGTGCTTGTCCCTTGAGGTCTTGGAAGGGCCTTCGAGCTTGAAGATCAATCACCTAAACTACCCTTACACAAACAACCCCAACGTGTGATTTGTTCACGAAATAAGCCAATAAATGTATGGGAATCCTTACAGTTTTTGTGACTATATTAAAGACTTCCTAATTTGACTAGATAAATAAATCCCTTATTTATCTACTTACCAAATAAAGTCTTTTATATTTATTATACTATCACAATAGTATACTACTAAGAAACATATTTCCTAGTCAGAAATTTTTTTTGATTTTTAATTAAATAATTAATTAATCAATTAATTAATTTCCATTTAATCAAATAATAAAAATAAAACAATATAATATCATATATATATCTCGGCCATGTGCCATATATATTAATATATCTATATATTGTTTTTCTATTTTATTAAATCCATTGGACCTTAATAAAAGATCCACATGTGAACTAGGCCCATTCTTACTAAAAGAAACAAGTCCACATGTCTTAATACAATTCTAGATGGACCCATAAATTAGTCCGGTAGAATATATCAAGTGATTCATGCAAGTCTGTGTGGATTGGGGATCTTGGCGGGCCTATCTAAATTTAAGCTCCAATAGACATAACCCAATCATAACCAACAAATGATTCACTTAGGTTCAATCTATTAATTTTAGTTCATTCCACTAAAGAACTAAAATTGCACTCTTAAATAAAGATGGAATAAGTAAATGATTCTCATTCATACCCTAGACAATCTTATAGGAGATAGGGAATCCTCGTGAAGAATATCAGTAATCGCTAAGAGCTTATAGACCGCCTATAGCTCTCCAAGTTACCATATTTACTCATATGACCACACTTTGAACTTGGATATATATTATGACTTGTCCAGAAGTCATCTTTCAATAGTCACTATTGAAAACTCAACGTTAAGATTTAATATCCAAAACCTCAAAACATCCATATGATGATATTCTACTCACATTTAATAAATGGAGCCACGATGTCCATATCTATAAATGAAGTCCTCTATCGATTAACAAATGAATATCACCAAACTATCGAGGATAAACTATGCTATATAATCGTATTCATTGATAACTCAAATGATACCACTTGCAACCATAAGTCCATCATTTATCTCAGGATTAAGATAGACTCTCTGATTGTCCTGATAATGAAAAGACTATTATCTATTGACGGTTCTAGATAAAGTATTTCATTGTGATCCAGTTCAATGCACCCAGTGCACTAGATTCTTTTACTCGAAGACCCTCCGATGATTTTAGACTCATCATAACACATTTGATCCCACTCAAATGCTGGTAAAAGAATTCTACAACTTTAATAAGATAAAGGTGCCCAACCTTTAACTTAAGTTGTGAACATTATTCAAGACTAACTAAAGAATTGTGTCTACCTCATACATATCCAGATGTACGAACAATTCTTCTTTTCTCATAGTCTTTTGACCTTATGATTATTTACTTTTGACAATTATAATATTCAATCTATAAATGCTATAAGATTTGTTTAAATCAAAAATCACTTTATTAATATGAAAAGATTGTCAAAAACAATATTACACTCTTGCTATTGAACATACTCCTAACAATGTACTCGTACCCCGACCCTTAAGTTTGAAAAGCTGTTTCCTCGCGACCGTAGAATCAATATTTGAGCTTGATCCAGTCGAAGAGGCGGTAGAGGGGGCAGCTAGAGTAGAAATATCATATAATATGCCTACGCTTGTTGCTAAAAAACGTAGTATTAGCGAGCCCCACCTTTAGTCGTCTAGAGCTTAACTCGAGAATTGCCGCCTTAGGGTCGGTCAATCCCGAAATCCCTTCAGAAATCCTATCCGTTAGGAAGTCAACATTGGTATTGATTCTTATGGAAACCCTCCTTAGGGAGGATGAAAGCAAAGCCGTCACGAGGCCCCACTTGAATCTCACGATGTTGAACTAATGATGGAGACCGTGGGATATAATGTCATATATCCCTCTCCCACTCACTATTTTATAATAAGGGTTTTCTATAGTAGTTAATGCACCTAGATATTTACAAAATTAAACGGCTAACTTCAATCTAGTTGTCTAGCGCATTAACCTTTGTTTATTAGAATCTAATTCTAATTAACTAATAAATTATTATGATTTTTAACTCTTAAAAAAAAAAAAATTCTATTAGTAATAATTATAATCTATGTAAACAATATACTAAGGCTAGAATTATTCAACATGTGTTACCAAGTTTTAACTACTAAAACCAAACACATTATTAGGCCCATTAATAAGGGATTTAATCGAATTAATCTAATATTATTAAAAAGGCCCTATAAGTCAAACTAATTTAACTCTTAAAAAAAATTTAATAATTAATGAGAATTTACCAAGTTTTAACTATTAAAACTAATCTCATTAATCTGTAGCCATTTATGTGTATTGCCCATTTTAATCCCATTAAAACTAAGAGGAAATGGGGCAAAATAGCACTTATAAAACTTGGACTTGTGCAACTATCACCACATTTGAAATTTCCCTTAACGTAGTAGTGAAATATACCTAGAGGGGGGGTGAATAGGTATAGGCTCCAAATTCTTCCAATTAAAAATAATGCGGAAAATTACAAGGCAAATGCACACTTGATAAGATTTAGCAAATGAATTGATTTCACTAAGACAAGAGTTAATCAATTTACAAGATGTGCAAACAATGTAATATATGGAAGATAAAAGAAAGTAAAGCAAAATTGAACACAATGATTTTAACGTGGTAAAACCTCAATGAGGAAACATCCACGGGTTGATACCACAACCACCGGCGAAGCAATCCACTATGTGAAAAAGGACTTACACACTCAAGCTATCACTCATGATATCCGCTCAAGCTATCAACTCCTAATCTACCCTCGGGCTAGTGAATCACCAAGCCTACTTCCTATCCGAGATGTGTCCTACACCTCTAGAAAGCAACTTCCTATCCAAGACGCTCACGTCTCTAGGAAGATTTCTCGCTTGCCTATCCGGATCCTCCCGACCCTAGACAAGACTTCCTTGCTTGATTATCCGAGTCCTCCCGACTCTAATCAAGGCTCCCTTGCTCTATCCACAAAGCTTCACTCACTTTGCTAGAGACTTCAACCTAATGCAAGGCTATGATCTAAAGTGATGCAAATGATGCAAGCACAATCAAATTAAGCTAGATGATCAATCAAGCAAAATGTACATGTTCAATGATAGTCTAGAATATGATTTCAACACACAATCACAAAAGTTATCTAGAAATCAAGACATGCAAATCAATAAGAACAAAGGTATCAATATTCAATTTAGCACACTAAAAACCTAGTTCTTAGATCATGAAATAAAGCATAGAAAATAACATGAAGCACATCACTCATATATTTTCTAGAATCAATTTCATGATAGTTCAAGTTTAGCACATAAATGTTCAAGACTAATTACAAAGCTAAAACTCAATTAACAAATGATCAAATAACCCTAGCATGTGATCTAACATACTTCTTAACAAATTTCATCAATCAAATGGGAAGAATCAATAGATGATCAAAAATGAAATTGAAAAAGAAGAAGTTGAAAATCAAGTACTGACCACGGACTGGAAATGGACCAGCTGAGAAAAATGCCGAAGTCAACTGCCTCTGGAAATGCTTGGGGTTTGTAGCTCTCTTCGAGACCAACAATTTTGGTTTTTGAATCGAATGATTTCGAGTTCGTATGAGAGAGATATGATCAAAACAAGTAAACGAAAATTGTTGAAAAACTGATGCGGGATTTCAAGTGTTCTTCAAAAAAATTGCATAAGTGTGGAGGGAAGGAGGTTTGATTAAAAGGAGGGAAAAGGAGAAGATTTCCGAGCAAATCACGTGCTGCCACATCAGCACCCCATGGGGGGCGCGTGGGGCCCACGGGAGCAGAAGTCTCCCTTTCCCGTGGGGCCCACGGCCTCCCACACGGGCTGGCCAAGTGGCCACACGTGATTTGCACACCTCTCGCGCGCTCCCTCGGTTCGTTGCCCCATATCTTGAGCATCCGACCTCCGATTTCGAATCCGTTTTTGGATTACGAACCGTGACTCCCTCACACATGACTATGACTACTCAACTTTGAAAAATGGTTGAGAAATCATCTCGGAATCCGATGATGAAATCAACACCACAAATGAGAACGAAAAGTATAGTCAACTTGTTTGGACTCGAAACCTTATGTATGAGTAACCGAAATGACCGGAACTCGATAAGGCATTAAATAAGAACATGTTCAAGTCCTAAACACAAAATACGAAAACAAATAAACACATATTCACACAAACATGCCATATCAAAGAGATAGTCACAAAGCATGCAATTTCACAATGTTTGTCAATACAAGATCAATGCATGAGCATGCTATGAAGTGTGTGAATGTGTTATACCAAATGTTTGAACCACGATGCAGGGACACACATGTATGAATTGTGTGTGTGTGCGCTAACGCCTTGCAAGAGGGTGGAAGTCAAGTTTTACCTTTGACGATTTTCACCTCTTGAAGACGACTTTTGCACTAGACGTTGCTCTTCACTCTTTGAGCTTCCTTTCTTCAAATAATGTCCTAAGCAACAACTAATACAATCATAGAGTGTTTTGCAATGGAATCAAGCCAATACAAATAGTGAACCTTACAACATTAATAAGTCTAGTTTTAATAGCACTAAAAAAGGAATTCAGACCAAAATGCCCCCAATTTTACTGTTGTCCACTTTTATTACTTTTGTCCACTATTTATTTTCATTTTCAATTTTCGTTTTCCCTCACTTTGGCAAACAGTGAACTCCTTTCTTCCAAGACACAGAGCATTCTTCCATCTTCACTTTTCAAGCACCATTCTTGACCAAAGTCGACTCAGGTTTCAGCTCAATCTTCCATTTTCGGTTTTCAACCAAAGTCGTTTCAGCTCAATCCTCCATTCTTGAAGAGTAATTTCAGCTGAACCATGTTTCAGTTTTCAGCTCAATCTTCCATTCTTCAAGAGTAATTTCGTGCAGTAATTTCAGATTTAGACAACGTAATTGGATTTTTGGAAGGTAAATTTGAAGAAACCCGTTCATTTGTTAGACAATTTTTTCAGTTTTGGTCTTCAAGGTTGCACTTTGAATTTGTTAGATGTTTATGTTGAACTAATGCAATTTCTCCATATTTAATTTCAGATCTTGACAAGCTATTTGGATTATTGGAAGAGTTGATAAGGTACATTTCCTCCATAAAGTATGGGATTAACTCGTGAATGACATTTTTTTTAGTTCTGGTTTGGAAACTTGCACTTTCAATTTGTTAGATGTTGATGCTGAACTGAAACTAATTCTCCATTTCGATCTGATTTGCTGGAATAGTGTATGTTTTTTGAGACTTATTTTATGTTTTTGAGACTTAACGTTGTTATTTTCGGGACATATTTTTATGCTATAATCGAGACTTATAATGTTGGATACCTATGTATATATTATCGAGACTTATTTATATATTATCGAGACTTGTTTATACCTTTTTCGAGACTTATTTTTATCTATTTCGAGATTTAAATGGAAAAATTTGAGACTTACTGGGATGAATTAGTTTGACAGTAATTTTTTGACTAGTTTTCATATGGTTTTTTGATAGTGTTATTTTTTTCCAGGACGATGGATCGTGTTAGAATATTGATATCATATAATGGACGATGGAATGAACTACCCGATGGAAGCCAGAGATATGTCGGCGCCGTTAATAAAGGTTATATGTCCGGAAGAATTTGACATATGAAGAACTGTTGGGGGTTGTAAAGGCCATTGTGAAATATGATCCGAATAGGTATGAAATTGACATACAATCAATATTCGTTGGTCCAGACAGTACATGTCGCACTATGATAGCGGATGATGATGACGTTCAGTTTCTACTAGGGGAAGAGAAGGTAATTCCGAAAGTGTGTGTTACACTTGTTGAAAGAAGATGTGAGGAACATGTCATAGGTGATGACATTGAAATGAATTAAAATCCCATAGAAACACGGCAATCTGATAATGTTGTCCATGATTCTTACGAGGCAGTTGACCATGATGGACCTCATACCGTACCTTGTGTTGATTGTCAGTTGGAATAGCCGTTAGATGACCGTTTTGACATTGGTGATGGTCCTGAACAACATCATACATCAGGAAGATGTGTGGAAGGAGAGTTCATTTCTAGTTCGAACAATACAACAACGTGGGTTATTCCTGGATCAGAGTCATTTTCGTTTGGCGACATGAGCACCATGGGTCCAAGAACACCTAACAGTCTAATTTACAAGGGACAATTTTTCCCAAGGAAGAAGGATTTAAAACGGTTAGTAGGCATGCATGCATTGAGAGAGAATTATGAATGGAAGGTGAAACGGTCGAACAAATCCGTTTTACATTTGGTTTGTAAACATGAAAATTGTAACTGGAAATTAAGAGCAGTTAGGTTGTCTGAGGGGACATACTTTCACGTACGAAGTTTTGAAAACAAGCACACCTATCCATTGGAACAAATTCACCTGCGCCACCGGCAAGCTAGTGCAATCATCATTGGTGAAATTGTAGCTCCTAGACTTCAAGACCACGATGAACGTATCATGTGTCCTAGAGACATAATTGTAGATATGAAGTCTATGTATGGCATCCAATTATTGTACAGTAAGGCACACACAGCCTTGCAGTATGCATTTGAATTGACATATGGAACACATGAAGAGTCATTCCAGTTGCTTCCATCGTTTGCTCATGTTCTAGAAGAACAAAATAATGGCACAATCATGGATATATAATGCACGGATGAAAATCAGTTTTTGTACTTTTTCATGTCGTTTGGAGCTTCAATTAGAGGTTTCCGCTGATGTATGCGTCCTGTTATTGCTGTTGATGGTACACATTTAAAGGGGAGATACCTGGGTACAATGTTTGTGGCCACAGCACAAGACGGAAATGAACAAACATATCCTATAGCATTTGGATATGGGGATTCGGAAAATAATAGTTCATGGGAGTGGTTTCTACAGACATTAAAGGATGCACTTGGCCACATTGATGATTTGGTTTTTGTATCCGATCGTCATGCAAGCATTGAAGTTGGGATACAAAATGTCTTCCCAAATGCAACCCATGTATTTTGTATTTGGCACATTTCCGAGAATATAAGGAAAAGGTTCCACAGAAAGGATGTTGCAGACATATTTCAACAGGCTGCTAGAGCATACAGGCAACTGGATTATGAACGGGAGATGGAAGAGTTAAAGAAGCTGCATAAGAACGCATATGAATATGTTATGGAAATCGGACCTCAGAAATGGTCACGTGTCTATTGTCCACAGAGGAGATTTTCCATGATGACAAGCAATGTTGCTGAATGTCTTAATTCATGCTTAAGATTTGCTCGTAAATTACCAGTGATGACATTGGCGGAGTTCATTAGGAACATGCTCCAAAAATGGTTTTATAATCGTCACCAAAACGCGTTAAACATGCGTTCTCAACTCACCGACGCTGCACATGAGGAGATTGCAGAGCGAATAGCTGAATGTAATCATATGACTGCGACTCATGTTGATTGGAACATATTTCTAGTGAAGCTACGAGGACACCAATGGACAGTTAACTTGTTGGAAAAGACATGCACATGCAAGGTTTTCGATCTTAATCAACTACCTTGTGCTCATGCACTTGCAGCTGCTAGGTATATATTTATTTATTTTTATTTTTTTGTTCTGCTCTTCAATAACAATTATTCTATGATTGCAATTATGGTGAATGTTATTTGTTGTTAAATTCACAAGGAGCGAAACTTGGATTACACTTCCTTATGTGCGGATTACTACAAAAAGGAAGTCTTTGCCGATGCATATTCTATACCTATCATGTCGGTGGGTCATCCAAATACTTGGGTAGTTCCAGAAGACATCAGAGATCGGGTCGTGTTACCGCCTGATATTCATACATAATCTGGTCGGCCCCGAAGAACTCGATTTGCCTCCACCTCCGAGAGGCCTAGTAAACAAAAATGTAAAAAATACGGAACACATGGTCACAATTCACGATGGTGTACGAATCCGGGCCCCAGTTCCAGCAGTACCATTCCAGATGCATACCGTCGGAAATGTAGTTTGTGCCATAAAGTCGGGCACAACAAAAAAACTTGCCCAAAGAAGGACGAAATCCTTGGATGACTCTAATGAATTTATTTTACTTTATCTCACTTTCTGGATGACTGTAATGCTTCCATTGTCATTAAGCGTACTTTCTAGATGATATGTATGGACATCCACTTTATTATTTGTAAAAGCTAAATGACATTTCTTGGTTTGTAATTTGCATGTGGATGGTTAGTAGATGTTATGTTGCATTATAAAATTCATTATTGTAGGTGTAAAGATTTGTAATACAAAATATCATTTGTACCCAGTATGTCTCAAAATAACCAAATAAGTCCCGAATATATTGTAATAAGTCTCGAAAGTACCTATTAAGTCTCGGAATAATTGTAATAAGTCTCGAATAATCTGAATAAGTCTCGAATATTGGATATCAAGTCCCGAATATAATAAATTCGAGACTGACTTACAACAAAACCATCCATAAAATAAATAAATAAACCCCTTTCCATTGATAATGGACCATTCAATTCTATTCATTCAAAAATATTCATTATAAACACAGTCAATCTATAGATGTCTATGTCAATTCTATCCAACATAACCATTCAAAAGTAATCTACATAATTGATTAACATCCGTCCGTAACCAAAAAATCCAACCGTTGTTAATAAACATGATAAATACATTCATACATCCGTCCGTAATAAACAAAATATCTATCCATTGTAATCGCATTCACTAAACCGAAACAATGGAGTTTGAAAAAACTTCCACAGCCATTTTCAGTCGCATATGAGGCATTTGCTCATCAGTCCAATTCAACTTCTTTCTCTTTGCCACAGTATGCTCAATCAATGCTAATGTGAGTGCTCCACAATTGCCACTGTAAAAACTTTTACAAGAAGTTAATTTCCTTATAAATAGAATAAAGATTTCAAATCTATGTAAACATTATAGTTGTGTTACTTACCCAGTTTGTTGTTGGGAAAAGTTATGTGGTGGTACTAACTCCATATGATATGGGTCCGGATTCATATTTGTGCCCTTCCGTTTCTTTTTGTAAAAACAAATTTGATTAAGCATTGAAGGCAGAAACCACCGTAAACAAGCAAGTTGTTGATTGCGGACTTGGTACTCAACTGGCTGCCCCACTGGATCATATAGACGGATGGATCGCAGTGTTAGTCCCACTTTAGCCATTAACCAATGACCGCCTCCAACATTCACCGGAATTAATAGCTGGATCAAATACAAACGAAAGAGGATGAATAATAATATCAGGTGGTAAATGTAAAAAGAATAAATGAATACCTTTTTCCAATTTCCATTTAAGAATAATTGAATTCCATTTGTATCATAACATACCGTATCGACCTCGTTCCACGGACGACAGCCGCCAACGTTTTTCCCTCTCGCCCATGCAATTTGTTTGGCGGTCCACTTGTAAGACAACACTGGCCATTCTTCAGAAGGTTTGTCAGTTGTTCCAGCAGGCATCATTTCCTCACACCAATTTACCATGTTAGTCTGTCATTTAAGCATGCACATAGTTATAAAAAATAAATAAATAAATAAATAAATTAAAGTATTAGAAATACCAATTACTTACATAGAAATATGGATCTATGATGTTGACATTCTGCTGATATACGTCAGGAAACATGCGCTGACGCTTCCTTACTATCTTCAAATAGGCGTCCAAATGCTGTACAAAATATGGACATATACGACAATTAAACGAAACTACACATAATTGTTAGATAATGTGGTCTTCACAATTTCAATCATGAAGAACTTGTATAATTCATACCGTGTCTTCCAAAATACTGTTGTTGGACTCAAATTGAACGAACCAAGGGACATCAACTATGAGTTGTATGTCTACATCGCGTCTGGCAAAAAAATTGAAACGGTTAGAAAATGCATAAATAATTCATACGTATATGTAAAAAACTTGTAACTTATAATTACCTCCCATTTGGTTCCTCCTTAAATGCTACGTAATCCGCTAACACTTCCGCATCAACCTTTTCATCTGGCTTGAATTTATGTGATGCCGACTTAGCTCTCTTAGGCTTACATGGGTCAGTATATGGAGTAGTCTGCTGCCAGCCCCGTTTCCGCAAGCGTACTGGTCTACAATTCACTGGAGGATCTTGGACCTGACAATTCACAGAAACAATTAAGTCTTAAATATAAATAAATAAGTCTCGAATATAAATAAATAAGTCTCGAATATACTTAAATAAGTCCCGACTATTCCTTAATAAGTCTCAAAAAGTATGATATAAGCCCCAAAACATACAAGCATATATATAAATAAATAAGTCTTGAATATAAATAAGGGGGGTTTTCCAATATAGCCACCGTTAAGATGCCAAAACCACATATAGCCACTAGTTTTTAAAAAACCAAATATAACCAATATGATCATGGATCAACCAATATGATCATGGATCATGGATCATGGATTGTGTGGTGGAAGTTAGTGGGGGGTTTGACAGTTATACCCCTGGAGAGTGGAGACGACTTTATTGTATTTAAATACCTGATCTTACAATTTTACCCCTATTCGAATTCTTCTGATCTGACATCTAATTGTTCTACTAAAAGACAAAATTACCCTTGTTATAGAATCTCGGTTCAAAAGACAAAACGGAAACGGAAAGGCACCAGTAACAAAAGCTTCAAAAGTGAGAAAGCCACACTGAAGAACGACGACCGCAGGCCGCAAGGGAGGGAAAACGGGAAACGGAAAAGCCTTGGAAAGGGAAACGGGAAAGCCACAGTGTGTGGATACTCAGAAAAGAACGACGACCGCAGGTGACCACTAAATACCCTGACGACCACCGTGTGTGGATACGAGGTAGGATCGGATTAGGTGTGTTCTTAATCGGCACGATCCCTAATAATTTCCTTTGATTTGATATCCTCTATCCCTTCATCGGCACGATCCCTAATTACATTTGATTTGATATTAGGGTTTGTTTGGAAATCTGAAATTACTTGAAATCTGGATTTAATCTTGAATTAATTCCCCCTTCCCGATTTGGGTCTTGATTTTTACCATGATTTTCCCATCAATCGTTTAGGACCCAAGACCGGTCTCCATGATTTCGATGGTTCACCAAAAAAAAAAAACCCTTTACATGAAGCTTTCCGTGATGTTGCCATATCCCCTTAGACTTTACATGAAGCTTTCCATGATCTTGATTTCCATGATGTTGCCAAACAAGATGCCATGTCCAAGATTAAAGTTCCATGATACATTCATGATTCTTGACATTCCATGACGTTTCCATGACATTTTATGATGTTAATATGATTTTTCATGACGTTGCCATGACATTAAATGATTTCATGTCCAAGATTAACGTTCCATGACATTTTATGATGTTAATATGATTTTTCATGACGTTGCCATGACATTAAATGATTTCATGTCCAAGATTAACGTTCCATGAAGCACTCATGAATCTGGACATGGCATTTATGATGTTGCCAAACAAGATGCCATGGTCCAAGATTAAAGTTCCAAGATACATTCATGATTCTTGACATTCCATGACGTTTCCATGACATTTTATGATGTTAATATGATTTTTCATGACGTTGCCATGACATTAAATGATTTCATGTCCAAGATTAACGTTCCATGAAGCACTCATGAATCTGGACATGGCATTTTTCATGACGTTTCCATGACATTCAATTCATTTTTCATGACGTTTCCATGACATTCAATGATGTTTACATGACCTTCCATGACGTTGCAATACTTTCCATGATGATGCCATGACTTTCTTTACTTATGCCATGACGAAGGCTAACATTCCATGATGCTTTCGATTCCATGATATGTTTATATGACTTTACATGACCTTCCATGACGTTGCAATACTTTCCATGATGTTAACATGACTTTGTTTCCATGATGCCATAACGAAGGCTAACATTCCATGATGCTTTCGATTCCATGATGTTTATATGACTTTCCATGATGCCATCACAATCATCTCCCATGGCTTTCAATTACTTTTCATTACCTTTTCATGTTAGCCTCTTATAATTCTGTTTTTCTATGCTTTCATGAAGTGCCTATGGTTTTTACACGAATTGGCTATGATTTTTACACGAATTGTGTATAGTTTTTACACGAATTACGTATAGTTTTTACACGAATTACGTATGGTTTTTACACGACCTGGCATTATTTCATATATATTCCCCCTATTATTTTCAGATGGCTTTGGACCCAAACGCGAGAACCTTCTTATATCCGGATCATGAGAGATGGATCAATGCAAGGATAAACTCGAGAGGTCGGCAGCACTGTAACATTATTGTTGACATTGGCAACGTATTAGGCAGATTAAACGTTTTAGAGCAGTTTAAGCAAGGACCTTTCGGTCATTACCTTGATCTGCATTTGCCCGTCACTACACATGGAAAGGTTTTGCATTCTATTCTGAAAAGGCAGATCGAATATACCAGTACGTCTGAAAAAGCATCACCACCTCGAGATGACGAAATGTGGTTTGGGCTGGGTAGGCAACAACACCGTTTCGGTCAAGTTGAGTTTTGCCTATGTTCTGGGCTAAAAATGGGTAAATTGCCAGAAGGAATAATAAAGGCGATTACTCCAACGAAGGACAGCCTATACGCAAGACATTTCCAGAACCAAACTGCGTACAATTCTGTGTTCCAAACTTTTAAACAACTGACCGACGATCAAGGTGAAGATGGCCTGAAGATGGCAAATCTGTTGGTTATAGGATATGTCTTATGCACTGTCGACCCACGTGACCGTGTACCGCTATGGATGTTTGCATTATTGGATGACGAAGTAGCTTTCGAAGGTTTTCCATGGGGTTCATACGTGTATAGTTATACTTTGAACCGGCTGAAAAATGCTATACACAACAACGTTGACAATCTGAGACCCAAAACAATCGAATCAGGTTTTGAAGGAGAAGGTAAACAAGAATCACAGGACGCAGGTCCTTCCAAAGGAAATGCAAAAAGAAGAAGAATTAAAAAGAGTGAAAGCAAACCCGATGAAGCAGGTCCTTCCAAAGAAAATGCAAAAAGAAGAAGAATTAAAAAGACTGAAAGCAAACCCGAAGCAGACAAGAATGAGTCATACTCCAAAACAATCAAATCAGGTGTTGAAGGAGAAGGTAAACAAGAATCACAGAACGCAGGTACTTCGAAAGGAAATGCTTCCATCACTTACAACCTTTCCGGATTTCTTCTCTCTTTTCAGGTATGTACACCGACCACTATGCAATGCCGATTGACTGGATCCATTTCCTGACACATGTTTATAACGCTATTTAATGAAAACGTTAATAGGTTTGGGCCGTTGAAAGATTTCCTTCTCTGACCGGCGTAATTGGCATTCGTCGCGAGCGGAGTTATCCACGGTTCAAAAACTGGGAGTTTTTGAACGCTTCAAATGGGTTCGATGAATTGTTTTTCGACAGATGCAATGTATGTGTGTATATACATAATTGTCATGTTAGATATTTATCTCACTTTAACATTAACATTAATCCTGTGATATGTGCTGATGTGCAGTTGGTAACAGTGGACCTAAAACCTACTCCAGCCGAAACACAGCAAACCTACTTCAAATCAATTGACATGGATTACGTCTGTGACAGATTTGTTCATCTGGGATGCCCTGCCCAGCCGTATCGAAGTGAGTCTACTAGTGATGAAGTAGGGTGTGAATTGCCTGGTGGTATTCCGGATTTGGACAACCAGGAAACCAAGAATAAAAAGGAACAAATCGATTCCCATCAAAAATCGTGTCCACCTTCGGTTCAGAGGACACTGTTTGCCAACAACGAATCTCTTGAGACTACACCCAATCCAAACGGCATGGATGACCTTGACCCAAAGGAGGTTACATATAAAAGTATGTGTGGGATGATGACAAAGGTTTTGTTTGACGTTCTTCCCAGGGTGCTTCCCCAGACAGCGGTGAAGGATGTGTTGCCTAATGAGGTTACGGAAAAAAATACTTCTGAGGTGATAACGAAGGTGCTGTATGACGTTCTACCCAAGGTGCTTCCTCAGGCACTTAATGATGTGCTCCCTAAGGTCCTCCCTCAGGCACTGAATGACATTCTTCCGAAGTTGATGCCTGCTTATCTGGAGAAGGCGATGCATGACAATCTGTACAATGTGCATGGGAATGCCTCCGACTCTGCCAACAAAAAAGACAAAACTGAGGCAAATGATAATAAGGACTCCGACGGCGCAAAACCAGATGGACATCCTCCCAAAGTCAATGAAGCTGAACAGAATCAGTACAATGTGCATGTCACTGCCTCCGACCCTGCCGAAAAAAAAGACAAACTTGAGGAAGTTGATAATAAGATCTCCGAGGCCCCAAAACCGGATGAACATGCTCCCAAAGTCGATGAATTTGAAGTTGCAGTTGAGGTACACATATTCTGATCCAAGTCCTTACATAGTACAAAATTATTTGAGTACAATACTATTTGGCTTTCTTAATACCTATTCCGCGTTACCCATTTATTATTTTTGGCTTTCTTATTACCTATTCCGTGTTATCCAAAAGGGTACATACAAGTTACGGTTTAGTCACTCTTCGAGGTTCTTTGATCATATAGCAATGTTTCTTTGATCATATACCAATGCTTTTAATTGCATTTATTGCGTCACAGGCTTTTACAGGGTCCCCTATAGTCTGCAAACGGACGATCGATCTTGAACCTTACAGCTCTCCGGTTCCCAACTTGAAGGTCCCGACAGTGGAACAAAGTATAACTCTGTTGGAAAAAAGACCAGACAACTACCCAAAAAGGGATTTAGAAACCGCGAGGAAGCGGAAGAGATCCAAATTTCTGAACAGACAGTGGATCGATCCTGAGACAAGGAAGAAGCAGCAAAAGCAAGGAAAAACGCCACAGATCCTTGATATCAGTGATGATGACGATTTACTGGACACTCAATATGCCGCTTTCCTGACAAACACCGGCGATAATATTTCGTAAATTTAAACTTTAATTTTTTTAACCTCTTCATCCTCTTATTATCTATCTTTTTTACTTGCATCTAATACGTTTCGTGTTGTACCACAGTCTTTACGTGGGTCAAGAAGAGCGATTTACTCGGCAACATTTTCTCGATATGAGGAGCGTCTCGGTGCCGTTCTCCAACCTGGTAATTATAACTGTTTTTGTACATGCTATTTATTGTCTATGCTATTTATCCCTTTATGTTTTGGCCGAACACCTTAAACAATCCTTTTTAATAAAAACCAAAATTCTATCAGCATATCGACAGCTTTATGGATGTTCTATGGAGGCGGCGTTCGTCCCTAGAGACCGAGTATGCACAGGACATCACAATGGTTGACTGTTCATTCTATGTAAGTATACCCGACTAAGTGCGTATCCAACAGTCATTTAATCAGTATAACACATCCCTGTGTCAGACAAAGTAACACCAATCCTTTAAACAGCTTAACCTTGCTAAAAAATGGGAGACGATCAAGCAAACCTTGAAACCGAAGACCTCGGGGGTACGAAAGAGTGGTAGACTGAATCCGGAATCTTGGATTGCTAATTTGGACATTGATGTCATGTCCTTCGTCCACGATGAATTTATTCTGGATGCTGTCAGAGGCGGTGGGTCAATTGTAGTTCGACCCGAGTGGTGGAAAATGAAGTCGGTGGGTTATCTTTCCTGCACTATTTTTCCTTATCACTAACTTCTCATGTCATCAATTGCTAAACCCGTTTCTCATCTTTTTCTCACCTCCGTAGGTTCTAATCCCCTGTAATGTGGGTAACCACTGGGTTCTCTGCCATCTGTTCCCTGAAGATGGGGCGTTCACTTTTTACGACTCAGTGCATGCCAAAAGCGACGCAGCCTGGAGGTTAGGGCAAATGCACTGTGTCAGCTACCTAATGCCCTCCCTTCTCCACCAGTCTGGGTACTATGAGCATAAGGGGATAGAAGTACATACGAAACCATTCAAGCCTGTTGATTACGTCAGAAAAGATTTGCCAACCCAAAATGATGGGTACGTAATTAATAGTCGTTAATTTCTCGCATAACCCTTTGCAACAGTTGATTTTTTCTTCAGTCTTCATATATGTATTTATTTTCATACTTTCTGTATACGTTTTGACTTTTCAGTATCCAGTGCGGCGTCTACATGTGCCAGTTTGCTGAATTTATATTAGAAAGAAAGAAAAGACCTTGGAATTTCCACTGTTCGCACGTGCCGTTGGTTAGGGTATGGATGGCACATGAGGTTTACACGAACGCAACAACGGAGTGAGCCAGCACCATAACCGCCCAGCAATCATTATTTACCATTTGCGCATGTCCTTAGCTAATCACATTATCACTGGACATTGTACTCGTGTGTAAGATGTACTTTTTCAAAGCATTGTCAACACATCATTCTCACACGATTAAACAACTATTACTCCAACCTTACACGATATAAAATGTGTTGCAATGATTACACGATAATGGTCTATATATACACAGTGGTCCGATTAATCTTTGTATTAATATGATTTTGATTAATACCTCACTAAATAGAAACGGTTGCGACATATTCATTACGTCAGTGTAAAGTAATCAACAACTAACCTTTACAAACGATTTGACGATTCCTTGGGCAATCCTCTTTGCCATGCATCTCTTTAACATTTAATACACACATTACACGATAAAAAAAATTGTCCTAGATAATACGGTGGCAAGAGATTTCAAATCCACCATGTAAACGCAACGAACAACGTTGGACGTAATATATACACGATACAATTGATCACCGTGTCACATATTTTCTGACGATACCTTCAAAAATTTAAGACTGAGCTAATTTTTGGTGACCCAGTCACCCCCTATCTAAGGGGGTTGAGCATTACCCCCGTTCCCGGTAAGTAATTAACCTCGTTATAACATAACACTTGAAAAAATACATACAAAACCCAGAAAATTATCCCAACCGACCACTCAACCCATTGTTTCTGTAAAATCAAATCAAAAAATAATAGGATCCCAGTCTCCACCTTATATCTTTTTGGGTTACAATTTCAAACTGAATTTTTTAGTCAATATCAGGTAGGTTGAGGTTCGGATCAAGAATTTTTTAAAAATGGCTTCTCCAATCCATGAATCCCAAATTTTGATTGATATAAGGTTCAGAGAGGTTCCTTTCTGAACAACTTTAAGTTTAGAAGACAACCAATTTTAATTGGTTTTCATAATGAAACTGATGTACCTTTCTTTGACCCCATTTTATGTCAAATCCAATTCCAAAACCGTAATAATTACAACCGACTCCAAAACCAAAATCTCCACACAGAGTCCAATTCCTCGTTTGTGTTTCGGTTTGTAGTTGACGTAAAGGAACCAGAAGACGATGACAGAAGATAGTCGGAGATAGGGAGAGAGGAAGTCGGAGATAGGAGATAGGGTGAGAGGAAATCAGGAGACTGAATAGTCTGAATTAAATCTTTGAATAAGAATTGTTAAAAAATTTATAGGTAAATTTTTTGAAATTTACCTATTTACCTATTTACCCTTAGTTGTAATATAAAACATTAGTTACTACTCCTTACACGATACAATGAAAGATATTACACGATACTTACCCTTAGTTGTGATATAAAACATTAGTTACTACTCCTTTCACGATACATGAAAGATTATTACACGATACTCTCCCAAGTCCCAATATCCGAATAACGCCTGGAAATAGTCACAATAAGAAACCAAGAAGAAGAAGATTGCACAAGATAGTCCGAGTCAACTCCGAGGGAGAGAGAGAGAGAGAGAGACACAATTTTATTTCTGTTTGTAATTGAATTTTTTATTTCTATGTCCAACACTCCACCCGTCAGAATATCCTTCTTTTCCCAACGTAATCTTCCGTCAGGCCATTTAAAACCATTAATTGCCTGAATTTTCCCTGTCAAAATATCCTTCTGATTGATTGATTGCATCGTGATCGGCCCACACGTCCGGTGACAACCTATATTTTAAAAGATTATCTTATCACAGCAATATCTGTCCATTGGGATTACATTAGGAACTTGAACTCGTGTATTGCTTTCTCTGTAAAGATTCGTGTTAAAATTTTAAATTCGTGTTATAATTTTAAATGCAAAGTGTTATGCGTCAGTGCTACGTCAACTTCAAGCCAATTACAGTAATAAATGTTTTTGTCAATAGACATAGGAATGAGGTAATGATGAAATTGTATAAAATTGATTTCGGTGATGTCTCGCAATCAATAAAGCGTGGTGTTTTTTATGACTATTACATTCATCGCATCATCCGGATAGGGTTTTCCACCCTTGTGAAGTACATTTCATATTGTCATTTTACGATCAGCATTTGGATATATATCAATTAGTATATGTTTACTAGACAAAGCTGGGCAGAACTGAAATGATATGATCCATACATCCTTCTCTTCATTAACGAACAACAAAAAACAAAAAAATCATATACCATACTTTAATATACTGTCATCGAACGGTGACGGGAACACAGCCACAATTTGATCATGCAATCGCCATCCACACTATTTTCTTTACTGCAACATACTACCAAATAAAAGCTATATAACTAATAAGACCCCAACAGATTTCCCAATACAACTTTCCATTCCCGTTCTTTTTGTTTTTTTGGAGTGTCAGTTGTTACATCTGTTCACCTTCTGTAGGTCATTAATAAGTCGTTCCCCATTCCGCTTTATCACCGTATACGTCTTCCTAATCTTATGTATATCCGCGCTAGACGCAAGCGACGACCCACGGGAAGACATTGACGCAAGCTTCCCTTCAAGTAACTTGGAAAAAAACTCGGCTAGTTTGATGTGCCTATGCACCTGGTCCAGTAAGACATTAATAACGTCGTCCTCATTACTGACGGGATCAGCACCGGTACTCGTCATAAAGAAAAAAGTGATAAGCTGCGTAGTTTTGGAAGGAACGATTTTTTGAGTTTATGAGCTGCGTATTTCATTTTAGCACAGTAAAATTTTAAAAATACATAACAGCCTCAAAAGACCACCGGTTTGAGAATAGGTTTACTAACCATAAAATTCTAAATATTTCTTGCGCTACCAATAACACATAATCATAACCAAATTCTAAAGTTCAGCATCTAACAAAAAAGAGGCCTATAACTAGCAACAACACACACAATAAAACAGAACCATGGTATGAAGTATAATGTGATCAGCATCACACTAAACCATATCATTCAAACGGGTCGCGAATTGCACAATCTAAAAACGTAAATCTACACAACCAACAAATATTTAGAGCCAACATGCAAAGTACAACAACATCACTGGTTCCAGCAACAAGCAAATTGGGTATAGAATATTCATTATATTGTATGTTCGACACTCCATAGCCAGACTGAAACCCATTACCTATGGATACATACGAAGCCTTAATAATGAAATCGAAAGAAACAAAAATATGATCAGAAACAAAATTAGGATCAAAACAGACAACGCCATACCTTCGACTAGAATGGGTGCGCCGTCGATTAAAGAAGTTGTTCCAGGTACGGCATAACAGTCCCTCCTTTGATGCTTTCACGGTAGATGTCCTTCAGTAAGTATACACGAATATTCTAAGTCTGTTATATTAGGATTAAAATCGCAAATTGCAACCAAGGACCCTGAGTTTTTCTCTTTAGACAACTACAAATAACTTTTCTGAAAAATAAACAATCGCCTCCCTCCACTAAAAATATGTCAGTTAACTCCAATCATCAACCACATCAAATTTGTATAATGACTCAATTACCCGTTAGTCAGTTCTCACTTCTCAGTTGTGAGCACCTACTTTCCGTTATGGAATAATAAACAAAATAATAAAAACCTCCTTAAAGTTTAAATTAAATAAATTCCAATTAAAGAAAACTATTTACAAAATCCATTTGACCGTCCGCATTGCCTATCAAATATGCATCTGCCAGCAGATCAATGGGCAAGAGTTACTTTTGATTAAAAATAAAATATTGCAAGTTTGCAACAATATTCATTTTAGGTATTATATGTAATTATCCAATGCATTACTGTAATGTGTTGATGTGATGTGTACAGGCCACTAATCAAGCTTATTTAACTATCGAAACTCACACATGGTCCCTTGCCATAGTGGTGGGCCTTCCTTTGGGAACCCCCCACCACCAAGGTTGAAGACAGTGGGTGTGCATATAATTATGCAAATTTTCCTTGTCCCATTTAAAAACATGGGTGTTGTTCCACTTTGTGTGGGTGGTTGAAAAATCCTTCGTGTGGGTTCTCTCTCCCCGTCCGTGGGTGCTCCAGTCTGGGCTTCGCTTGGAAATCGATTCTCGATGGGTCCCAGTTGTTGTAATCATGTAATCATGTTCTGGATCTGTAATCTTGTATTCCTGTATTCCTGTTGTTGTTGTATTCCAATCAAAAAAATTAAAAAAACTATCGAAACTCCCTTAAACAAGAGTGCAACTTTGCTCACCCACATTAACTAGAGGTAAGCATTACTCCGGACCTCAGGTGTTGCCACGTGTCCTAAACTTAACCCAAAGTCTAAAGTTAACCCAAGGTTTGGGACACGTGGCAACACCTGATGTGGGGGTAGTGCAGACTAGTGCTTACCTGTAGTTAAAGGTGTGAGCAAAATTGCACTCTTGAACAAACGGTCAATACTTTGTTTAACCGTGGTCCTTGGAGCCCACTTATAGGGGTTGAATCCACGGACCAAAATATTCAATGCACCCCTTTATTAAGGGATTCAGCCCTCAGCATATCAGTGAGCTTAACCAAAACCTTTTTCTGGGCACCTCTTCGATTTGCAAAAATGAAACTCCTCCCTTAATTAAGCAAGCGGGTCTCCAGAGGAGACTCTTGGAGATGCTCTCACTCCCGTTTTAGGGCTGTTTGGTGGTCAAGTCCGCACTTGGACATGCTCTTTTTTCCTTTACATCCTTTCCTACGTTTTTCATTCACCGAACTCACGCTTCAGAAATTTCAATGTCTCATCACGATTTAATTGTAGCATCAGTTACGATGACGAGGCATTGGAATATCTGAAGTTTGCGTACGGTGAAAGTGTTTACTTTTCCCATAGCGATGCCGTCGTTGATCGTTTATCGTTTTTTGCTTTTAAACCGATTTCGCGACACCCATTCTCCGGACCACTTCCACTGTCCAAAACACCTAACGCAACGTATAGAGCATCAGAACATGAAGGTATTGCTTTACCACTGTTTATTGCACAACATATTTTATTTACCAAAAATTGGGGAACATATTAAAAATATATGTTCTGTAACCATTTAACTAATTTCCCTTCACGATTATGTCTTTTTAATTTTTTTTTATTGGAATACAACAACTGGGACCCTGCGAGGATAAGACACAACTATAAGCAGAGCCCAGACAGACGCTCCCACAAAAGGTGAGAGAGCACCCACACAAGGGTGGGACAACACCCACAAAGGAGGGACAACATCCAAACTAGGAGGGCCAAAGAAAAATTGCATATATCCATGCATGCCTTGGCACTTGAACCTTGGTGGTGATGGTGGAGGGCTCCAAAGGAGGGTCCAACCCTCTTGGCAAGGGGCCATTGGCCCTTCACGAATATGTTGTTCAAAGAAATGTACACAGCAACCACATATTATATTAAGCAAAAGGACACAAATAGTCACGGGTCCTTTTGACCTCCGTTTTGTTTTGTTATTGTACCTAGACTGTTTACTTGGCTTTAGGTTGGATTAATTGTAATCAAACCAGTTGTTTGTCATATTTCGTGTTAGATCGTTTTCCGTTATATAATCCATTTATGCGGTTAGTTCTTATAAATATATAACCAATTTTTCTATTCTCAGTTTGAACCGACAAAATAAATATCAGTTTGACTCAAGTGTGTATGTACTTGTCAAAACTTGTGGCTCACATTCAATATCCTGATAAAGTGTTATCAGGATGCACTGACCAGATCGGGACTCGATATATATATTTACATGAATTTTCAAATGAGGACGTCCACATATTACTCTAGGATATTGAATGTGAACAGCTAGTTTTACATGTTTTGACTCAAGTGTGTGGACACGTTCGGTTTTATGTTATTACTTATATTAGGACTGCATTTTTCCTCACCCACACTAACTAGGGTGAACCATTACCACCCACTCCAGGTGTTGACACGTGTCCCAAACTCAACGTTTTGAGGGTCAATATGCATCTTTATTAGGTGTAATAATGCCTCACCGGTCATCTCCCAGGCATACTGACCAACTAAAGGTTGGTTGTCACGTAAAACAAAGCAAGGATAAAAATCTATAATCAGAAAAGTGTGAGGCACGTGGCAACTCCCCATTGGGTGATCAGTCTGCAAGATTTTCGATAAAGTATTCGGAAAGAGTATTTATTTAATCGTGTAATCAACTGAATGTTTATTTTGTTTATTTTATCGTGTATTACCTTTGCACGTTGATTTTCATATCGCATTCGTCTATTACACTAAGGTTCCTTCCTTTTCATCTGAACGTGTATTTCACTTCACGCTTGATTTTCATATCCATACGATACCGTGTATTTTATTGAAGATTGAATTTCGTCTGCTTGTGTATTAACTTGAAGGTAATCCCAACCTCTGGTTAAAGTAACAGCAATCCATCTTGCCCCCTTGGCTTTTCTTTTAAAACTCCCTGAACTCTCATTTATTGCTTATGGAATCCAAATCCCGTGGTGTATCGCATCACGTGGCTAGCACATCACTCATGTCAAGATGGGCAAGATCCCTGTAATAATACTCTATTCTTCTTAGATTTTATCATTTCTATTTTTTGATGCGCCTATGCACCCATCACATCAGTAGTCACATACTCACATCAATTACTCAATTAGGTTGCGTTTGTTGCGCGGCATAGGATTGGGGACTATTTTGAAGACATCATTCAATTAATACAAGTCTTTCCCGTTGGCCTAAATAATTGAATATTTAAAATATATATATTAAAAATCAATCCGGATATTCGTTAAGATAATGTTTCACTATCCCATTAATTACTGGATTGCGTATTGATTAGCTATAGAATTTTTACATCAAAATTCTATATTCAAATTATAAATTAATTATTGCAATTAATAACTACAAAAATTTCAATTCGTATAAAAAAACCAAGAGCAATCCCATTATTACTGGATAATTAATATAGATGAAGAGCCAACTTCATAAATATATTATAATTTATAATTCTACTTCTAAACTTACCCGATTTTATTATATATATATACAGAAATTCTATTATCAGTTCGAACTGACAAAAGTTATATCAGTTCCTTGCATGTGAGCCACTGGATTTAAATACTTTGACTTGGCTGTATGCACTTGTCATCAAAATAATGTCAAAGAAAATACATTACAATATATATATATATATATATATATATATATACAGTCTTTCTATTATCAGTTCGAACTGACAAAAGTTTTATCAGTTCCTTGTATATGGGCCACTGGATTTAAATACTTTGATGACAAGTGCATACAGCCAACTCAAAGTATTTAAATCCAGTGGCTCACATGCAAGGAACTAATATAACTTTTGTCAGTTCGAACTGATAATAGAATTTCTGTATATCAGTCTTTCTATTGTCAGCTCGTCCTGACAATAAATATATCAGGACGAAAAATGTGGACCATAGATTATGCAGAAGTTTTGACAAGTGCATGCACTTTGTGTCGAAGTATATAAATCTAGTGGTTCATATTCTTCGTCCTGATATATTTATTGTCAGGACGAACTGATAATAGAAATTCTGCTAACAATAATAATAAACAACTATAAACAAAAAAAAAAAAAAAAAAAACAATTATAGGATTGTTCAAGGTGAAGAAATATTCCAGGTGTCCACCCTAATATATAGGGCTGGTCCAACCTATTGTACATAACTATATAAGTGCATTGAACACAGAATGGTCACCATGTGGAATCAAAATTATATAACTCTGCAGCCAACCGTTTCCAGATTAATAAATGAAAACTTTATACATAATTGGAATGTCTTGTTTTTTTTTGGAGGAATACCAAATGAATTTAATTATATATTTAATTAGTTTCAGAAGAAGAACTATTCACAGCAATCTTTTCGATTCTCACACCACTCTATTTATCTCTCGGTAACACAAATTATTTTTTAATTAAACCATAAATAAATTGAATTTAAAAAAAAAAACAAATCAATGAACCAGACCTTTTCGTTTCCCAAAACACACAGGGAGTCCTTTGCAAGTGTTTTTCTAAGGTAAAGTGGGCACCTCGAAAACAATTCCCTTCTCCCCAAAATAAATCCACATCATTTCCCACTATTGTAAGATGGACTAAATCTTGGGTGCAGCGGGATGCACCATGCATCCCCCACTCAGATGTTGCCACGTCAGCCAAATCTTTTAATTTTGCTGATGTGGCAACATCAGGGTGGAAGATGCATGGTGCATCGGATGCACCCAAGTTCTTCTCTGTAAGATGAGGGGTTTCTTTATCTATTTTGTCGAGCGGGCTGATTGGCTGAAGGGGTTTGGCGAGTATGCATAGATTTAAAACACCGCATCGAGCGGGCGTGGATAGTGATATGACCATCGCGTTGGAACATTTATGTGAAATTCCGCCTGAAAACAATTAATACTAAAATTAATACTAAAATGCCAATCGAACCGGTTCTCTTATATATATATGTCTCGTACCTCTCCATTGAGTTCCATTGTTCTCGTTTCTCACTTTTAAATTATCAGGTTTTTCTTCACACCACCTCCGCCGTCGCCATCGCCACCACCACCAGTTGTAAGTTTCAGTGCTTTATATTTCTCAAAATGACTATAGCCAGTTCTTCGAATTTTCTGTCATCTTTTGTCAAGGGAAAGGGTCATTATCTTCTACAGATTGGAATGACAATGATCCTTGCTATCTCTCTCTCTCTTTCTGTCTGTCCATTCTTACATAAACATTTAAAAAAACATTTAAAAGTAAGTAACTGATAAATTGCTCTCTGTTACAGATGGATAAAGCTCGGAAATCTGGGAAGAAAACCGCTTCCTCTTCACCAAATTCGGGTAGCAAGGGAGTTGAAAAGAAAATCCTCAGTTTGCAGGAGCGGATTTATAACTTAGAGCAAATAGGACAGGCTGTTCAAACTGACGTATCAAGATCTACAAAATACGGACATAAAGCTGTCGAGTCCGGATATAAGGTCGGTTTTAGTGCTGGGTTCAACCTGATGAGGGAATACGCCAAAAAAGTTTTCCCGGAAGGCAAATGGGAAGAGGTTGATCCCGATAAGGCAACAAAAGTAGTGGGGCCTCCCCCTAAAGATTAAAATACCCACTACAGAAAGCATTGACTGTTCCAGTAGCACTTCTTTTCACTATTTTGTGTGTTTTTATGTCCCACCGTCAGTACAACTTTTAAATATGTCGACTGTTCCCGCTGTGCTTATTAAACTTATATGATTATGATCGTAATTTCCTTTTAAGATTTTTTGTTTGTTTTTTGTCAGACTTTTAACATCTGAAGATGAAAAAAGGTACAAACCAATGAAAATTAAAAGCTAACATTTACGACACTATTTCATACGTATCCCCCAAGCATCACTAAGGCCTAAGTTTCCCCAAGTATCCCCTAACTATCCTCCGGTAAAACTTATCAAAATGTCAACCGCCACGCCATTGACATCACGTATCGATATATAAAATACTAAAAATAAAAATAAAAATAAAAAATCTTCAGACATAACACGTGGCAGCATTGACTGTTTTGTTAGCACTGTTTCAATCTAGTCATTTTTTCTCACCAACCTACAAGGGGGGTAAATCGGTAAACATTACCTCCCTTCTAAAAAGATGACATGTGTCTAAGGGTGGGTGAGCAAAAGTGTTTTCGTTTCAATCTCAAATTTCCCTACCAAATTTGTTCAATTTTTAGGGCAAGTTACACTTAGTTGGAAATGTTTTGTTATTATACACAAGCACCGCCGATACTTAAATTTGACTTTCAAAATACCTAAAATGCCTCTAGTTATATTATTTTATATTTTATTTTTTTTACCTTTTAATCAAAAACTTTATAAACTTGAATAGAAAAAAAAAATTTTAAAAATATAAATTAAGAGTATACAAAAAAAAAAATTATTAAAGTCTGAATAAATAAATAATTTAAAAAATAAATAAATAAATAAATAAATTACAAAAAAACAAATAAATATGTAGTTTTAAAAAATTAAATAAATAAATGGTTTAAATAAAAAAATAAATAAATGAAATAAATTAAAATTTTTTTTTTTTTTTTAAGTAATGGTTACCTCTAGTTAATGGGAGTACATCTTTGCAATCCTCCTTTTACTAGCTTAAACCATTACCTATATATATATGATTTGTTATATATTATAATAATATATATAATATTATATATACTTTTATATTTTATTATTATTATTATCCATAATATATCATGTTATTATGAATGTTTTATAATTAGGGGTATTTTGGTCCAAATACAGTTAATTTCATTCCATTCAAAATAATACTGATTCAAATGCTAATTCTAAAGTCCCAACCAAACAAATAAATCAGCTTTCCATTCCATTCCATTCCCATTCTCATTCCGATTACCATTCCGCCATTTAACCAAACGCCACCTTAGTTCTAATATAAAACATTGGTTACAACTCCTTACACGATAGGTGAAAGATTATAACACGATAATCTCCCAACAATCCCTGAAAGGGTCAGATTTATATAGTACCCAAGAAGAAGAAGATGGCAGAAGATAGTCCGATGGGGAGAGAGAGACAGAGAGACAAAAATTTTATTTCTGATTGTAGTTGAATTTTTTATTTCTGTTGAACAACATTTCTCCAAAATTGGAGAAAATCTTGGGTGAGACGGTCCCATACACGTGGCCATGGGACCGTCCAATGAGAGTGTGCCACATACTCTGCACATGCATTGATAAAAGTGATTGCAGTTGATTGCAGATTCCGTTGTACTATTGAAATGTAGTAGTGCACCGGAGAAATTATTACAAAATATTGCGTTGGGAACATAAAGATTTGCTGACGCAATTTATATTGCGTAACACATATTCAAGATTGAACCGTCAATTCCTGTTTTGCTATGCTACACGAATAGGTAATGAGTACATTTTTGGACCGGCATTTCGCCATTGCGTATCCTCAGAATAGCGTGTCCATTGGTTTTTGGGCTGTGAATATCCCACTAGCCCATCACATCAAACGTCATTACAAGCAAGCAAAATCAATTTTCTCAGCATCAAATTAGATTGGGTACGTTAACCCCTATCTGATTAAGGCACGAACATAGAAAGATTAAAACAAAGAATTAGGATATTACTCGATCGCCCATTGAGATTGAACGAAACAAAATGACTGATGTATTACATGAAACCGGATTCAACAGATCTGGTTCGAACCTAATCCTAATACTTGGAGAAAATCTTGGGTCTAATACTTGATATCTAATGTCTATGTCACCCGGACAAGATTGGTTACTACTTTATTCTTTTGTACACCCATATCGTGTTATTTGTTGTGGGGTGTGCACATGTTGACGGTACATGTCTACACCGTCTGTTCAATATTTAGTTGGGTAAATTTCGTAAGAGACTCTAAGGAGTCTAAGCCCATCTCCAATGCAAACCAAAATCATAGTCCCAATGCTATAATTTAGCATAAAATAAAAAAAGCATGGTCCAATGCAATGATAAAATTTGGCATATGCTATAAACCGTGTCAAATTTGGGATATGCTATAAACTGTGCCAAATAAAAAATTATGCACAGTTTATAGCATATGCCAAATTTAGCACAACAATAAATGCAACCGTATTTGTTGACATTTAATTTTTAAATAATAACAATTTAACAAATGTAGTAGGGAAAATTAATATATAACCATTCTAACTAAATATTCAATGCATTCAAGGGTGAAAAAGAATATGGGTAAAGTTGGTAAAGTTGTCTTTTCATTTTCAATTGTAACGGTGAATGTGATTTTGGAATTTGGATGAAAAAAATCAGGGAAGGGGCAAAAGTTTGAATAATTTGGACCTAAGGTGGAAGACCGGCCATTTCTGTAAGGGGGGAGACCGGCCATTTCTGTAACTAGAGGGGGCAAAGTCAGAATATGGAAAATTAGAGGGGCCAAAATATTAAATATCCCTCAATGAAATGGGATTGTTTGATTTCGGAGTACACTTCGAAGATTTTGCAGATTTGGACCTGCGAAAATAGAATAGAGGTAATGATGAAATCGGCGATAATTGTAATTGCGTAAAATACACGATATGTGCACAGTAAAATAAACAATACGCCAAAGTAATGCCTGATGATGCCCACAACTGTATCACTAAAAATTAATTATGACATCGGTGATAATTGTACTGCTTTATATAGCGCAATAGGGATACTTGTAATTGCGTTAAATACACGATATGTGTACAGTAAAATAAACAATACACGAAAGTAATGCCTGATGATGGCCACAACTGTATTAATAAAAATTGCGCATTGCCGAAACATGTGTAATCTTCAATATTACTGAACAACCGAAAACCAAATTCGATGCACGTTACAACCAAAATGAGACCATCTTGCATTTATTTTATTTAGAATTTTTTTAAATCACATAATCCACTTCTACCTAGAAACTGCAATTACAACAAACAATGCATGGAGAATACTCTCCTGCACATGGGTTACATTGTTTACAAATCCCAAAAGTTAGCACAACAATAATAATACCTCTGGAAAGTGCTTTTCTTTAGTTTTGTTAGACACAGTAATTCTTACTTTCGTTCAAGAAGCACAAATTCTTACTTTCGTTCAAGATGCACAAATCCTGACTCCAATGACAAATTTAATACAATTTTTCGTTCAAGAAGCACAAATCCTTACTCCAACATTGGAGTCAGGATTTGTGCTTCTTGAACGAAAAATTGTATTAAATTTGTCATTGGAGTCAGGATTTGTGCTTCTTGAACGAAAGTAAGAATTACTGTCTAACAACACTAAAGAAAAGCACTTTCCAAAGGAATTATTTTTATTGTGCTAACTTTTGGGAATTGTAAACAATGTAACCCATGTGCAGGAGAGTATTCTCCATGCATTGTTTGTTATAATTGCAGTTTCTAGGTAGAAGTGGATTATGTGATTTAAAAAAAATTTAAAAAAAAACATGCAAGATGGTCTCATTTTGGTTGTAACGTGAACCGACTTGAGATGCTAACAGAAGGATGCTAACAGAAGGACCCAAAGCCAGAATAAAGATGGAACCAATTGCTGACTCTGCAAATCGTATGTTCAAACCTTCTGTCGTTTCTAATTCTGACGTAATTCACCACGTCGTCACCTAGGAGTTTCATCAGAAATATCAATGTCTCATCCACCGAACATCATAATGATGGATGTCTCTGTACGCCACTTGAACAAGAAAGAGGTTCGCCTTGAATACGCACTTTTTGCCCATTGTTTCATAGCCTGTCCGCCCCGGAGGTCTTCTTCCTTTCGAATACATAGGAACCGCAGTTTCTGCAAACGACAATTTCTTCTCCATTACCTGTCTAATCGAAGAAACCTAACTCAATATTCAAAGGTAACCCAAACAATCTAAATAGGGTGTGAAGAGACAATTTCAAGGGATATTGGGGAGAGATGTTGAAGAAAAAAAATGCATTTAGTGTGTGATAGAGTTTGTTTATGAAAGACAGATATTGTAAGACTAAGGCATATGGTTTTTGAAAATGTAAATTGATGAGAATAATTATTTCAGGTGTCCACCCTTATATATAGGGGTGGCCGGGCGGTGCCATTGAACATAGAACGGTCACCATGTGGACTCAAAATTATAACGAGTGCATTTTTGCTCACCCACACTAACTAGGGTGAACCATTACCACCCACTTCAGGTGTTGACACGTGTCTTAAACTCAACCCAAAGTCCAAAGTTAACCCAAATTTAACTAATGTTTAGGACACGTGTCAACCCCTGAAGTGGGTGGTAATGGTTCACCCTAGTTAGTGTGGGTGAGCAAAAATGCACTCAATTATAACTCTGCATGCAACCGTTTCCTTTTTAATAAATGCAACCTTTTACACTATCTGTAAAGTGTTGTATTGTTGTTTCCCGAGGAATACCGAATGAATATAAAATTATTATTATTTAATTATATATTAAATTAGTTTCAGGCTTTCAGCAGAAGAATACCAAAAAATCCGAGTACATTTTTTCTCACCCAGACTAACTAGGGTGAACCATTACCACCCGCTCCAGGTGTTGACACGTGTTCCAAACTTTGGGTTAAATTTGGGTTAACTTCGACCTTGGGTTGAGTTTAGGACACGTGTCAACACCCGAAGTGGGTGGTAATGGTTCACCCTAGTTAGTGTGGGTGAGCAAAAATGCACTCAGAAAATCTTCACATCAGTCTTTTCGATTCTCACACCACTCTATTCATCTCTTGGTAACACAAAAAGTTGTTTTAATACAATGAATTGAAAAACAACTAATAATGAACCAGACCTTTTCGTTTCACAAAACACACGTTTACTTCTCTAACCACTCACTCTAATTAAAGGGGATTCAGGAATGCTATCTACCTTTCCCTTTCCCATTGAGTGCATTTTTGCTCACCCACACTAACTAGGGTGAACCATTACCACCCACTTCAGGTGTTGACACGTGTCCTAAACCTTAGTTAAATTTGGGTTAACTTTGGACTTTGGGTTGAGTTTAGGACACGTGTCAACACCTAGAATGGGTGGTAATGGTTCACCCTAGTTAATGTGGGTGAGCAAAAATGCACTCTTTCCGATTTGCCTTCCCCATTTATCTTTCCCCTTCATTGCTTGACAACCCTTTTAAAAAACGAAACTTTGGGAGAAGAAGAGCTTTATTAATGATAATTGATTGTTATATTGTTTTTTGTATTTTTTTGGAGAAAAATTAAATAAAAAACACGTGGCACGTAAAAAAATTCCAATTTTCGAAAATCAGGTTAAGATGATAAACTGTCAACTGTTAAAATAATTCAAATTTTGGACTGTCTCCGGATGAGATAATTCAAATTTTAGACTGTCTCCGGAAGAGACACTTCGAGGAACGAATTACGCGGGGGGGGGGGGGGGGGGGGGGGGGGGGGGCGGGGTGGGAAGGGAAATAATAAACCTAGTAATTAGTTATTATATTCATTTTAATTATGCTTGACTTAAACAATATTTTTGTGTTACTAGAGTGGTGTGAGAATCGAAAAGATTGCTATGAAGAGGTGTTGGTATTCGTCTTCTCTAAAATATAATTAAATTAATAATCTGACGTATTTATTAAATTTGTATTCCTCCAAAAAATAAAAACAAAACATTCCAATTTTTTGTAAAAGGTTACATTTATTAAAAATTGAAACGGTTGTCTGCATAGTTATAACTAGTCAGTACCCGTGCTTTGCACTTGGACAAACATATTTCCTCAAACAAATAAAAGATACCAATAGTTTTATGATATTTAAAATTGATTTTCCGTTGTGCCATTAAAACAAATCTTTGATAAATTTGCTAAAATTTAGATAGGTGAATCTGTATCTCTATCCAGAATAAAGTTAAAGTGAAAAAGAGTTTGAAATTCCATTGTTTACTTACTCTTTTTTTTTTTTTTTTTTTTCACTGCTCACAAGAGCGGGAACAACGAAAGGCCCAGAAGGGCAAACAAACTAGATCAGTTGATCATTACATGAAACCCACTTACAGTGATCAGTAAATATTGGCTTCAAGTATTTTAAGGCAAAATAATTCATGAAGAAATTTGTCATAATAACGTAATACCTCCGTGACAATATTCCTAAATAATTCTCATTACTTTTTATAAAAAAGTGAACCTATCTAATAATTCATAACTAACAATATACCAGAAAGATAGTTTCATTCCAAACAATTCATAACAGAAAACTTAAGAGTTCAAACCAACATTCAACTTTAACCCTGCATTGGCTGTTGCAAAATCTGCATCATTCATTAAAACAATAAAAACAATCTACAACTTGACGACATATAAAACCAGGAAACTTACATGTGACATCAATCTACCCCAAGTAAAACACAACTCGAACATGATAACACAAAGAACAGTTTAGACATTAATCTCACAAGATTCATGATGTATCACCGGAGATCTGGCCGTTGCCTGCCGTCGGATCCCCGACGACAGGCTGTCCTGTTTGTAATTCTACGGCCAACGCCTCCAACACCGAAATCCGACCATCCACCTGGCTGTACATCTTCTTCCATCTAGCGACCTCCCTCACCAGATCCTTCCGCTCGTTCTTCAACCGGGCGATCTCATTCTTCATCGTGTTCTCTCTCGCATGATACACGGACTCCACCTTTGCCAGATCAGAAAAGCGATGAGACGTCTGAATCGACCAAAATCCGTTAGTTGTGGTGGTACTGCTTTCTCCTTCGACTTCGACATCCAAACCGACATTATCCTCCATGTCTTTCAATTGAGTCTTTACGAGTTCGTGAATGTATACTTAACCCACCGAACAGTGACCATTTATAACCTGTTGAGGGTCAAAGCCATATCGAATCCCTAAATTTTATTAAATTTTAAACGTTTGATATAGACCAGACATGTTTTTTTACTTTTTTACAACAATACCCTTGTGCTTTTGTAACTGGTCACAGAGGGTGCGTTTGGTACGCGGGACGGGACGGGACAACGTGGGACAATTTGTTCTTGTCCCACAGTTTGGCGCGTCCTTAGCATGGGGCAGGACGGGACAAGGTGGGACATAAATCACAAAAAATTGTCCCACCCAAGACCCTAGGACAACTTGTCCCATGACATGGAACAAGTGTCGAAAAGACCAATTTATCCTTTAAATTTTCAAACAATTACAATCATGTCTAATATATATATATATATATATATATATATGGATGCACTGATATAACTTTATCAGGATATTGAATGTGAGCCACTCATTTATAACAGTGATTTGACAAGTGCATACATACCAAGTCAAAGTATGTAAAACGAGTGGCTCACATTCAATATCCTTATTCAATTCTATCAGGATGCACTGATAGGATAATTTCCGTATATATATATATATATATATTATAATTACATATATAATATTATATATATTATATAATAATATATATTATCTTATATTATTATATATATAAAATATATATGTAATATAAAAAATATATGTAATATTATCATATATATATATATATAATATAAATATATATGTCATATAATATATTAAATATTATTACGTATATAATACTATTATTACCCATATAATAATATATATATATATTATTGTACATGTAATAATATTTAATATATTATATTTTAATATATAATAATATATGTTGTTATATATATATATATATATATAAGAGGGGTACTCAGGTCATTTGAACCTCTTGTCCTGTCCTGTCCTATCCATACCAAACGCAAAATAGTATGTTAGGATTCCCGTTGTTTTTAATTGGCTTATTTCGTGATCAAATCACATGTGGGGATGCTTTGTAAGGGTAGCTTAGATGTTGTTGTTATTGCTTAGGCCCTTTTGAAGACCTCACTATTGACAAGCACCAAAGGTAATATTCTAAGTGCTTACTTGTCTTGAAGAGATAGATGCACACACTCACAACTCATGCATATGTGTAATCCTTATATGTTGTGTGTCTTTTATGTGTGCCTTAATGCTCATTAACATCTCTTCTTGCTTGTTAGTTTGATTGCATCTTGCATATCCAATTGCCTTGTCATGCTTAGACTTAGGATTGCATTTTTGCACTGGGCGCCCCCAAAAGCGCTCTACAGAAGCGCTGTACGAACAGCGCCCATTGAGCGCTGTTCAGACCTGATCGATTTAATCGGTCGCTGTTGGGTCGCTGTTGGGGCGCTGTACATAGCGCGGTACAGAGCGCTGTACGTACAGCGCCACTCTGTTTCCTCGTGAAAACAGAGCAAGGGCGCTGTACAGGCGCTGTACAATGGCGCCCTACGTACAGCGCCCAAGGCAAATAGTGGGCAAACTTATCAAAACGACCACACTTTGTTTTGGCCCCCTATATATATGCCATTTTGACTTTAGGTCAATAACAAGAGTTCATATTCAGATTCCATACTTAGGAGATTTTCAAAGAGAAGAAAATTCCAAAGAACTCATTTTTAATTACTCAAACACTTGTTCCATGATCATCAATCATCATCTAGCATCATCTTAGATCATCTAGATGACATCTTACATGGATTCTTCATCATACTTTGCTTGGTAAGCTTTTCACTAATATCTTACATATTTTGTGTTTCTCTTATCTAGCAATCTCAATTTAATTACTTGTATGTGATTTTATATTTGTTGAATACAAGATGAGATTAGTATGATGTATGTTTGAGAAGTTGTATTGTGCTAGCATATTAGGTTTTTGTGCTTGATATTGATTAGCTAAACTAATTGACATGTCATTTAGTTTTGATATCTAGGATTGTTCTTAATTGCATATTAATCATCTTAGATAAGCATATAGGGTTTCCCTTGCTCTATGTTGCATTTTGGATATTTTCACATATTCACTTAGGGTTGTATTCTCTTCAAGAGAAGCTAAGTCTTGTGTGTAGCAATCGGGATTAGGTTGCTTAGATCGCAAGCAAAATCGGACTAGGTTCACTCATACCGGGATTAGGTAGGTGTGTGATTACTACCGGGATTAGGTTGTAATCGTTTGCACATTTAGTGGATTCGAGGTTCGAGTGTGGCTTACTTACATAGCCCGTGGTTTTTCCCGTGAGGGTTTCCACGTAAAAATCAAGTGTCAATTTAATTTCCGCACCATATTACACTTGCTTGTTTATTTTATCTTGAGGGTAATTTCGTAATTTTGACTAACACGAAAAATTGGGTAAAAAGCGTAAAATCTATTCACCCCCCCCTCTAGATAGTTTTATACACACCGTGCATTAATTAGTTTCAATTGGTATCAGAGCAGGTTCCTAGACATACATAGGTGATCCTTGCTTATTTTGGTGTGTTTTGCATTTGTGTGATTTTTGATCATTCATACATTTGCATTCATTTCATTCATTCATAAACACTATGAGTGGAAACGGTGGAAATGGTGGTGGCCACGAAGGAGCTTCTAGCACAAGGCCTCCACTTCTTACCGGATTGAACTATTCCCAATGGAAAGGGAAGATGGAATCCTACATATGCCAAATTCATGACCGTGCATGGATGGCGGTGGAAGACGGATATGATCTCCCTATGATGACTCCTGCGGGTGGAGGAGAAGATGTTTTGAAGCCTAAGGCGCAATGGAACGCGCAAGAGTTTGATGCTTCAAAGTGGAATAGGAAGGCGTTGCATGCCATCTTGTGTGCCATGGACGAAAATCAATATAAGTTGATTCAAAATACTAGGATAGCTAAGGAGGCTTGGGACATCCTAGAGATTGCACATGAGGGAACCGAAGTGGTGAAGGACTCCAAGCTTCAAGTCCTCCAACTCAATTCGAGACGCTCAAGATGGAGGAGAATGAGTGCTTCAACGACTTCGAGATCAAGTTGATGGATATAGTCAACCAAAGCCATCAACTTGGTGATCCATATTCGGATAGGAGAATCAAGCAAAAGATTATGAGATCTCTACCCGATAGGTTTGAATCGAAGGTGACGGCTTTAGAAGAAAATAGTGGTTATAAGGATATGAAGCCGAGTGAGGTGATTGGGAGACTTCTAGCTTATGAGTCTAGGAAGGGGCCTATCTCCACACCCACTAAAAAGCAAAAGGAATTGCTTTAAAAACCTCCAAGGATGAAAAGGAGGAAAAGAAGGTTGACTCGGATGAAGACCTTGCCTTGTTTGTAAAAAGGTTCAACAAAGTTATGAAGTTTAGAAGGAAGAGCTTTGGGTCAAAGGGTCAAGATTTGAAGAAAAAGGGCTCTTTCAAGAAGTTTGAACCTAGGCAAGAGAGGACCGAAAGGAAAGGGGTCCGATGTTTCGAGTGTGGTGGCATAGGTCATTTTGCCCCCGATTGTGCAAATCATGTTGAGAAGAAAAAGGGGAAAGTGATGGCCGCCACTTGGAGTGGAAGTAGTGATGACTCCTATGAGGGAGATGAGTCTTCGGATGATGAAGAGCTCATGGCTAATCTCCTAGCTTTTGCCTCCTCCCATAAAAGCAAAAGTGCTAGTGAGAGAGAGGAAATGAGTCAAGAGGAAAATGACTCAAGTGATGTAGAAAGTGATTCCTCCTCTAACTCCATGAATGGATTTATGGAGGAAAAAGGAGTTTGCTAAATATCATGCCGAATTTAATGATTTAGCAATCAAGAGT
Source organism: Acer saccharum (assembly GCA_030490815.1). Taxonomy (NCBI): domain Eukaryota; kingdom Viridiplantae; phylum Streptophyta; class Magnoliopsida; order Sapindales; family Sapindaceae; genus Acer; species Acer saccharum. Next base: position 44,355,457 of record CM059869.1, read on the forward strand.
ACAAGAAAGATCAAGATGTTGAGAGAAGAAAATCTTGAACTTGCATCTCAAAATGACCACTTAAGTGAACAAGTGGAGAAATTCAAGAAGATGGAAGATAAGCTAAAAGAGGAGTTAGTCTTATCTAGGAGGAATGAGGATAGTCTAAAAAGGGAGCTTGAAGAAGTTAGAGAATCTATGACTAGGATGGATTCTAGCACCAAGAAGCTTGACCATATGCTTGGTGTTGGAAAGAGTCCATGTGACAAGAGGGGTCTTGGGTATGAAGATGACAAGAAGATCTCAACCTCTAACAAGACCATATTTGTCAAGAGCTTGAAGAAAGAAGAAACTTCACTTGTGCAACTTCCTAGGAAGAAGTTAGAAATAGGACAAAGCTCAAATGCTCAAGTGAAGATGGGGCCAAGAAGGCAACCTCAAGCTAAACTCCCTAGAGGTTCTCAAGCCAACATTCCTCCTCAATTGGCTCACAAAGGAAAGAGGCCTATCATGCAACCTCAAGCTTGGAAGCAACCTAGACCGGTTCAACAACGAAGATGCATTGAACCCATTTCATCCACAAAGACAAGGACAAGGTATGATTCCTTATTTTACTCCTATTTGTCACTTTTGTGGATTTGTTGGTCATATTAGACCACAATGCTTTCGCTATATAAAAATGTGCAAAAACTAGAAGCATGATAGAGAAGAAAAAGAAAAGAGCCATGATGTATGTTCCTAGGAATAATAATATTGATTGCATGATCCTAGGAATAATAGAGCACATGTACCAAAGACCACTAAGAAAGCTAAAATTGTTGCTAAGTGGATTAGAAAGAATGAAAAGTTTGCCATGTTGCACAAATAGCCTTGAAGGCAAATTCTTCTAATTTTTGGTATTTGGATAGTGGGTGCTCTAGGCACATGACGGGAAACAAGAGTTTCTTCGAGACTCTTGTTATGGAGGAAGGTGGATATGTCACTTTTGGTGATGGATCCAAAAAGAAGGTTGTAGGGAAAGGATCCATTTCCGTTCCCGGTTTACCCTCCTTATCCGATGCTTTATTTGTTGATGGCTTGAAAGCCAATTTAATAAGCATTTCACATCTAAGTGATGAAGGATATTCCGTCTTGTTTAGTAAAAATGATTGCTCAATCCTAAAGCCCGATGGACAAACCTTATTGAAAGGAATGAGATCTAGCGACAATTGTTATTGTCTTGAAGCTAGAATAGTCTCAAACAATGTGTCCATGGATGAGCAAGTGAGTTGTGGCATGAAAGACTTGGCCACATGAACTTTAGGGATTTAAGAACCCTTGGAAAGTTCGAGTGTGTGCGTGGCCTCCCTAAGCTTGGGAAGAAAGCCAATGGTATTTGTGGACCTTGCCAACAAGGAAAACAAACCAAAAGCATGCACAAAAAGGGCAAGTATCTCTCCACCAAGGAGCCCTTAGAGCTTCTCCACATGGATCTCATGGGTCCTATGCAAACCGAGAGCTTAGGTGGAAAGAGATACATTTTTGTTTGTGTTGATGATTTCTCTAGATTTACATGGACATATTTTCTTAGAGAAAAATCCGAAACTTTTGATAAGTTTAAAATGCTTTGTACTAAATTGCAAAATGAAATGAATTCTAATATTAGAAGCATTAAACGGATTAGAAGTGACCATGGGAGGGAGTTTGAGAATGCCTCTTTTGAAAGCTATTGTGATAGCCTAGGCATCTCCCATGAGTTTTCCGCTCCTAGGACACCTCAACAAAATGGAGTTGTTGAGAGGAAGAATAGGGTCCTCCAAGAGATGGCCCGTGTGATGTTGCTTAGCAACAATGTCCCTAGGAACCTATGGGCCGAAGCCATCAACACGGCTTGCTATATAGGAAATAGAGTGTTCCTAAGGCCCGGTACTAGAAACACCTCCTATGAATTATGGAAAGGCAAGAGGCCAAATGTTAGCTACTTCCACACATTTGGGAGCAAATGCTACATTTTAAATTACCGTGATCAACTTGGCAAGTTTGATGCTAAGAGTGATGAGGGTATCTTTATGGCTATGCCTTGAATAGTAGAGCCTATAGAGTTTTCAACTTGAAGACTCGAACCGTCATGGAATCATCAAATGTTGTCATTGATGATACAAGGCTCAAGTCCAAAATGATGAGGAGGAGGATGTTTTAGAGGATGACTCTCCTTTGGAGAGGGTTGTGGTGACTCCCAATGTTGGGACATCTAATGAAGTCACACAACCTAGTACTAGAGTTCCTAACTTGGACTCTAATGAACCCGCTCCATGGGTTAGAAGACTCCATAACAAAGAAGATGTTATTGGAGATGTTAATGAGGGTGTTAGGACTAGGCGTCAAATAGCTAATCTAATTAGCTTTACATGCTACACCTCTCAAATAGAACCCAAAAAGGTTGATGAAGCCTTGAATGATGAATTTTGGGTTCTTGCCATGCAAGAAGAGCTAAACCAATTCGAAAGGAATGAGGTTTGGACTCTAGTTCCTAGGCCTAAGACCACTAATGTCATAGGCACAAAATGGATATTTAGGAACAAATCCGATGAGGATGGCAACATAGTGCAGGAACAAGGCTAGACTTGTAGCACAAGGGTACTCTCAAATTGAGGGTATCGACTTTGAGGAGACTTTTGCTCCCGTTGCCCGCTTAGAGTCAATTAGGCTTCTCTTGTCCATCTCTTGTGTGCACAAGTTCAAATTGCACCAAATGGACGTCAAGAGTGCCTTCCTCAATGGCTTCTTGCAAGAGGAAGTGTTTGTTGAACAACCTAAGGGGTTTGTGGATGCACACCACCCCAACCATGTCTATCGCCTCAAGAAGGCACTATATGGGTTGAAACAAGCACCGAGGGCTTGGTATGAGCGCCTCACTCAATTTCTTGTTGACAATAACTACACAAGAGGTAGTGTTGACAAGACACTATTCATCAAGAGAGACAATGATGAGCTTTTCATAGCTCAAATATATGTTGATGACATAGTGTTTGGCTCCACCAACAACACCAAGGTCCAACAATTTGTTGATGTTATGTCTCATGAATTTGAGATGAGTCTTGTTGGTGAGCTTAGTTACTTCCTAGGTTTGCAAATTAGGCAAATGAATGATGGGATTTTCATAACCCAAGCCAAATATGCTAAGAACCTAGTGAAGAAGTTTGGTTTTAGAGAATGCCAAACGTTGTGATACACCCATGAGTACCACTTTGAAGCTAAGCAAGGATGCTAGTGGTAAAAGTGTGGAACAAACTCTATATCGTGGCATGATAGGTAGCTTGCTTTATTTGACCGCAAGTAGGCCCGATATATCTTTAGTGTGGGTGTGTGTGCTAGGTACCAAGCGGATCCTAAGGAGTCCCACCTCTCTTCCGTGAAGAGGATCATTCGCTATGTGAATGGGACATCCAACTATGGGATTTGGTACTCTTTTGACACTAATGCTAGTCTTGTAGGCTTTAGTGATGCGGATTGGGCAGGAAATTGTGATGATAGGAAGAGCACATCGGGCGGTTGCTTCTTTCTAGGCAACAACTTGGTGTCTTGGTTTTGCAAGAAGCAAAACTCGATTTCCTTGTCCACGGCCGAGGCCGAGTACATAGCCGCAGGGAGTGGATGCACACAACTCCTATGGATGAAGCAAATGCTAGTAGACTACGGATTCAACCAAGGTACTCTCACTCTCTTTTGTGATAATATGAGTGCAATTAATATTTCCAAGAATCCGGTTCAACATTCTAGAACTAAGCATATTGACATCCGCCATCACTTCATTAGAGAGCTTGTTGAAAATAAATGCATAGTACTTGAACATGTAGGTACTAATGATCAACTTGCGGACTTATTTACTAAACCCTTAGATGCTACTCGATTTAAAACTCTTAGTAGATCTATTGGGATATGTCTTGTGGAGTGATGTTCTATGATTGACCCCATATGGGGAACTCAAGCAAAGAGAGCTATTTGCATTCTTGTATCTTGCAAAAAATTTGAAATAACTTATGCCTCTTCTTTTGATTGCTTGAGTAAGCTTGGTTGTACATATGTATATATGTTTTCAATTCTATAAGTGTGAACCTTGCTTATCTACAATCCATGTCATATTTATGTTCAAACATGCATTTTTGGACTAGGAGATTTACATAGGAAGTATGATGTGAATGACCTATAGTTATCTCCATGACATGATGATTCTTTAATAACATGCTAATGCTAAATGAAAAAGCATGAAATTCATACAACATGCTCACATGAAAAGCATGAATTGATGATTGCATATTCTTAAAATGCAAAACTTGTGTGAAAGCTAATGAGACTCAAAATGAATAAAGGATCTTGTATCCGTTCAAAGGAATTTACATTCCATATGTCTCTCTTTCTTTATTAGTTGAACATGGTTACTATCATACGGATTTCTTATCCGGAAAAATCAAATAGGGTGCAAAGTCGCTCATGCCATGTTTCGCTTATAAAGTTGGATATAGTTGCTCTTAAAATTGAAATCAATAATCTCTATATCCTTGCTTTTCCCATGACATTGGTGAAATTGGTTTTGAATTCAAATTAGAAACCTTTGTCATTTGCTTTGCCAAATACCATTGTATTTTGGACTTGAATGCTATATGTCTTGTATGCAAAGCATGTTGGATTCACACATTTTCTCAAATAAATCTCCTTGTTTCTCTCAAATTAATTGAAGTGCATAAAGTGACTTATATGTATATGCATATCTTGCATGCTTCTATCTCTCGTTGCTTTGAGTGACCCGGTTGGGGACTACTCCTTTGCCTATATCATGACAAAAAGGGGGAGTAGGATATGGTAAGGGGAGTTGCAAAATATAGAAGCTTTTGTGCATTTTGGGGAGAACATACATTGAGGGGGAGTAACCCGTTGAGGGGGAGCATTGCATACACATACATTTCATAATGTTGAGCCTAAACTATAAATGCAAATGCTTGTTATTGTTCTCACATGATTAATCTCACACTTCACTTGTATTGGAAATGCTAGAAACTTTATTTTCAGGGCTTGATTGTTCTACAAGAGATTGAAGACTTGAAGTTTTTACTTTCTTATCTCTTTGTAATGTAGATAATCATTGTAGTCCCGTAGTTTCTAATTCTATGTGAGGAATCAATGTGAGTGGTGGTTTTGTCACGAAATAGCCAAAGGGGGAGATTGTTAGGATTCCCGTTGTTTTAATTGGCTTATTTCGTGATCAAATCACATGTGGGATGCTTTGTAAGGGTAGCTTAGATGTTGTGTTATGCTTAGGCCCTTTTGAAGACCTCACTATTGACAAGCACCAAAGGTAATATTCTAAGTGCTTACTTGTCTTGAAGAGATAGATGCATACACTCACAACTCATGCATATGTGTAATCCTTATATGTTGTGTGTCTTTTATGTGTGCCTTAATGCTCATTAACATCTCTTCTTGCTTGTTAGTTTGATTGCATCTTGCATATCCAATTGCCTTGTCATGCTTAGACTTAGGATTGCATTTTTGCACTGGGCGCCCCCAAAAGCGCTCTACAGAAGCGCTGTACGAACAGCGCCCATTGAGCGCTGTTCAGACCTGATCGATTTAATCGGTCGCTGTTGGGTCGCTGTTGGGGCGCTGTACATAGCGCGGTACAGAGCGCTGTACGTACAGCGCCACTCTGTTTCCTCGTGAAAACAGAGCAAGGGCGCTGTACAGGCGCTGTACAATGGCGCCCTACGTACAGCGCCCAAGGCAAATAGTGGGCAAACTTATCAAAACGACCACACTTTGTTTTGGCCCCCTATATATGCCACTTTGACTTTAGGTCAATACAAGAGTTCATATTCAGATTCCATACTTAGGAGATTTTTCAAAGAGAAGAAAAATTCCAAAGAACTCATTTTTAATTACTCAAACACTTGTTCCATGATCATCAATCATCATCTAGCATCATCTTAGATCATCTAGATGACATCTTGCATGGATTCTTCATCATACTTTGCTTGGTAAGCTTTTCACTAATATCTTACATATTTTGTGTTTCTCTATCTAGCAATCTCAATTTAATTACTTGTATGTGATTTTATATTGTTGAATACAAGATTGAGATTAGTATGATGTATGTTTGAGAAGTTGTATTGTGCTAGCATATTAGGTTTTTGTGCTTGATATTGATTAGCTAAACTAATTGACATGTCATTTAGTTTTGATATCTAGGATTGTTCTTAATTGCATATTAATCATCTTAGATAAGCATATAGGGTTTCCCTTGCTCTATGTTGCATTTTGGATATTTTCACATATTCACTTAGGGTTGTATTCTCTTCAAGAGAAGCTAAGTCTTGTGTGTAGCAATCGGGATTAGGTTGCTTAGATCGCAAGCAAAATCGGACTAGGTTCACTCATACCGGATTAGGTAGGTGTGTGATTACTACCGGGATTAGGTGTAATCGTTTGCACATTTAGTGGATTCGAGGTTCGAGTGTGGCTTACTTACATAGCCCGTGGTTTTTCCCGTGAGGGTTTCCACGTAAAAATCAAGTGTCAATTTAATTTCCGCACCATATTACACTTGCTTGTTATTTATCTTGAGGGTAATTTCGTAATTTTGACTAACACGAAAAATTGGGTAAAAAGCGTAAAATCTATTCACCCCCCTCTAGATAGTTTATACACACCGTGCATTAATTAGTTTCATAGTATGGTCAACAGTTCTGTCCGAAGCCTTCCAAACACAATACAGAACAACATGTCCTGTCCTGTCTGTCCTGTCCCGTCCCACCTTGTCCTAAAGTACTTTAGGTTTGGGTGCAAAATTTGGGTTGGTTTTTTGGCTGCAACAGTTTTACTCTTATAAATGTCTTAGTTCAGCCTTTAAAAAACCTCATAATTCTAATCCAACAGTGTGTGATGCCTCACTTTTGGGTTGGAATGTGGGTGGGATTTTTGGGTGGAGTAGCATAAACTCTTCAAAAATATAATACGTAGCACAGATACGGATACAGGTACGGGATACGGATATGGCACGATACGGGGATACGGTAAATCTTCATAAACTAGGATACGGATACGGCCATTAAAATAATATATTAATGTTTTATGAAAACATATTTGATAATTCATTCAAAATAAAAACATATTCGGTATACAACTAAAACATGTCACATAAGTACATAAGTCATAACAATGTATAATATATTACAGGATCCAAATAAAACACGGCGTACTTGTATCAAGTCTCATACTCCATTTATATTCCATTTATCATCATACTTTTATCGCCATTAATATCATTATTTATTGTTTTATTCATGGTAAGGTTATTTTAAATTAATTATAAAATATTTGTTTTAAATTATTTTTTTATATAATATAATATAAAACAATAAAGTCATATAAAAATAACCTAATAGGGAGAGGCGAGTGCATTACCAAACAATGGTTTGAATTAATTACTTATAATACAGTCCAATACAATACGGTCCAATACGGTGCGCCAAACGAGCCTAGCAAGTATAATAATTTGGAAAAAAAAAAATTGATTAGCATAAAAATTATCGTGATTTATTTGACTATCCATGTATCGGTTACATCTCCCACCCATTCTCTATCTCTATCTCTTAAAATACAAACTATAAGGGAATATTCCTCCCATAAATCCATCTCTAAAATATTTCACGCCCACCACACTCTCTATCCTTATCTCTATCTCTATCCCTATTTCTTTGTATCTTAAAATAACTTATATTTTCATTATTCTTTATTTTTAATGTTTTTATGTTATTGTAATTTTAATATTTATATTTATCATTTTAATACTATGTTTCGGTTTTTAATTGATTACTAACTTATAATTATCAATTTGTAATAAGAGATTGCCCAAATGATAAAGTATGGTAAATAAAAAATTATTAATTAATATTCAATATTGGACTCATTTTAAAGATCTAGATGAGACATTTGTAATGGTATATTTTTAAGATTAATAAAATGTAAAAATTAAATTTTATTACACATTAATTGAATTTAATGCGAAAGTTAAAAGGATATAATCGAAATAAAAAAAATTATAAAGTGGTTTATACAATTATACTTTAGAGGATGGGAAATGGTTCTCTAAAATCACAAAATTCAGAGAATGGATTGGAGGTTCTCCTATTTTTTTTTTCTTCGAAACAACAATTTAGAGGGTGGGTGGGAGCAACTAATCCTCCAAAATCCTCTAAAAATTGTCTTCGAAACATGATTTGAGTAATGACTAGATTGGACGTTTTCAAGTGAGATCCGCCTTCTATTCGTGTATGCTTACTCTGCCCTCTACAAATCGTGTATTGGAGCAAATTCAAATGTCAATGACGAAAGTTATTTATATTGAAAATAATTGGGTTCTGACCAGTCAGTGCCGAAGGGACTGACCCCCGAATTGTGTATTACCACATGGCTACCAATCTTGAACCAAAATGACACGTGGCAACACCCAAGTGTAGGGGTCACTCCATTGGGTACTGACTGGTCATTAGCTAAGTACACTGTCCTTTTCATATTTTGAACACACTTTTCTGAGTTGAACACGTGTTGGCATTGTTGCAACTACAATTTGAACCCCTGAATACAACCGTTGTTCTCCAACGGATATATTTACGGCAATATAAACCTGGTCTCTGTAAATTGGATGTTCACGTTCTTACACAACTTATATTCTGCTACTCTCCTCAATCGTACATTGTATTGGTTCCCTATCTGTTTCCCATTAAACAAGCACACACAATTCTCTTACATTCAACACCCATGGAAGGAAGTTCATGCTCAGCAAGCAACATTAATGGTGGCTTGGGAATGTTCAGGAACAAATCATGCAGATGTGGGAAGAAGGCTGCTGTGAAAATATCTGAATCGAAAGATAATCCAGGTAAGCTGTATTTTATTTGTGCGCAACGACAATGCAAATTTTTTAGTTGGTGGGAGCCCGATTGTGCAAATTTACAGGGACGTTTCCTAAGCACCGCTGAAGGCGGTAGAGATTCTACATCTACCGGTCGACATCCTACATCTACCGACGAAGAAGTGGAAATGCGACATGCAAACATGCACAACCTGGAAACATATTTAAATGGACGACTGCAGAATTTGGAAACTAGTGTAAGTGGCATAAAGATGTTGACGCTAGTTAATACGTTATGCTTTGGTGTGTTAATATGTCTTTTTGTTATAACTTTGATGCAATGGACATGAATATTTCACATAAAGCAGTTGTAGCAATTTACAGAAAATAAGTGGAACTTGCATTATTTCTGAACATGGTTTGGGTATTTGCCTCTTAACAAGATACGTAATCGTTGTACACTCCGATACAGGGCTCCAAACATGGCCACGTCTCAGGGTTTTGAATTGTGACATTGTTTTATAAATAGTATTATACACATACTACTATTAATGGGGGGTGACCGGCCCAAACCAATGAATTATTTCCTTTGTAAATAGCACATATTAAAAATGCGGATTCAATTAAGCTGTCAAATTTTGGTGTCCCAATTTGTGTCCCGGTTGTTGTAATCATGTAATCATGTTCTGGATCTGTAATCCTGTTGTTGTTGTATTCCAATAAAAATAAAGCCTTTTTAGATTTCTTTTCTACACCAACGCCCATACGCCTACATAATTGCGATAGGCAGTTGACGGTTTTCTCTTGTATTTCTCGGTGTGTGTAACTGTGAATGTTGATTTTGACGGCAAAAGTCATGAGCATCTCCAATGCAAATATGCATTTTTAGTTTCTAAATGGGTTAGCTTTTTTGCACTCCAAATGGCTCCCTATTTTAGAGAGCCTCTTGAATCTTGATGGCTCTCTAACTGTAGGGAGCTCCCTATCTTCTCTCTCTTATGTTTGTAATATTTTTAAATTGATTTTGTTATTAACAAAACGAATGTAGGGAGCTCCCTATCTTCTCTCTCTTATGTTTTAATATTTTTAAATTGATTTTGTTATTAAAAAATGTTATCAAATACAATTTAAAACAAAAGTTTAGCAAAGATTTAGGGGGCATGGTTGGAGTGATCTCATGAATAGTTGCCAGCTAAAATAACATTTGAGGTAAAAATAAAATATAAAAATTTAGGGAGCATGGTTGAATATGTACGGCTTATCTGGACAACCACTTAGCCGATTTGAATCATATCCTTCATTTAAAACGTGAGACAAACTCCAGATACACTCAAAAACTCAAAAACCCATTCCAGATATGGCCAAATTTTCCATGACAAATTACCTTACAACCGTTATTCTGTTCATTTGCGGGTTGAAAGTCCTTTCTGCTGAGCCAAGTTGTCCTGTTGTCCTCAACAGCTTTCATGAACTTCCAAGGTGCCGGTCCGAAATTTGTTTATATGGAGATGCAATGGTTGTCAATGGTGGGTCTTCTGTTCAGCTCACATCTTCGGATCCATCAAGTTCTGGGCGACTAATGTACAAAAAACCCATTAAGCTCGTGGAAGGTAATCCTCCGACATTTCCTTCTTTCTCTACGATTTTCTCTTTTTCAATGTCCAACAAGAGTGGTGATGGTTTGGCTTTTTTATGGTTCCGAAGGGTTATCGTTTTACCGATGTGGGTAAGAGCTCATTTGGTCTCTCTAAGATGGGTTTGCACAATACCAAGTTCAGGGTGGTGGTTGTTGAATTTGACACCTCTTTAGATATCGAGTATGGTGATTTGAATGGAAATCACGTCGGCATTGACGTTGACAGTCTATTATCTGTTAAATTATGCAATATTTCATCTGAGAATATGTTCCTTAACAGTGGTAAGAAATTAGATTCATGGATCGATTATGATGCTAGTGCAAAGAGTTTAGAGGTTAGGTTGTGTCATTCTGGTAATATAAAACCTGTGAATCCTCTCCTCTCTTACTCAATTGACTTGTCCAAAATATGGCCTGACACCGACGTGTTTGTGGGATTGACCTCTTCAAATGGCAACACTACGCAGACGTGTTCTATCTATTCGTGGACCTTTAAGTCCTTGTTTTTGCCACATTGGATGCATTCACAGCCACTGGATCCTAATAAATTTTCCACTGACACGAAGAACTCCCAGGTAACATCTCCCAAGCCTACTGATACCAAGGGGCTATGGCTGGCCGTACTGTTCGTCGGAACTGTCTGCGGAGCCTTTTTAATAACAGCCATTGTGTTGTATTTGTGGTCCACATACATGGACAGGCGAAACGTGGTCCAGCAAGAGGGCCAGAGGGGTGTGTCCATACAGTGGATCGTGTAGGGCACAAGTAGTTCAACTTATATGTATTATATGGATTAGGTTTTTATGAGTTCATCCTTGACTTTCATGTTTTGTGTTGTAATTATGGGTAATTAAGGGTCTTTGTACCAGTTAACGTAGTGTGTTAATGTTCCGTTGTGTTTTTGCTAGTCATCAACTGCTATGAAAAAGTCTGTTGTTTTTCTTTTGATTGCTGATATCACGGTGAATCCCATGCTCTAACTTCTAATTAAGAGTGCATAAAACCCGGCGTCTCCAACCCAGCTGCAACTTTTAGCAAATCATCCAATTTGAGCAACAAAACCTCTCCACCCAGCGGTCCTCCAAAGCGGCGAATTGGCTGCATATGAACAGTGCATTGCAATCCCCCGTGACTGGCGCAACAGTGCTAAAGTAGGCAAACAATTCACAATATGGGAAAACCCTCAAGTTTATCCGAATCAGAGTTCAAGCATTATATTGTATGAAATATTTGTCATCGCAATTGTTTTATTGTATCCCTTATTTTATGGTTTCCGAATTACGTAACCAAGTAAATGTATTCCAATCAAATGGTTTTAAATATGAAAGCTTCTTTTTTACTTTTTTTTCATTATTATATATCCCATATATATATATCAAAACCTTTTTATTCAACTAGAATCATGTGTATACTACATAACATTTAGAAATTGTTATTTAAAGAAAATCACTTAATTGATTACACTAACGGGGTTTGGGGTGTTTATTAATGAGCAGCTTGATCAATTTCAAACATTTATTAACATGTTGCAATATTATGTATATTATGGGGTCAATTTTAATTGTTGTCAACCATTTGATAAATAGGAACACAGATAATATTGTAGGGAATATTCGGTTAAGGGTAACATAGGTTTTAATGGGTTGGATTTGGAAAATGAGATTAGTGTATGCTAATAGTCCCACCAATTTACTTCAAAACTTCCACAAAATTAAGGATTAGGGTTGGAAATGGCTTTGAACCACAAAAGCTTATTTCCCTCCCCTAACTGTTCAACAAAGTAGAGTACGTCAGCAAATAACCCAATAAAATCTTCATAAGCCTTACGGACTTCGACATTGACGGGAAGTCCGTCATTGACGGGAAACCCATCCACTCCCATATTGCAACATTGACGGGAAGTCCGTCATTGACGGGATACCCATCCACTCCCATATTGCATGACCATCATTGCTTGTACAATATTGAATAAATTAAAAAGACTTTAATGCGCACACTTTGACACAAACGGGGTCCGTCGTGAGAGGAAATCTGGCATGGGACTGCGACATTAAGAGACTGTGAAACCATCCAATGAGATTGCACCGTTTATATGGGGAACATAAAAATAATTATATAATTTTAATTGATGCAATGTCATTGGATTGTCTCATGTTCTCACCACGTGCCAGTATGTTCGCAATATTTTCTCCGGTCTTAGATTTGACAATTAAATATGGGGTTACGAAATCAGATTGTACTATCCATTTTAAGATTTCTGTAAGGGAGTTCATGCGAGGAGAAAACCTTGGATGCACGGGGTGCACTGCACTTTATCCAATGTTTGCATGCCACGTGACCGGAAAGAGTATATCTTGCCACATGGCATGTACCCATTCGTTCCGTTGTAATGCACCGGTTGCATGCATTAATCTCTATCCAACGAGCAACGATATCGTCCATTGACATTGAACCATTACAACTTTTTCCGTACCAATATTGACGAATGCTGGATATGGCCGGTCAGATTCCAACTCCTACTTAAGATTGTCAATAGTGAAGAAACATCTAATCAGCATGGGGAAGGTGAATGAATTATAATTAATAACCAGTGCATGCTATGACCATGGGGCGACCTGTGTGGGGATAGGTTGGGGGCTCAAGCCCACCGTACCCCCCGTTACAAAAAAATCAACAGTTTAATAAATAAATAAAAAAAACGCACACCACCGTAATTTTAATTACAGAAGAATTATTGATATCTTATTCAATGTTAAATTCGAACACATTTTACATTGAATAGTTTTTGTAACAGAAGAACATTTATGTCTGTTCATTCTACAAATTTAGCTGAATATTTTAAAAAGCATAATATTATATTATTATGCTTAGGTAATATTTTATGCCTTGAAATTATTTACGTCGTGTTGATATGTTGTGACTTGTGGTTTTGTTATATTTAGGTAAAGCCGTAAAGGTAACACTTAGGCGTACGTAATGGGATTAAAAAAAGCGTATTTCAGTTAATTAGAACTCAATGTTGTTCAGACATTGGAAAACACCCAAACAGTTGATACTCTGCTGCTTGATAATATTTGCTGAGACTTGATTTCACCGTCATTCCTACTATTTTTACCGCCATTTCATA